>CM038145.1:473156608-473571608 GCA_021437245.1 Aegilops speltoides | reverse complement strand
ATCGCTGGTGGTAATAAGACGGACCTTTAGTACCGGTTGGAGCCACCAACCGGTACTAAAGGGCCTCGCTTCCGCCGCTTGGGCTGTTAAAAATTGGCCTTTAGTACCGTTGGTGGCTCCAACCGGTACTAAAGGCTACCCTATATGTACTACACTTACGAAAAACCAGTTATCGCCGCCACTTCGCTCCACGAATCGCGCGAGTGTCGATCTCTCCGCCGTCGCCCTCGCCGCCCCGCCGCCGTCGTCGTCGCCGCCGCCATTGCCCGCCGCGTCGTCGTCGCCGCCGCCTCGCCCGCCCATTGCGCCGTCTCGTCGTCGCCGCCCTCGCCGCGCCCGCCCGCGCCCCGTCTCGTCGCCGTCGATCCCGCCGCCGCCGCCTATCTCGTCGCCATCCCCGCCCCCGCCCCGTCGTCGCCGTCCCGCCCCGCCGCCGCCGTCATCGCCGCCGCCGCCCAGCCTGCATTCCATACACACACACACACACATCCACACATATATACACACGCACACACACTACAAACACCACACACACACACATACACACAGACACACACACACACACACTACACGTACACTACACATGTACGTACACACATATACAAACCCTACACACACATATATTTTTACTTATTTTCTGTTTTCTAATGTGTTTAGATTAATTAGAACTATATCTATAGTTAATTTATTTTTAGAATGTTAGAAATGTTATGTTAGATGAATTAGAAATATGTTAATGTTTATTTTAGTAAATGCTTAGTTGAACTAGTTGAATTAATATATAGAACTAGTTTTTTAGTAAATGCTTAGTTGAACTACTAGTTGAATTAATTAATATAATTACTAGTTTATTTTAGTAAATGCTTAGTTGAACTAGTTGAATTAATAGATTTTTCTGTTAATAGATTTTTTTCTGTTAATAGATTTTTTCTGTTAATAGATTTTTTGTTGATATTATTATTGAATATGCATGTTTGGTGATACTATTGTTAATAGTTTTTTGGGTGATATTTAGATTGTGTAATTAATTTTGTTCATAGAATTTTAATGATTTTTTGTTCATAGTATTTAGAAAAAGGAAAAAGAAGAAGTAGTTTATTTATAGTTGAACTAGCTAGTTGATTTAATAAACTAATTTATTTTACTATATATAGAAGTAGTTTGTTTTAGTAAGTACTACTTATTTATTTATAGTAAGTGCTTAGTAGTTGAACTAGATAGTTGACTAATAAAACTAAATTATGAACGTAGGTCGAAATGTCGTACTCATCGGACGATGATAACCGCCGGGGAGTGCGATGGTGCCACGACAACCGAGGTATCTCGCGATGTGTTCATTGAGTGGATGAAGATCGGCGCTCAAAGATTAACCTCGAGGAGACTTACGATGTTCATACGGCATGCAACGCATTTACAATAGTTTTTTCGTAATTGCACACGACTTCAACTATTTTAACGTGTATTTTTCATCTTTCCAATTCGGCTAGCTTATCCCATGCTTTGCAAGACGCTATGTCTTGGAGAGGATGGGTATTGAAGACCATGAAAATTTCGAAACCAAATTTTTTCCTAAGTACCGAACATGGCGTGAATTTTCAAGTAAAGCTGTACAATGCTCAGAGTGTAACCCATTTTGGTTGCAAAAATTGGGATGCATTTTGCAAGATGTATGGTCTTGATGAGGGTATGACTATCACCATGGATCTTGGTGATCCTACAATCGAGCAAGAGACACCTACGATTTGGGTCTTTGTGGATACACCTCCAGTTCTTCCCTCATGTGAGCTAAACATAGTTATTAAGTAATTTATATTGTTTATTTCAAAATATATAGTTGACAACTTATCTCCATTAACAGCTTATTTTAATTCTTCAAAGAATGTGCGGAAGATGGTAGATGTAACGCATTACACAAGGCTGCGAATTAACTTATCGGGAGAAACGACATCCGGTCGGATTTTGTACCGATCTTGAGAATTACAATATCTACAATCAACTCGTCAACATTATGGTCAATACGCGCTACTAGTGCACGTGTTGAACTATGGTAACTACCATGGAGATACCTTGGTAAGATTATTTTTACTATTACAACATCCGTGCATCTTTTTGCACACTTCTAAAACTAGTACATCATTGCTAACTACAAAGTTATTATTATGTTTTTCAACAGATAATCCCGAATGAATGTGTGCCTCATCCGATGTATACGCGTGGTAGCCTTCATGTTTTGAACATACTACCAGTCGTCCTACTGAATCTCAACCGTCCATACCGGTTTCTAAAAGAAGTGGAGACATAACAATCAAAGAATGGAAAAAATGTATGGATCGTCGTAAGGAGCTTCTTGGAAGCAATAAGCAGTGAAAGGCAAGAATTGGAGACAGGATGATCGCCATTCTTCATAATGGAGAGTCGGGGTCTATATTGTTTTATGCTATTTTACCTTAAGGGTGTTTATGTCCTACCGACATCGATGATCATGTTCTAAGAACAATTATGTAGGGTTGGGTTCGATGACTATATATGAGGATGATGATCGATGACTTATTATTAATAACGAGTAGAAGTTGTATGATGATGCATGATTAGTAGGACTTGTTATTATATATATATGATGATGTAATGATGTAAAAGCATGCATGAGCATGTTATATCTGCGGGTGCAATGAACATAGTAGCAGCGTTGATAAATAATTAAAGCATGCATGATGTATATATGATGCATAACGTGTACAATGTTTAGTATCGTAAAATACCAGCAAACGAAAAAGAATTAAAATGGAAACGCAAAATTAAATGAAAAAGAAATCATAAAACTAAAAACCCACCAAACTTTATAGTGCCGGTTGGTGTTACCAACCGGTACTAAAGGGCTCCAGGCCCCCGGCGTTGGCTAGTGCCACGTGGTCGCCCTTTAGCACTGGTTCGTGCTGAACCGGTGCTAAAGGGGGGGGGCTTTAGTGACCACTAATTAGTGCCGGTTATGTAACCGGCACTATAGGGCCTTACGAATCGGTGCTAATGCCCGGTTCTGCACTAGTGACATAATACATGTGTGAATATATAGACAAACAGAGTGTCACTAGTATGCCTCTACTTGACTAGCTTGTTAATCAAAGATGGTTATGTTTCCTAACCATCAACAAGGAGTTGTTATTTGATTAACAAGGTCACATCATTAGTTGAATGATCTGATTGACATGACCCATTCCGTTAGCTTAGCACACGATCGTTTAGTATGTTGCTATTGCTTCCTTCATGACTTATACATGTTCCTATGACTATGAGATTATGCAACTCCCGTTTACCGGAGGAACACTTTGTGTGCTACCAAACGTCACAACGTAACTTGGTGATTATAAAGGTGCTCTACAGGTGTCTCCGAAGTGTCAGGACCCCGACTCAATGTCACATCGATCTAGCCTGTAACACCTCATATCACTTTGCGGCCTCACGCACGGTATCCCCACGGGTGTCGCCTTACCTTTGCCCGGGACCGTTTATGCTTTTGGCACACGATATGATAGTGTCGCTAGCATCCATATGATAAGGAGCCCGGCCGACATGGCTAGTCGTAAACCAAAAGTGGCATGCACTTACAGGACAGCATCCATGACCCAAAGATCGAACGTGTCGGTCATCAATGAATAAGTTCCGGCAGTAGCACTGGCTAGCAGGACTCCGATAAACCGGGATCAGAAGGGCTAACAGACGCCGCAGACTCAACGCTGACATTTCCCGAGGGACGTATACAGAATGAAGAAGGACACATGCCGGCCAGCCTAAGTGTTCGGAGCAAAGAGCAAGCTACCATGGCTCAAAGGAAACACTAGGAGACATTTCCGTAAGAGAGGCTACTAAAGATAAACAACTAGATAGTCGATCCCACACATACCAAGCATTTCAATAACATACACACAATATGCTCGATATGTGCAAATACAACATGGCATCACAACATGACTCTACGACTCAAGTATTTATTCAATAGGCTCCGAGGAGCGAGATATTACAAACAGGGGTCTCATGACCCAACATTCAGAGCAAACAAGTCAAGCACAAGCGGAAGCTTAACATGTCTGAGTACAGACATCTACAAATGAAAAAGGCTTAGAAGCCCGACTGCTCTACCGATCTCGCCGAGGGCACAAGATCGTAGCTGAGGTATCAAGCTAAACGTCAAGTCCAAGCGAACTACTAGCGAGACCAAGTCTCTCTGCAAAAACATAAAATAGGCAAACGTGAGTACAAATGTACCCAAAGAAGACTTACATCGTAACTAACTACATATGCATCATTATCAACAAAGGGGTGGTGAAGTTTAACTGCAAGAAGCCAGCTTTGACTCGGTGGCTAACCTAAACTACGATCGCAAGTAACTCTTTTGAGGTGGCGCACACGAGTCCACATATTCACCATATCAATACACCACTATGGATCCGCCCCGCCTCCCTCACGAGAACGCCATCCATAGCACTCACGCTATCTTGCGATTTTAGAGTATCCACTTTCACTTGTCTATGAACTGCATAAGGGGTCCAAGTTTCCATATCCGAGGAATCCGCTATTCAATAGATAATGATAACCCCGCAGGGTGTACTTCTTCACACACGCCTCGCCACTTATCGCCTCAGACACGCCATGTACCTCGGCAACCTTCAAGCGGGAGCCAGCGAGGAGTCGGCCACGCCTACCTAAACACTCAAGTCTCTCGTCCGTGTTTATCGCCTATTCGGTTCCATCCGCAAGGAGATCCGGCCGGTGTCGCCACGGCCCCAAACGATGTGAGCAGGGTTCCCAAGCCCACCTCGACGGGTGGATCTACGCTGGTACACCGTGCCACGGTGCCTAGTCTGTCCCAAGCCCACCTGCATCGGGTGCCACTTGGTAGACTACTAACACTACCTACAAACACCGTAAACTAGTTGCAACTCCCGGACAGAGAACAAGGGTGATTAAGAAGCCGAGAGGGCACTTAAGCATTCCAATGCGTGGTAGTAGCTGTTCATGGATCACAAACACAGAACTCAGTTCCTGAGGACGGCTGCAATGAGACAACCCACCATGTACTCCTACATGGCCTCTCACCGCTACCTTTACCAAATCGTATTCACACACTTAGCTCACATACAGTAGGACATGTTCGCACACCTCCGATTCATTCCCGATGAATCAGACCTGACTCAACTCTAAGCAATAGCAGGCATGACAAACAAGCATGAATGAGTAGGCACATCAGGGCTCAAACAACTCCTACTCATGCTAGTGGGTTTCATCTATTTACTGTGGAATGACAGGTCATGCAGAGGATAAAGGGGTTCAACTACCGCAGCAAGTAACAGTTGTATCGTTTTTGTCCTAATGCAGTAAAAGAGAGCAGGAGCGAGAGAGTAGGATTGTATCGGAATGAACAAGGGGGTTTTGCTTGCCTGGCACTTCTGAAGATAATATAGTTCTCCATCGGTGTCATCGAATAATCGCTTCAACCACGCCTATCGAGAGGGGACAAATACCGGCAATAGAGAAGGAAACACAATCAATGCTATGCACAATATGATGCATGATCATGACATGGCAAAATGAGTGTGTTGGGCTAATGCAACTAGAACCAAATGGGTTTGGGTTAGTTTGAACCCAAGGTTCAAGTTCAAATTGAAATTATGAATTAATATAGTGCATTCTCATGTTTTGATATAAACAGCTGGTTTAAGTTGCTTAAACATGCATGAAACCAGTGCAGATGGATAGATTGGATTTTTCTGATCATTTTTCATATATAAATTATTTCAATCTGAGCTACGGTTGAATTTCTATGATTTTTAGAAGTTTTGGTTATTTTCTGGAATTTCCTGATTTATTTTAATTCCGAAAATAGTTAATTCGTCGACCGACGCCGCAGTGACGTCAGCAGGTCAACTGGCGCCTCAGGTCAAACCTGACCAGTGGGGTCCATCGTCAGTGACTAACTAACTAACCTAGTTTAATTAGCAAGAACCTAGGTTAAACTAATTAAGTTTTAATCCTAAACTAGATTAATTATCCGGCGGGGCCCGCAAGTCAGTGGGAGAGAGGAAGAGTCAAACCGGCAGTGGGGTGAACCCACGCCGTCAAGGGGTCAAAGCTCGCCGGCGTTTAGCCGCCGCGCGCGAGCCGACGGCGCGCTGCTTTAAACGCCCACAGGGCTCGGTTTTGGACGCGGTTTGCGGCTACGGAAAGCTGGGGGTCTCGCGCATCTAGTGGTGGTGGCGGCAGCAGCTGTGGTGGTCGGGATCGACGGCGGCGACCAAATCGGCGGCGGCCGGAGTTCGGGTGCAGGCGGTGGCGATGCTACGGTGCACTAGAGGAGAAACCGGAGGGTGCTACGTGCTCCTGGGAGTTCGCTGAGCACGCTGACGAGCTCCGTTGCGAGCTTATGCGTCTGTGGCCACGACGGCGACATGGCCGGCGGAGCCGAGCTCTCGGGTCCGGCGGAAGCAGCAGCTAGAGCGGCCAAATGGCATGGGAAGAAGAGGGGAACGGGGCAGTGGCTCACCGCGAGTCCAACGAGCGCGAGGGCGAGGCCGGGGACGCTCTGTGGGCGGCGAATCAAGCGACGGCGATCGTCGGTGCAGAGGAAGAAGACGGCGTCGGTGTCGGCGCTCCAGGGCGTCCGGCGGGGCGTGGCTCGATGAAGAGGTTGGGGACGAACTGGCGGAGCTTCTGGGCGCGTCGGGGAGGCGTGGGGTGGCCGGTGGCCACGGCGGCAACGAGCGGCGGCGGCGGTCGCTCTCGGCCATAGCGGGGGAGGACGAAGGAGAGATCCAGGGAGAGAGAGGAGAGGCCAGGGGGTTCTGCGGGGTGGCGTGGCGCCGCCTGATGCGAGGGGGAGAGCAGCTGCATGGCAAGCAGGAGGTGGCCGCGGCTGTTGTCTGCGCTGCCACGCACAACGCCAAGAGGCGCGAGGAAGACGACAGTGTGTGGAGGTGGGCTGGGCCGACCACTTGGGCCGCCAGGTAAGCCCAGGTGAAATTCCTTCTCTCTCTCTGCTTTCTGTTTTTCTTTCAGTTTTCTATTATTCTGTAAATTTTAGGGCTTTATTAAAAATACTCAGGCAGTTTCAAAAATCATGAAACTAATCATGGCTACTGCTTTAGAATATATCCAACAAGAAACATTTTAGTTTATGATTATTTGAGCATTTCAAATATTTTATAGTATTCAAATGCCCAAATGAAAATACCATATGATTTAATTCAGAGCCCAAATATGTCATGGAAAATGTGCAACACCTCTGTTATGGTTCTAGCATTTTCCGTAAATGATGAACATTTTTAAAGCCATTTGGAAATCATCAAAATATTTTAGTTGAACCTAGTGAATTCCTTTGATGCTAGGGTTTAGGCAATCCCCATTTCAAGTTTCATAAAATTTAAACATGATGCATGGATGATAAAGCAAAGACAATCAAGGCCTGAACTGGGGATGTGACAGCTCACCCCCACTAAACAAGAATCTCGTCCCGAGATTCAAGTGTAGGGTAAGGCGAAGGGGGGGGGGACGCAAACGAACACAACCTTCACGATCCAGGGTGCACTTCAAATGAACGTTGATTCGCTCACCATCATTATCTTGATGTCTTGCTCTAAGAACTCTAATCGACATGACAATAAGAGGAGAAAGAAAACTCTAGAAGGATCGATCTTCTCGAAGATCGACAACTTAGGATCAGCTCGCGGAATGAGTCAAAAAACATCTCTCAAGCTGAGATACAAAGCATACGTCTAAAGGAATGGAGTGGAACAGATGACGAAGGTTCACTAGGTAGACAACAATTCCACACCTAAGAGGGTGGTGAACGGTTGTCAACGTAGCGAAGAGTTATTTTGACATGACACCATAATGATGCACCTTAGGGAAGGTGACTCGAAGATATATCCCCTTAAGTGGCAAAAAGAATTATATTTGATTTAGAGATCATTGAAACTCTTTATACCAGCCTAAGGCAATTCACAATTGATCATTTGAAGGAATCCGAAAGAATAACATTCTCGGGCCAGAATGGATGATGTGGATTACCTTGTTGAAGACAACACAAGGGATGATTTTAGTAGCTAGGGAGAAGCTCAAAGAAGAGAGAGTGAATCTCTCGTTGGAATGGTTATAGCATAACCGAGAGAATTGAGAGCAATCCCGGTTAGTAACTACGATTGCACCTAATGCTTGTGCGTGCTCTCAAGAACTTGAGCATTTCCATATTCATCAAGGTTTTACCAACATCCGGTCAAGGGTGCTGACAACACAACATACTACCATGATGAATAGCGATGGACAATGCAGATGCAAAGGAAGATAACACTTTATCGATTTCACCTTAGCGAGACCAAGGGGACAAAATCTGGATGATCGATCGAGAGACATTTAGCACTCCGCTTCTAATGTTCTCCTTGATGTACCAACAGATCCCATTCATAGATATGGTATGATATCTAGAACATCAAGTAACAATTCGGACGTCGGAGCACGTAAATCATAAGGCACACAAATAGGGAATAAATCCTACTAAGTCCTTATGGGAGGTGGCTAACTTCCTCAATCAAGATTCTACAATAATAGATCTTCCGACTAGGTGTGTCGGCCAACATCAACCTTGTCGGACCTACATCATAGATCTTGGAACAGCTCCAACCATCATATCTGCCGAGATTCAGATCTGGTTGGTGTCGATCAATCCGCACTCATCGAGTCTAGAAAGAAAATGAAAGTTTGCAAAACAAATCGACGAGATGACGCTATGAGATTCTCAAGAAATGAACCACAATAGCAAGCTCCAAAACATGAGCTGGTTCTCGCTACAAACACGTGAACATGTCTTTGTCCCGTATAAGCATGACCACGTAGTAGTCTTATAATAAAATACTACCGAGTTCAGGTGGGAACCATCATCTAGGATATCGAAGTCCTTGCGTAAGTCTATCTCTTAAGAAGGAACTTTTTCTCCTTGAACAAATCAGTTAGTGGCTTGGTGTGCTAGGGATACACATATGGAATGAAGATGATCAGTCTATCAAACCACAGAATACTTCACACGTGCATGACTGACTTGGGATGATTCCAAAGGAAGCAAAAACAAACTTTCTCGAATTCACGGCGACAACTTGCACCAATGCACATGAATTCAAGGAAGTCACTTCTTTCATCCAACATATGCTTCATGAACGAAACATGAAGATAATGCTTACAAAAGTTTCCAACACTAGCTTGATGTTCAACTTGAATCATGGAGGGGACTAAATGCTGCTGATGGGCTCAACAACAACTCATCGGAATTTCCATATCACTGGATTTCCACCATTATGTGAACAATGTGATAGTATTGGTCAGACCAAAGGATGTAATGGTGTATGCCCGAGGGATCAACCTCAAGTAAGACAACATTACGAACATCATTGGTTCTAACTTGATTTGATGATGGCCCACACTCAAATCAAGGTTTGGGCAAGACGATAGGTTCAACAACTGATCACGAGGACCAATCGATGAGGAAATCATCTTTCTACAAGACACATACAAGATATCCCTTAAGATGAACTAAATCGGACAAGCTTCTATCTTCCAACTCACCAAGTTGTTGTTTAGCTTAACCAACTAGCTCAAGGTTATCCAACACAGATTCTTGGAGAAGGGGTGGTTTACAAGAAACCAACTTGATCACGAGCTCAACATAACAGTCAGGTGACAACCTGGTGATACTTCCGAGAAGATATTCGGAAAATCATGAACCACCGATATGTTACTAAACTCAAGAACAATCTTGCTTTTCAGGGCAAGACGATATGATCAAATGAGCGAGGACTTAACAAAATCCTAACTCATCAATCGAGGAGTGCACCAGGAGAATGGACTAGGTAGCACGATCAATCTTAAAATGATGATTCAGTAACCAACATGCTAAGAATGAGATTTTCGTCCATTAACTACCAAGCAACGAATTGCTAGGAGTATAGATTTCACACATCACGATTCACTTGTTGGCATTCCGGTTGCGACAACACGGAACCGAGGGATGAATAATGATGGCGAGAAGTATCACTACGTCAAGAATTCACAAAGCCGGTGCAATTCTCATGAAAATCCTAACATAAAGATGGTAATACTTCAGGGTAGAACAGAACAAAAGCTGGATTGGCATTTTGATCTGCGGAGTGCAACTGCTTTGACCCAATCCTAGATATGGATGAGGTTCTGGAGTTTGTTTCTCCTAGTCATCCTGAATGGAATGACTTGACGGACCATAAGAATATTACGCATCGAAGAACACGAATGCATAACTACTCCTTACTATCAATTGATAGACGGGGTCACAATACAACTAAAGAGGGACAACTCAAAAGAACATATGATTTTCTGAGTTGTGGACGCATGGATTAGTATGTCGAACCAAGTTCAACAATTCTTCCGGATAATCCATGCAGAGAGGTTGAACTGGCAGAGTCACAATATAGAATGGAGAACTCATCGAGGCACTCTGTTGAGATCTTTTGGTTCAACGAGGAATCTGCGCCATAAACGGTTCATAGTATTTGGAAGAAGGAAATACCACGGACCTCGAGGACTATCGCAAAGGTTACTAATAACCTAAGGGAGCTAGCAATTACTATCAACATGAAGTAAGTAGGGTGAATCTCGGGTTCAAAACCCAGAAGTGGAATGCCTACTAACTAAGTGGCATCACGGGATGCTTTCGAGAATGATGGCCAGAATCTTCACACTGGGAACACAAAACATGGCTAGATTACCTGGCGATCCTCTAAGACACCTAGGGTCATAATACTAGCTCCAACATATATGTCGAGGCAATAGAGTACCTCAACTCACCGATTAGTGTGCTTAATCTGGCCTAAAAGGACATCAGGAATGGGAGGAAGGGATTTGCAAATGCATCAAACTGTTTAGAAACCTGGGATGACTCGGACAGCATAACGACTATAAATGCTCAAAAGATTGGAGACAAGCTACAAAAATGGTGGCATAGCCACTCCGAAGCACAATATAAAGGTTCCGAGATCAACAATTATGAACATATGGAAATAGTAAAACTGAGCTGGGGCGTAAAACCAACAATCTCATAAGTCCATGGGTTAGTAACACGTCATCCTGATAGATAGATGAGAAGGCCTAGTTCTTAATCCCGTAGAAGAGAAGAGGTTGACTCAGATCAGAAGGCCATGAGGGATAAGGAGTAAAAAGAGCCTTACGTTCCCTTCCGCAATCAATTCCCTTACATAACTAAAGCATTTCTAGACACAACTTCGACCGATTTGGCTTCGTAATCCTACAGGCAGTCAAGCTCTGATACCAAAGCTGTCAGGACCCCGACTCAATGTCACATCAATCTAGCCTGTAACACCTCATATCACTTTGCGGCCTCACGCACGGTATCCCCACGGTGTCGCCTTACCTTTGCCGGGACCGTTTAGCCTTTTGGCACACGATATGATAGTGTCGCTAGCATCCATATGATAAGGAGCCCGGCCGACATGGCTAGTCGTAAACCAAAAGTGGCACAGACTTACAGGACAGCATCCATGACCCAAAGATCGAACGTGTCGGTCATCGCGAATAAGTTCCGGCTGTAGCACTGGCTAGCAGACTCGTAAACCGGTCAGAAGGGCTAACAGACTCCGTTACTCACGCGTGACATTTCCCGATGGGATGCACACGAGAACGAAGAAGGACACATGCCGCCAGCCTAAGTGTTCCTGAGCAAGAGCAAGCTACCATGGCTCGATGGAAACACTAGGAGACATTTCCGTAAGAGAGGCTACTAAAGATAAACAACTAGATAGTCGATCCCACACATACCAAGCATTTCAATAACATACACACAATATGCTCGATATGTGCAAATACAACATGGCATCACAACATGACTCTCGACTCAAGTATTTATTCAATAGGCTCCGAGGAGCGAGATATTATAAACAGGGTCTCATGACCCAACATTGAGCAAACAAGTCAAGCACAAGCGAAGCTTAACATGTCCGAGTACGTACATCTACAAATGAAAAAGGCTTAGAAGCCCGACTGTCTACTACCGAGATCTGCCGAGGGCACAAGATCGTGGTGAGGTATCAAGCTAAACGTCAAGTCCAAGCGGAACTACTAGCGAGACCAAGTCTCTCTGCAAAAACATAAAATAGGCAAACGTGAGTACAAATGTACCCAAAGAAGACTTACATCGTAACTAACTACATATGCATCATTATCAACAAAGGGGTGGTGGAGTTTAACCGCAGCAAGCCAGCTTTGACTCGGTGGCTAACCTAAACTACATTGCAAGTAACTCTTTTGAGGTGGCGCACGAGTCCACATATTCACCATATCAATACACCACTATGGATCCGCTCCGCCTCCCCACGAGAACGCCATCCATAGCACTCACGCTATCTTGCGTATTTTAGAGTATCCACTTTCACTTGTCTATGAACTGCATAAGGGTCCAAGTTTCCATATCCGAGGAATCCGCTATTCAATAGATAATGATAACCTGCAGGGTGTACTTCTTCACACACGCCTCGCCACTTATCGCCCTATACACGCCATGTACCTCGGCAACCTTCAAGCGGGAGCCAGCGAGGAGTCGGCCACGGCCTACCTAAACACTCAAGTCTCTCGTCCGTGTTTATCGCCTATTCGGTTCCATCCGCAAGGAGATCCGCCGGGGTGTCGCCACGGCCCCAAACGATGTGAGCAGGGTTCCCAAGCCCACCTCGACGGGTGGATCTACGCTTGGTACACCGTGCCACGGTGCCTAGTCTGTCCCAAGCCCACCTGCACGGTGCCACTTGGTAGACTACTAACACTACCTACAAACACCGTAAACTAGTTGCAACTCCCGGACAGAGAACAAGGGTGATTAAGAAGCCGAGAGGGCACTTAAGCATTCCAATGCGTGGTAGTAGCTGTTCATGGATCACAAACACAGAACTCAGTTCCTGAGGACGGCTGCAATGAGACAACCCACCATGTTCTCCTACATGGCCTCTCACCGCTACCTTTACCAAATCGTATTCACACACTTAGCTCACATACAGTAGGACATGTTCAACACCTCCGATTCATTCCCGATGAATCGACTGACTCAACTCTAAGCAATAGCAGGCATGACAAACAAGCATGAATGAGTAGGCACATCAGGGCTCAAACAACTCCTACTCATGCTAGTGGGTTTCATCTATTTACTGTGGAATGACAGGTCATGCAGAGGATAAAGGGGTTCAACAACCGCAGCAAGTAACAGTTGTATCGTTTTTGTCCTAATGCAGTAAAAGAGAGCAGGAGCGAGAGAGTAGGATTGTATCGGAATGAACAAGGGGGTTTTGCTTGCCTGGCACTTCTGAAGATAATATAGTTCTCCATCGGTGTCATCGAATAATCGTCGGAACCACGTCTATCGAGAGGGGACAAATACCGGCAATAGAGAAGGAAACACAATCAATGCTATGCACAATATGATGCATGATCATGACATGGCAAAATGAGTGTGTTGGGCTAATGCAACTAGAACCAAATGGGTTTGGGTTAGTTTGAACCCAAGGTTCAAGTTCAAATTGAAATTATGAATTAATATAGTGCATTCTCATGTTTTGATATAAAAAGCAGGTTTAAGTTGCTTAAACATGCATGAAACCAGTGCAGATGGATAGATTGGATTTTTCTGATCATTTTTCATATATAAATTATTTCAATCTGAGCTACGGTTGAATTTCTATGATTTTTAGAAGTTTTGGTTATTTTCTGGAATTTCCTGATTTATTTTAATTCCAGAAAATAGTTAATTGCGTCAGCCTGATGTCAGTGTGACGTCAGCAGGTCAACTGGGCGCCTCCAGGTCAAACCTGACCAGTGGGGTCCACTGGTCAATGACTAACTAACTAACCTAGTTTAATTAGCACTAACCTAGGTTAAACTAATTAAGTTTTAATCCTAAACTAGATTAATTATCCCAAGGGCCCGCAAGTCGATGGGAGAGAGGAAGAGTCAAACCGGCGGTGGGGTGAACCCACGCCGTCAAGGGGTCAAAGCTCGCCGGCGTTTAGCCGCCGGCGAGGCCGAGCCGCGCTGCTTGAAAACGCCCACGTGGCTCGGTTTTGGACGCGGTTTGCGGCTACGGAAAGTCGGGGTCTCGCGATCTAGTGGTGGTGGCGGCAGCAATGTGGTGGTCGGGATCGACGGCGGCGACCAAATCGGCGGCGGCCGGAGTTCGGTGCAGGCGGTGGCGATGCTACGGTGCACTAGAGGAGAAACCGGGGTGCTACGTGTCTCGGGAGTTCGCCGAAACGCCGACGAAGCTCCGTTCTTGCTTATGCGTCTGTGGCCACGACGGCGACATGGCCGGGCGGAGCCGAAGCTCTGGAACCGGGCGGAAGCAGCAGCTAGAGCGCCAAATGGCATGGGAAGAAGAGGGAACAGGCGGTGGCTCACCGCGAGTCCAACGAGCGCGAGGGCGAGGCCGGGGACGCTCTGTGGGCGGCGAATCAAGCGACGGCGATCGTCGGTGCAGAGGAAGAAGACGGCGTCGGTGTCGGCGCTCCAGGGCGTCCGGCGGGGCGTGGCTCGGTGAAGAGGTTGGGGACGAACTGGCGGAGCTTCGGGCGCTGGGGAGGGAGGGGGTGGCGGTGGCCACAACGGCAACGGCGGCGGCGGCGGTCGCTCTCGGCCATTGCGGGGAGGACGAAGGAGAGATCCAGGAGAGAGAGAGAGGCCAGGGGTTCTGGGGTGGCGTGGCGTCGTCTGTATGCGAGGGGGAGAGAGCACAAGGCAAGCAGGAGGTGGCTGGCTCGGGTGTCTGTGCTGCCACGCACAACGCCAAGAGGCGCGAGGAAGACGATAAGCGGTGGAGGTGGGCTGGGCCGACCACTTGGGCCGCCAGTAAGCCTGTGAAATTCCTTCTCTCTCTGCTTTTCTTTTTCTTTCGATTTTCTATTATTCTCAGAAATTTTAGGGCTTTATTAAAATACTCAGTAGTTTCAAAAATCATGAAACTAATCATGGCTACTGTTTAGAATATATCCAACAAGAAACATTTTAGTTTATGATTATTTGAGCATTTCAAATATTTTATAGTATTCAAATGCCCAAATGAAAATACCATATGATTTAATTCAGAGCCCAAATATGTCATGGAAAATGTGCAACACCTCTGGTTATGGTTCTAGCATTTTTCCAGAAATGATGAACATTTTTTAAAGCCATTTGGAAATCACTGAAAATATTTTAGTTGAACCTAGTGAATTCCTTTGATGCTAGGGTTTAGGCAATCCCCATTTCAAGTTTCATAAAATTTAAACATGATGCATGGATGATAAAGCCAAGACAAGCAAGGCCTGAACTGGGGATGTGACACGAAGGTACTTGTTGAGTTGGCGTATTTCGAGATTAGGATTTGTCACTCCGAATGTCGGAGAGGTATCTCTGGGCCCTCTCGGTAATACACATCACTTAAGCCTTGCAAGCATTTCAACTAATGAGTTAGTTGTGAGATGATGTATTACGGAACGAGTAAAGAGACTTGCCGTAACGAGATTGAACTAGGTATTGGATACCGACGATCGAATCTCGGGCAAGTAACATACCGATGACAAAGGGAACAAACGTATGTTGTTGTGCGGTTTGACCGATAAAGATCTTCGTAGAATATGTAGGAACCAATATGGGCATCCATGTCCCGCTATTGGTTATTGACCGGAGACATGTCTCGGTCATGTCTACATTATTCTCGAACCGTAGGGTCCGCACGCTTAAGGTTTCGATGATGCTTATATTATGAGTTTATGTATTTTGATGTACCAAGGTTGTTCGAGTCCCTGATATGATCACGGAGATGACGAGGAGTCTCAAATGGTCGAGACATAAAGATTGATATATTGGACGGATATATTTGGACACCGGAAAGGTTCCGGAGAAGATTGGAGCTCCGGAGGTTACTGGAACCCCGGGAGGTATATGGGCCTTATTGGGCCCATGTAGGAGGAAGAGAGAAGGAGCAAGGGAGGGGGCGCGCCCCAAGCCCAATCCGACTGGGGAGGGGGCCGCCCCTTCCTTTCTCCTTCCCCTCTCTTCCTTCCTACTACTAGTACTACTTCCTAATACTAGTACTCCTTCCTTCCCTCCAAATAAGATAAGGAAAGAGAGGAAACCTACTTGGAGTAGGTTTCCCCCCCCTATGGCGCCCCCTTGAGGCCGGCCACCACCTCCCTCCCTCCTTTATATACGGGGTAGGGAGGCACCCTAGGACACACAAGTTGATCATTGATCGCCCTTAGCCGTGTGCGGTGCCCCCTCTCGATATTACACCTCGATCATATTGTAGCGGTGCTTAGGCGAAGCCCTCGCGACAGAGAACATCAAGATCGCCACCACGCCGTCAGGTCGACGGAACTCCCCTGAGCCTCTCTGGATTGGAGATCGAGGGTGCGCCATCGAGCTGTCTGCGCGTGTCAAGAACTTCGGAGGTGCCGGAGTAATGGTGCTTGGATCGGTTGGACCGGAGGACGATGACTACTTCCTCTATGTTGCGTCAACGCTTCGCTTGGTTCACGAGGGCGTGACAACACTCTCCCTCTCGTTGCTATGCATCACCATGATCTTGCGTGTGCGTAGGAATTTTTTTGAAATTACTACGTTTCCCAACAGTGGCATCAGAGCTGTAGGATCGGAAGTATGTCTAGAGGGGGGGTGATTAGACTACTTGACAATTTAAAAGTTTAGTCTTTTGATTAGGACAAGTTTCTAGCAAGTTCACAATGATGACCAAGTCAAGTATCACCCTACACATGCAATTCTAGAGTAATGGCAGCGGAAAGTAAATTGCACATGTAGTAAATAGAGGTGGAGAAGAGCAAACGCAATTTGGAGACACGGAGATTTTTTTCTCGTGGTTCCGATAGGTGGTGCTATCGTCAATCCACGTTGATAGAGACTTCAACCCACGGAGGGTAACGGCTGCGAGAGTCATGGAGGGCTCCACCCACGAAGGGTCCACAAAGAAGCAACCTTGTCTATGCCATCATGGCTTACGCCCACGGAGGACTAGCCTTACTCGGGGTAGATCTTCACGAAGTAGGCGATCTCCTTGCCCTTACAAACATCTTGGTTCAACTCCACATCTTGACGGAGGCTCCCAAGCGACACCTAACCAATCTAGGAGGCACCACCCTCCAAAAGGTAATAGATGGTGTTGGTGATGATGAACTCCTTGCTCTTGTGCTTCAAATGATAATCTCCCCAACACTCAACTCTCCTCACTGATTTGGAAGTGGTGGAAGAAAGGATTGAGTGGAAAGCAACTTGGGAAGGCTAGAAATCAAGTTTCATATGGTGGGAGTGGAGCAACTTGATCTCAACACAAGGGTAGGTAGTTCTCTTCTCGAAATGTAAGGTAGGAGTGGTAGTTCTTTCGATGGCTCTCTCCACGAATGAAGAGGAGGTGGAGGGTATTTATAGCCTCCACACAAAATCCAACTGCTACACACATTTGACCAATCTCGGTCGGACCGAAGTTGACAACTCGGTGAGACCGAAAGTTCAAATCTTGTGAACGTTGGGATTTTCGTGGGACCGAAAATACAATCTCGGTTAGTCCAATTCTTCCAAAGACTAGGGTTTGCCATTCTCGGTGGGACCGACTTTATCATCTCGGTGACACCGATTTGATTACGTATGTTACGTAAGGTTGGCAACACTAGTTTCGTGAGACCGAGTTTGGAATCGGAAAATCCAAAATTACTAGGGTTTGGCTATATGGTGAGGTGGTTCATCTCGGTGTGACTGAGTTTATGGAATCGGTGGGACCAAGATTACTTATGAGTATATGTTGGAATGAAAGATTGCGATAGTTTGGGAGATAGATCACTAAGCACTTTGAGCAACCAGATCATCATCATAACCTCATCCCCTTTAATAGTATTGGCTTTCCTATGGACTCAATGTGATCTTGGATCACTAAACCAAAAATAGAGTCTTGAGCTTTTGCCAATGCTTTCCTTAGCATCTTGAGGGGTCCACATCATCACCATTGCCATACCCATATCAATGAACTTTCTCAAATGATACTCAAGAAGTTATTAGTTCAATGATATATATGTTGTTATTAATTACCAAAACCACCTAGGGATTAGTTGCACTTTCAATCTCCCCCTTTTTGGTAATTGAGGACAACATATAGATCAAAGCTTCGACAAATGATATAATCAATGAATAATATCGTCGCTTTGAGAAGTATGTGATAAGCAAGAGCTCCCCCTAAATTTGTGCATTATTTAAGATTTGCGTTTGAATGCAAATGCACAATCGATTAGGATCATGGGTCACTCTTCCATGTCACATACATCTTGGTGGAGCGCACAAAATGATAAGAATGAATAGCATGCACCCAATCACCAAGACATGAGTAAATGATCATACAATATATGAATAGCATATGATAAGCATTAAGCACACATTAAGCATAGTATGATCAAGCACTCATCAAGGTAGATCAAACGTAGTATCAAACACACGAAATGTCTTGGAAAACTCAAAAGTATCTCAAGGAAAACCGCAAACGAAAGAGCAAAAGCGAGCACTCTCTCTCTCGAAGTCCTATGATCTATACAATTTCTCCCCCTTTGGCAACAAGTTACCAAAAGTTCGAAGGTATAGAGCTAAACGTCACTAGGGACTCTGGGCGGCTCCTGTCCTGGTTGATGGAGTGGAGATAGCTGCTTCGCAAAAGCTTCACTGAAGTCTGTGGAGCCGGAGGAGGGACACTTGAGCCGGAGCTGAACCGATGGAGCTGTGGAGGTGCTGATGTCAGTAGCCTGGGGTCTATCACCGAATAGCAAATGATCTGGGCTTTGTGGGGACCGGAGCAGGCTGCTCATAGTCATCCTCGACAAGGTCCTCCTGCATCTCCTTCATGAGCTCTGCCTTCTCCCTCTTGGCTTCCTCGATATCTGCCTCAAGCTTGTTGACGGTGACCTGCACTTCAGTCAGCTTGACATCCAAAGCATGGAACTTGTCTTCAACTATCCTCTCAAGGCTCTCCTGAGACTGCACTATGCCGGCAGGCGTAGTTCAATCCTCTGGTAGCTTCAAGAAGTTGTTCTCCAGCGCTTTTGGGTTTCTTGCTTGCTTCTGCTTCCTTCTCACTTTGGCTTGTTTGGCAGCTTCAGACTTAGCTTGTCCTTCAACGTAGTGGGGTTATCCTCACCATCACAACTTCATTATCTTCATGTTCAGCTGCAGTGGCAAGTGGGGTCTATCCAACAAGTAGGTGCCGTGCCAAACTTGGCATTGATGAGCATCTGAATGTGCGGGCAAACCCACATGACCTCTTCTGGTCTGCTGCATTGTCCTCTTGATAGTCTCTACTATCAGGTCCATCACCTTGAAAGGTGCCTTCTGATCTAGAATGTGCAGCATGTTGATAGAATAGCCTCTTATCATGCGATGGTCTCCTGACTTGGGCATCAATGTATGCCTTAGAATCGTGTTTGTGGTTGGGAGACCTGCCTGAAGATAATACACAGATCCGAGCTTCCATATCTCTACATCTTTGGCTGGTACCTCATTGTACATGTTTTTCATTGACTCATGGTTTTTCTTGGGGATTCCATAGACATCAACATCATCATCTCTTGATATCGAGCATTTAGCAAGGCAGCCCACTCTTCAACTGCTGAAGAGAATCTCGCCTTCACCATCCATACAATTCGCCATCTGGATAGAAATGTGCTGTGGCATAGAACTGCATGATCATCTCATCATTCCAAGCATTCAGTTTATGACCAACGAACTCTGCAACTCCACATGCAGTGAAGCTCTCATGCACATGTGGGAAGTAGTCTCTGTGCTCTTCACTGTCGATGTAATCCCAATCAACATATCTAGTGTCAGCAACAATGGGCTTCTTGTCCATGAGCACTGTCTCATAGAAATCTTGTTGCTCTCTGGTATGGAACCTTGGATCAACAGCTGTCCTTCTCCTGGTGGCATATGGATCAACTTGCCTCCATAGCCTGAGGCCTTTGTCCTTCCTTTCCTTCATATTTTCTCGCCGAGGATGAGCATCATTGTGGATGTGCAATCTCGGACGGAGTTTCAAAGAACACATGTGCCTCTTCATCCGACTCACCGGTGGCACATTGTCCTTCTTCTTCTCTGAAGCAGGAATGTTTCTCACTGTCTTTTTGGGCTTGGCAGCAGGCTTGGCTTGAGCTGCCTTTGCTGGAGCTGATGGCTTAGATTTGGTAGGTGCTCCTGCCCTGATGGCATCTCCCATCAACTTAGGCTTCTGAGGAGGCTGGGGTGCTTCCTCATCAGAATCATCATCAGCTTCATCATGAACTAACCTCTTCCTCTTGGAAGTTTTCTTTATCTTGCTCGAGGTTTCTTCTTCCATGCTCAACTTCTTAGCAACTGTGGATTTCTTCACCTTGCTGGTGCCTTTCTTTGTTTGTTGCCCTTGATAGTCTTTGGCAACCACTTTCCTCTTAGGCTTAGAAGTGATCTCTTCCTCAGCAACAAAGTCAGAATCCTCTTCATCAGAATTTCTCTTCTTCCTGGCCCTGGTGGCAGCAGGAGGAAAACCACTTGGGTGCTCCTCTCACCATCATTAGAAAAACTGCTGGCTTCAGACTAGTGCCTCTCTCGAATCTCAACCGGTGATTCGCACTGTTCGCTGTCACTTGCATCGATATGACCGACAACCCGTGAATAGAATAGGTGTAGGCGAATAGAAGAGTTATCACAAACTGCAGAAGATTTTGCAAAAAGAATGAGTTCAAATTTCAGTTTTAAGTTTTCACAGAATGCATTTCGTCCGACCGAGTCTAAAATTCGTGAATCCAAGTGTCTAATCGTAACCATTCACACCACTTTCGGTTGGACCGAAATGGGTTTCGGTCTAGCCGAGAACACTAGGGTTTCACAAAATCCTCATTTCGGTCTTACCGATTTGCACAACTCGGTTGGACCGAAAGGTGCAGTGCAATGGCCAGAGGCCAAATCGGTCAGTCCGAGAATGTAGAATCGGTCACACCGAGATGTGTTCGGCGGAAACCTAACCCTAAAATTTTCACTCGAATTTCGTTCTAAGAACTAATCTGCTGGATAGGAAGATATCAAACGTGGCAAGAAGCTAGGCAAACCTATCGTGCATTTGAATCAGAGGTTGAAGACGAGAGGATCAAACTCACCCTAACTTGGTGGAGTTTCTCTATGGCGCAACGGCGCGATGAGATTGACCGCTGACGGCGACGGAGACCCATGGCGAGGGCGCATGAGGCGACGCGGAGACGATCCGGAGACCACGGCGACGATTTACAGCTAAGGGTTTGGGGGCGAGACGCTTTGAAGGAATAATCAACGCTGCCCTCGTGTATATATACCCTTCGTTGTCGGTGGGACCGAGTTGAAAAACTTCGGTGGCACCGAGATGATTAATCGCAAGATTACTCACTTGATCACGCCGAGATTTGCAACTCTGTTTCACCGAGGTGAAAACCTAGATCAATCCAAGTGATTTCGGTCTGTCCGATTTGAGTATATTGGTTTGACCGAAAATACTTAGAAGGTTTTGGAAGTTAAGCTTTTGACGGATCGGTGGCTCCGAGTGCTCCTCACTCGGTCTGTCCGAAAAAGACTTGATCAAAGTTTGTGATATAAGCATGAATAGAGTTTGAGACAAGAAAGCATAGATAGCTAGAGGAGGAACTTAGGCATTCTTGTCCATCCATTTGGTCAAAAATAAAAAATCCAAAAGACCAAAGCAACAAATGGATGTCCTCGAATGGATAAAATTATGCATCCAACATGCTCACACAATAAGATAGCAAATGAAATATGTGTCAAACATGCACAAACAAAACTCTAGCAACTAGCACACAATTTGGCGATGACTAGGTCATCTATATATGAGTATATTGACTTAGGAGTCAAATGAGAACATTTGATCATAGGTCATACTCATCGTTTAAGCACAAGTGGGGTTACCACTTTTACATAAAGCATTAATGTGTTCACATCATTTGAAGATGCCTTAGCTCATTTCTTTAGAGCAAAGCTCCCCCTTGATGTGAGAACCCCTTTAAAGGGTCAAACTAACCTTGGGTTGTCGAGAAGACTTCATGTAGATGTTGAAGATGTGGATGCTCAATGTTGATGAAGATCATCAAGAGTTGGGAGCAATCCTTTGGATTCGGCACTTTCAATACCTACATGGGTTAGTCCCACAAGGAACAAACAAGGATATCCACGGACATAGATTGAAGTACACAATAGATGATGTCCATGAAAGCAATGATTACCTTGTCCCTTGACTTACCAACAAGAGGGTTTGTGACTCCATGAACTAGTGCAAGATGTGGAAGTTGATTGCAAAAGTTCTTGCCAAAATGAATGTGAGTGAAGTATGTTGGCGAGTCACCCTCAAGAACTCTCTAGTTCTTCTTCTTCGGATCCACATCATCTTGATGGGAATCCTTGGGGTAGTAGTTGAGCTTGACGAAGTAGAACTTGAAGTTTCCTTGGGAACCCACTTGACCATGGCCTTGGGTGCTTCAATGAATGCATCAATCTCCTCTTGAAGCTTGTCCTTGCCTTTTAGCTTGTGGTCTTGTGGTGGAAGGTCATCTTGAGATTGTTCCACATTGGAAGAAGTAGGATCATACTTCTCCTTTTGAGAAACAAACTTTGGAGTGGGATATTGACCTTCTTCCCATTCAACACCCTCGGCGTTGAACTTTCGCTCAAAACCAATTCCTTGATTCTTCCGGTGCCTTCCTTGCTTGTAACAATTTCTCAAAGTTCTTGCTTCCGCAAGGCTCTTATAGACACCTTTCTCTATAATCCCTTTCAATAAACTATTTTCTTGCTCAAGTGAAACTTGGCTTGAAACATTGTTAGTGGAATCAAGAGAATTACTAGGAGTAACAACATTGGATTTAGCATGGTTATTGTTACTACTAGATGAAGAATTTTTCTTATGCTTGTCATGCTTAGTTTTAATAGGTGGCAAGAAATTTGACAAGAGAAGTCGTTTGGCAAGATATGAAGAGCTCTTCTTTCGAAGATCATCATTGATAGCTTTTAGAAACTCATGTTCTTGCTCTAGATTGAGCTTCTCGAAGCGTAGCTTCTCATGAGATCTTAGGAGCTCTCTATGATCTTCTTGAGTTGTTTCATGAGCTAACTTAAGAGTGTTTAGTTCTTTAGTTAGACGCTCAATCTCCTTCATAGCATTGTCATTCGACTCTTCTCGACTATAAAGACTACTAGCATGTTCATCATTACTAAGCTCACTAGATTTGTCATGTAAAAGCTCATCTTCACCAAGCAAGTCATCCTCATCACTATCAAAGTCAATGAATTGTGGTGTGATACCTTGGGGCCTTTTTCCATGAAGCATCTTCCAATTCCCTCATTTGGTGAATCAAATATGTCATAGGAGTTGAAATTGGAGGATACGAGAGCAAGACCGCAACACCTTCATCTTGATCAGATTCGGAGTTGGAGTGATAGCTTCTTTCGGAGTGATTGTCGAGTCGGAGCCGAGACCCATTCACCAACATGAGCTTGATGTTTTCTTCTTGTGTAGCTCCTTGATGACTTGTCTTTCCTTTCCGAATCCTTGCTTCTCCGAGAGGATCTTCGCTCATAACGATCATCTCTACTCCTTCTCTCTTTCGAGGTGACTCTTCTCTTGAGCTTCTTCTTCTTGGAGATTCTTCTCTTCTCTTGTGGGGAGTCGAACACTCATTTGAGTAGTGTCCGGTCTTCCACAATTGTAGCAGCTTCGATCACGACTAGAAGATCTCTTTTCATCATATGATCTAGACTTTGAGCTTATTTCCTTGCTTCTACTCTTGTAGAATTTGTTGAAGTTCTTCACCATTAGGCTTATCTCTTCATTGGAAACCAGCTTGTCACTTGAGGTTGTGGGAGCTTCAACTGTAGCTTTGTAAGCACCACTTGACTTGTTGTGAAGCTCTTCCTTGTCTTTAAGTGTCATCTCATGAGCAACAATTCTTCCAATGACTTCGGTAGGCTTGAGATTCTTGTAGTTTGGCATCATTTGGATCAAAGTGCACACGGTGTCATACTTTCCATCCAAAGCTTTGAGGATCTTCTTGATGATGAATCGGTCGGTCATTTCTTCGCTTCCTAAGCCGGCAATCTCATTGGTGATGAGAGCAAGCCTAGAGTACATTTCAGCGACTCCTTCACCTTCCTTCATCTTGAACTTGTCAAGTTGACCTTGAAGAACATCTAGCTTTGATTCCTTCACGGACTCGGTACCTTCGTGCATTTCGACCAAAGTATCCCAAATCTCTTTTGTATTCTCAAGACGGCTGATCTTGTTGAACTCCTCGGGACACAAAGCATTGAAGAGAATGTCACAAGCTTGAGCATTGTTTTGTAACATCCGCAACTCATCCGCTGTAGCTTCGCGATCCGGAACTTTTCCTTCTTCGAAGAACTCACCTTGCAAGCCAACACAAATAATGCCTCATGCGGCAGGGTTATGTCCAAGAATATGCATTTTCATTTTGTGCTTCCAACTAGCAAAATTTGAACCATCAAAGTAAGGACCTCTACTTAAAATTACCTCACTAGACGCCATACTCTCCTAGGTTGTGAAACCAAGCTTATGGAGTCCAATGCAATGGAAACCAATCCAATGGAGACCAAAGCTCTGATACCACTTGTAGGATCGGAAGTATGTCTAGAGGGGGGGTGATTAGACTACTTGACAATTTAAAAGTTTAGTCTTTTGATTAGGACAAGTTTCTAGCAAGTTCACAATGATGACCAAGTCAAGTATCACCCTACACATGCAATTCTAGAGTAATGGCAGCGGAAAGTAAATTGCACATGTAGTAAATAGAGGTGGAGAAGAGCAAACGCAATTTGGAGACACGGAGATTTTTTTCTCGTGGTTCCGATAGGTGGTGCTATCGTCAATCCACGTTGATGGAGACTTCAACCCACGGAGGGTAACGGCCATGAGAGTCCACGGAGGGCTCCACCCACGAAGGGTCCACGAAGAAGCAACCTTGTCTATGCCATCATGGCTTACGCCCACGGAGGACTAGCCTTACTCGGGTAGATCTTCACAAAGTAGGCGATCTCCTTGCCCTTACAAACATCTTGGTTCAACTCCACATCTTGACGGAGGCTCCCAAGCGACACCTAACTAATCTAGGAGGCACCACCTCCAAAAGGTAATAGATGGTGTTGGTGATGATGAACTCCTTGCTCTTGTGCTTCAAATGATAATCTCCCCAACACTCAACTCTCCTCACCGATTTGGAAGTGGTGGAAGAAAGGATTGAGTGGAAAGCAACTTGGGAAGGCTAGAAATCAAGTTTCATATGGTGGGAGTGGAGCAACTTGATCTCAACACAAGGGTAGGTAGTTCTCTTCTCGTAAATGTAAGGTAGGAGTGGTAGTTCTTTCTAATGGCTCTCTCCACGAATGAAGAGGAGGTGGAGGGTATTTATAGCCTCCACACAAAATCCAACTGTTACACACATTTGACCAATCTCGGTCAGACCGAAGTTGACAACTCGGTGAGACCGAAAGTTCAAATCTTGTGAACGTTGGGATTTTCGGTGGGACCGAAAATACAATCTCGGTTAGTCCGATTCTTCCAAAGACTAGGGTTTGCCATTCTCGGTGGGACCGACTTTATCATCTCGGTGACACCGATTTGATTACGTATGTTCTGAAGGTTGGCAACACTAGTTTCGTGAGACCGAGTTTGGAATCGGAAAATCCAAATTACTAGGGTTTGGCTATATGGTCGAGGTGGTTCATCTCGGTGTGACTGAGTTTATGGAATCGGTGGGACCGAGATTACTTATGAGTATATGTTGGAATGAAAGATTGCTGATAGTTTGGGAGATAGATCACTAAGCACTTTGAGCAACCAGATCATCATCATAACCTCATCCCCTTTTAATAGTATTGGCTTTCCTATGGACTCAATGTGATCTTGGATCACTAAACCAAAAATAGAGTCTTGAGCTTTTGCCAATGCTTTCCTTAGCATCTTGAGGGGTCCACATCATCAGTCATTGCCATACCCATATCACTGAACTTTCTGAAATGATACTCAAGAAGTTATTAGTTCAATGATATATATGTTGTTATTAATTACCAAAACCACCTAGGGATTAGTTGCACTTTCAAGAGCCCAGGTTTTTATGGTTTGATGTTATATGCACGAGTAGAACACAAGTGAGTTGTGGGCGATATAAGTCATACTGCTTACCAGCATGTCATACTTTGGTTCGGCGGTATTGTTGGATGAAGCGGCCCGGACCGACATTACGCCAGATGCTTACGCGAGACTGGTTTTACCGCCGTGCTTTTGCACACGGTGACTAGCGGGTGTCGGCTTTCTCAACTTTAGTTGAACCGAGTGTATACGCCCGGTCCTTGCGAAGGTTAAAACAGCATCAACTTGACAAACTATCATTGTGGTTTTGATGCGAGGTGAGATTGGTTCTTGCTTAAGCCCGTAGCAGCCACGTAAAACTTGCAACAACAAAGTAGAGGACGTTTAACTTGTTTTGCAGGGCATGTTGTGATGTGATATGGCCAAGACATGATGCTATATTTTATTGTATGAGATGATCATGTTTTGTAACCGGTTATCGGCAATCGCGAGAGCCATATGGTTGTCGCTTATTGTATGAAATGCAACGCTACAGTAATTGCTTTACTTTATCACTAAGCGGTAGCGATAGTCGAGAAGCAATAGATGGCGAAACGACAACGATGCTACGATGGAGATCAAGGTGTCGCACGGTGACGATGGTGATCATGATGGTGCTTCGAGATGGAGATCACAAGCACAAGAAGATGATGGCCATATCATATCACTTATATTGATTGCATGTGATGTTTATCCTTTATGCATCTTATCTTGCTTTGATTGACGGTAGCATTTTAAGATGATCTCTCACTAAAATTATCAAGTAGTGTTCTCCCCGAGTATGCACCGCTGCCAAAGTTCGTCGTGCCTGCACACCACGTGATGATCGGGTGTGATAAGCTCTCGTCCATCTACAATGGGTGCAAGCCAGTTTTGCACACGCAGAATACTCAGGTTAAACTTGACGAGCCTAGCATATGCAGATATGGCCTCGGAACACGGAGACCGAAAGGTCGAGCGTGAATCATATAGTAGATATGATCAACATAAGATGTTCACCATTGAAAACTACTCCATCTCACGTGATGATCGGTTATGGTTTAGTTGATTTGGATCACGTGATCACTTAGATGACTAGAGTGATGTCTCTCTAAGTGGGAGTTCTTAAGTAATATGATCAATTGAACTAAAATTTATCATGAACTTAGTACCTGATAGTATCTTGCTTATCTATGTTGTTTGTAGATAGATGGCCCGTGCTTTGTTGTTCCGCTGAATTTTAATGCGTTCCTTGAGAAAGCTAAGTTGAAAGATGATGGTAGCAACTACGTGGATCGGGTCCGTAACTTGAGGATTATCCTCATTGCTGCACGTAAAAATTACGCCCCGGAAGCACCGCTGGGTTCCAAGCTCGCTTCTTGATGTAACCGACGACGTTAAGAACGTCTGGCGAGCAAAGATGATGACTAATCGATAGTTCAATGTGCCATGCTTTACGGCTTAGAACCGGGACTTCAACGACGCTTTTGAACGCCATGGAGCATATGAGATGTTTCAGAGTTGAAGTTGATATTCCGTAAGAATGCCCGGATTGAGAGATATGAAGTCTCCAATAAGTTCTATAGCTGCAAGATGGAGGAGAATAGTTCGTCAAGAGCACATACTCAAGATGTCCGGGTATTGTAATCACTTGATTCAACTGGGAGTTACTCTTCCGGATGATAGCGTCATTGATAGAATTCTCCAATCACTTCCACCAAGCTACAAGAGCTTCGTGATGAACTATAATATGCAAGGGATGGATAAGACGATTCCCGAGCTCTTCGCAATGCTAAAGGCTGCGGAGGTAGAAATCAAGAAGGAGCATCAAGTGTTGATGGTTAACAAGACCACTAGTTTCAAGAAAAAGGGCAAAGGGAAGAAGAAGGGGAACTTCAAGAAGAACAACAAACAAGTTGCTGCTCAAGAGAAGAAACCCAAGTCTGGACCTAAGCCCAAATCGAGTGCTTCTACCGCAAGCGATCGTCATTTGAAGCGGAACTGCCCCAAGTATTTGGCGGATAAGAAGGATGGCAAAGTGAACAAAGGTATATGTGATATACATGTTATTGATGTGTACCTTACTAGAGCTCGCAGAGCAACCGGGTATTTGATATCTGGTTCTGCTGCTAATATTTGCAACTCAAACAGGACTACGGATTGCTTAACACCGGCAAAGGACGAGGTGACGATGCACGGGAAATGGTTCCAAAGTCGATGTGATCGCGGTCGGCACGCTACCTCTACATCTACCTTCGGATTAGTATTAGACCTAAATAATTGTTATTTGGTGCCGCGTTGAGCATGAACATTATATCTGGATCTTGTTTGATGCGAGACGGTTATTCATTTAAATCGAGAATAATGGTTGTTCTATTTATATGGGTAATATCTTTTATGGTCATGCACCCTGAAGAGTGGTCTATTTTGATGAATCTCGATAGTAGTGATACACATATTCATAGTGTTGAAGCCAAAAGATGCAAAGTTGATAATGATAGTGCAACTTATTTGTGGCAATCGCCGCTTGGGTCATATCGGTATAAAGCGCATGAAGAAACTCCATATTGATGGACTTTTGGAACCACTTGATTATGAATCACTTGGTACTTGCAAACCGTGCCTCATGGGCAAGATGACCAAAACGCCGTTCTCCGACTATGGAGAGAGCAACAGATTTGTTGGAAATCATACATACGTATGTATGTGGTCCAATGAATGTTGAGGCTCGTGGCGGATATCGTTATTTTCTCACCTTCACAGATGATTTAAGCGATATGGGTATATCTACTTAATGAAGCATAAGTCTGAAACATTTGAAAAGTTCAAAGAATTTCAGAGTGAAGTTGAAAATCATCGTAACAAGAAAATAAAGTTTCTACGATCCGATCGTGGAGGAGAATATTTGAGTTACAAGTTTGGTTTACACTTAAAACAATGTGGAATAGTTTCACAACTCACGCCACCGAACACCACAACAGAATGGTGTGTCCGAACGTCAGAATCGTACTTTACTTGATATGGTGCGGTCTATGATGTCTCTTACAGATTTACCGCTATCGTTTTGGGGTTATGTTCTAGAGACAGCCACATTCACGTTAAATAGGGCACCGTCGAAATCCGTTGAGACGACACCTTATGAACTATGGTTTGGCAAGAAACCAAAGTTGTCATTTCTTAAAGTTTGGGGTTGCGATGCTTATGTGAAAAAGCTTCAACCTGATAAGCTCGAACCCAAATCGGAGAAATGTGTCTTCATAGGATACCCAAAGGAGACAGTTGGGTACACCTTCTACATAGATCCGAAGGCAAGACATTCGTTGCTAAGAATGGATCCTTTCTAGAGAAGGAGTTTCTCTCGAAAGAAGTGAGTGGGAGGAAAGTAGAACTTGATGGGGTAACTGTACCTACTCCCTTGTTGGAAAATAATACATCATAGGAACCGGTTTCTGTGATGTCAAAACCAACTAGTGAGGAAGTTGATGATAATGATCATAGAACTTCAGATCAAGTTAATATAGAACCACGTAGGTCGAACAGAGTAAGATCCGCACCAGAGTGGTACGGTAATCCTATTCTGGAAGTCATGCTACTAGATCATGATGAACCTACGAACTATGAAGAAGCGATGGTAAGCCCAGATTCGCAAAATGGCTTGAAGCCATGAAATCGAGATGGGATCCATGTATGAGAACAAAGTATGGACTTTGGTTGACTTGCCCGATGGTCGGCAAGCAATTGAGAATAAATGGATCTTCCGAAGAAGACCGACGCCGACGGTAATGTTACTGTTTACAAAGCTCGACTTGTTGCAAAAGGTTTTCGACAAGTTCAAGGGGTTGACTATGATGAGACCTTCTCACCCGTAGCGATGCTTAACTCTGTCTGAATCATGTTAGCAATTGCCGCATTTTATGATTATGAAATTTGGCAAATGGATGTAAAAACTGCATTCCTGAATGGATTTCTGGAAGAAGAGTTGTATATGATGCAACCGAAGGTTTTATCGATCCAAAGGAGCTAACAAAGTGTGCAAGCTCCAACGCTCCATTTATGGACTGGTGCAAGCCTCTCGGAGTTGGAATAAACGCTTTGATAGTGTGATCAAAGATTTGGTTTTATATGCACTTTTGGAGAAGCCTCAGATTTACAAGAAAGTGAGTGGGAGCTCAGTAGCATTTCTAATATTATATGTGGATGACATATTATTGATTGGAAATGATATAGAATTTCTAGATAGCATAAAGGGATACTTGAATAAAAGTTTTTCAATGAATGACCTCGGTGAAGCTGCTTACATATTGGGCATTAAGATCTATAGAGATAGATCAAGACGCTTAATTGACTTTCACAAAGCACATACCTTGACAAAGTTTTGAAGAAGTTCAAAATGGATCAAGCAAAGAAAGGGTTCTTGCTCAGACAGCAAGGTGTGAAGTTGAGTAAGACTCAAAGCCCGACCACCGCAGAAGATAGAGAGAAATGAAAAGTGTTCCTATGCTTCAGCCATAGGCTCTATCATGTATGCAATGCTATGTACTGCACCTGATGTGTGCCTTGCTATATGTCTAGCGAGGAGGTACCAAAGTAATCCAGAGTGGATCATCGGACAGCGTCAAGAACATCCCGAAATACCGAAAAGGACTAAGGATATGTTTCTCGATATGGAGGTGACAAAGAGCTCATCGTAAATGGTTACATTGATGCAAGCTTTGACACCGATCCGACGATTCTAAATCGCAAACCGGATACGTGTTTACATTAAACGGTGGAGCTGTCGGTTAGTGCGCTTCAAAGCAAAGCGTCGTGGCGGGATCTACATGTGAAGCGGAATACATAGCTGCTTCGAAGCAGCCAATGAAGGAGTCTCGGACGAAGGAGTTCATATCCGATCTAGGTGTCATACCTAGTGCATCGGGTCCAATGAAAATCTTTTGTGACAATATCGAGCGATTGCCTTAGCGAAGGAATCCAGATTTCACAAGAGAACCAAGCACATCAAGAGACGCTTCAATTCCATCCGGATCTAGTCCGTGGGAGACATAGAGATTTGCAAGATACATACGGATCTGAATGTTGCGCACCGTTAACTAAGCCTCTTCCACGAGCAAAACATGATCAACACCAAGACTCCATGGGTGTTAGAATCATTACTATGTAATCTAGATTATTGACTCTAGTGCAAGTGGGAGATCAAGGAAATATGCCCTAGAGGCAATAATAAAGTTATTATTTATTTCCTCATATCATGATAAATGTTTATTATTCATGCTAGAATTGTATTAACCGGAAACATAATACATGTGTGAATATATAGACAAACAGAGTGTCACTAGTATGCCTCTATTTGACTAGCTTGTTAATCAAAGATGGTTATGTTTCCTAACCATGAACAAGGAGTTGTTATTTGATTAACAAGGTCACATCATTAGTTGAATGATTTGATTGACATGACCCATTCCGTTAGCTTAGCACACGATCGCTTAGTATGTTGCTATTGCTTCCTTCATGACTTATACATGTTCCTATGACTATGAGATTATGCAACTCCTGCTTACGGAGGAACACTTTGTGTGCTAGCAAACGCCACAACGTGAATCGGGTGATTATAAAGGTGCTCTACAGTGTCTCCGAAGGTACTTGTTGAGTTGGCGATTTTGAGATTAGGATTTGTCACTCCGAATGTCTGAGAGGTATCTCTGGCCCTCTCGGTAATACACATCACTTAAGCCTTGCAAGCATTTCAACTAAAGAGTTAGTTGTGAGATGATGTATTACGGAACGAGTAAAGAGACTTGACGGTAACGAGATTGAACTAGGTATTGGATACCGACGATCGAATCTCGGGCAAGTAACATACCGATGACAAAGGGAACAAACATATGTTGTTGTGCGGTTTGACCGATAAAGATCTTCGTAGAATATGTAGGAACCAATATGGGCATCCAGGTCCCGCTATTGGTTATTGACCGGAGACATGTCTCGGTCATGTCTACATTGTTCTCGAACCGTAGGGTTCGCACGCTTAAGGTTTCGATGATGCTTATATTATGAGTTTATGTATTTTGATGTACCAAGGTTGTTCGAGTCCCGGATATGATCACGGACATGACGAGGAGTCTCAAATGGTCGAGACATAAATTTTGATATATTGGACGGATATATTTGGACACCGGAAAGGTTCCGGAGAAGATTGGAGCTCCGGGAGGTTACCGAACCCCGGGAGGTATATGGGCCTTATTGGGCCCATGTAGGAGGAAGAGAGAAGGAGCAGGGGGGGCGCCCCAAGCCCAATCCGACTGGGGAGGGGGCCGCCGCCTTTCCTTTCTCCTTCCCCTCTCTTCCTTCCTACTACTAGTACTACTTCCTAATACTAGTACTCCTTCCTTCCCTCCAAATAAGATAAGGAAAGAGAGGAAACCTACTTGGAGTAGGTTTCCTCCCTATGGCGCCCCCTTGAGGCCGGCCACCTCCTCCCTCCCTCCTTTATATACGGGGTAGGGGGCACCCTAGGACACACAAGTTGATCATTGATCGCCTCCTTAGCCGTGTCGGTGCCCCCTCCACGATATTACACCTCGATCATATTGTAGCGGTGCTTAGGCGAAGCCCGCGACAGAGAACATCAAGATCGCCACCACGCCGTCAGGCCGACGGAACTCCCCTCGAGCCTCTATCGGATTGGAGATCGAGGTGCGCCATCGAGCTGTACGCGTGTCAAGAACTCGGAGGTGCCGGAGTAACGGTGCTTGGATCGGTTGGACCGGAGGACGACGACTACTTCCTCTACGCTGCGCCAACGCTTCCGCTTCGGTCTCACGAGGGTACGAGACAACACTCGCCTCTCGTTGCTATGCATCACCATGATCTTGCGTGTGCGTAGGATTTTTTTTGAAATTACTACGTTTCCCAACACAGGGCTCGCTGGGTTCTGTGGGTGTGGCGCCCGCCGGGTACGGGGGCACTGTTGGTCGCCTTGTCGATCGTCAGGGAGTGGCCGGGTTGAGTCCACTACAATGGCACTCCATCAGGTCGCCGCTTGCTGGCATCGGCAGTGACGACGGATGTACTGTAGCCACGACAACCCTGGTCAGCGGGTAGGTGGGGCACTGTTGCCACACCCGGCTGACCAGAGGCATGGGCAGGGCATTGTTGCCTTGCTCATCTCTGAATGAAGACTCGTCCCATCGTACGGCCTGGATGGGACGGGAGCTGACCCGTGGCCGGGTTGGGGAACACACCAAGGGGAAGATGGCTTGTTGGGGAAGTCTTGTCGCGCCGAGTTCGGCTTCCTTGCGCCGGCCGCTGGGGCCGGGTTGAGGGATTTGGCCGGGTCGAGGGGTCTGGCCGGATCAAGTGACCCGGCCAAGCATGAGCCGGCTTCAGGGGCGTTGTTAGCCTCGTTGTTTTTGAAAAGGATCTGGGCTCTGTTGCCTACCTGGGGTTCATCCCCCCCATAGATACGGTGCAATCTATCATGTCTCTTACCGATTTATCACTATTGTTTTGGGGTAATGCATTAGAGATAGCTGCATTCACGTTAAAAAGGGCACCATCTAAATCCGTTGAGACGACACCGTATGAATTGTGGTTTAGCAAGAAACCTAAGTTGTCGTTTCTTAAAGTTTGGGGTAGCGTTGCTTATTTGAAAAAGTTTCATCCTGATAATCTCAAACCCAAATCAGAGAAGTGTGTCTTCATAGGATACCCAAAAGTAATTGTTGGGTACACCTTCTATCACAGATCCGAAGGCAAGATATTCGTTGCTAAGAATGGATCCTTTCTAGAGAAGGAGTTTCTCTTGAAAGAAGTGAGTGGGAGGAAAGTAGAACTTGATAAGGTAATTGTACCTTCTCCTGAATTGGAAAGTAGTTCATCACAGAAATCAGTTCCAGCGATGCCTACACCGATTAGTGAGGAAGTTAATGATGATGATAATGAAACTTCAGATCAAGTCACTACCGACCTTGTAGGTCAACCAGAATACTTTCCGCACCAAAGTGGTACGGTAATCCTGTTCTAGGAATCATGTTACTAGAGCATGACAAACCTACAAACTATGAGGAAGCGATGATGAGCCCAGATTTCGCAAAATGGCTTGAGGCCATGAAATCTGAGATGGGATCCATGTATGAGAATAAAGTATGGACTTTGGTTGACTTGCCCGATGATCGACAAGCAATAGAAAATAAATGGATCTTCAAGAGGAAGACGGACGTTGATAGTAGTGTTATTATCTACAAAGCTAGACTTATCGAAAAAGGTTTTTGACAAGTTCAATGTACTGACTACGATGAGATTTTCTCACTCGTAGCGATGCTTAAGTCTGTCGGAATCATGTTAGCAATTGCCACATTTTATGAAATCTGGCAAATGGATATCAAAACCACATTCCTTAATGGATTTCTTAAAGAAGATTTGTATATGATGCAACCAAAAAGGTTTTGTCAATCCTAAAGGTGCTAACAAAATGTGCAAGATCCAGCGATCCATCTATGGACTGGTGCAAGCATCTCAGAGTTGGAATACATGCTTTGATGAGTTGATCAAAGCATATAGTTTTATACAGACTTGTGGTGAAGCCTGTATTTACAAGAAAGTGAGTGGGAGCGCTACAGCTATTCTGATAAGTATATGTGTATGACATATTGTTGATCGGAAATGATGTAGATTTTTTATGGAAAGCATAAAGGAGTGTTTGAAAGGAGTTTTTCAAATAAGTAACTCAGTGAAGCTGCTTTCATATTGAGCATCAGGATCTATAGAGATAGATCAAGATGCTTGATAAGTTTTTTCAATGAGTACAAACCTTGACAAGTTTTTGAAGTAGTTCAAAATGGAACAGTCAAAGAAGCAGTTATTGCCTGTGTTGCAATGTGTGAAGTTGAGTAAGACTCAAAGCCCGACCATGGCAGAAGATAGACAGAGAATGAAAGTCATTCCCTATGCCTCAGCCATAGGTTTTACAAAGTATGCCATGCTGTGTACCAGACATATTGTATACCCTGCCCTGAGTTTGGCAAGGGAGTACAGTAGTGATCTAGGAGTAGATCACTGGACATTGGTCAAAAATTATCCTTAGAGGACTAAGGAAATATTTCTCGGTTATGGAGGTGATAAAGAGTTTGTCGTAAAGATTTACGTCGATGCAAGCTTTGACACCGATCTGGATGACTCTGAGTCTTGATCTGGATACATATTGAAAGTGGGAGCATTTAGCTAGAGTAGCTCCGTGCAGAGCATTGTAGACATAGAAATTTGCAAAATACATACAGATCTGAATGTGGCAGATCCGTTGACTAAACTTCTCTCATAAGCAAAACATGATCACACCTTAGTACTCTTTGGGTGTTAATCACATGGCGTTGTGAATTAGATTATTGACTCTAGTAAACCCTTTGGGTATCGGTCACATGGTGATGTGAACTAGAGTGTTAAATCACATGACGATGTGAACTATTGGTGTTAAATCACATGGCGGTGTGAACAAGATTATTGACTCTAGTGCAAGTGGGAGACTGAAGGAAATATGCCCTAGAGGCAATAATAAAGTTATTATTTATTTCCTTATATCGTGATAAATGTTTATTATTCATGATAGAATTGTATTAACCAGAAACTTAGTACATGTGTGAATACATAGACAAAAACAGAGTGTCCCTAGTATGCCTCCACTTGACTAGCTTGTTTGTCAAAGATTGTTATGTTTCTTGACCATAGACACGTGTTGTCATTTGATGAACAAGATCACATCATTAGGGAATGATGTGATGGACAAGATCCATCTGTTAGCTTGGCATAATGATCATTTAGTTTTATTGCTCTTGCTTTATTCATGACTTATCCATTTTCCTATGACTTTGAGATTATGCAACTCCTGAATACCGGAGGAACACCTTGTGTGGTATCAAATGTCGCAATGTAACTGGGTGATTATAGAGATGCTCTACAGGTGTCTCCAAAGATGTTTGTTGGGTTGGCATAGATCGAGATTAGGATTTGTCACTCCGTGTATCGGAGAGGTATCTTTGGGCCCTCTCAGTAATGTACATCATTATGAGCCTTGCAAGCAATGTGACTAATGAGTTAGTTCTGGGATGATGCACTACGGAACGAGTAAAGAGACTTGACGGTAATGAGATTGAACTAGGTATGATGATACCGATGATCGAATCTCGGGCAAGTAACATAGCGATGACAAAGGGGACAACTTATGTTTTTTTTTGACCTGGGAGACTGCAGGGCTTACACCCCACAGCATTTTATTGAAAGCAAGACCAAACAGTATAATTACAAGATGTTCCTCAAGATGAGGAAATAAAGCAAGGAAAATAATAAGAAAACAGCAAAAGAAAACTATACAGGAGAAAAAGGATGTACAAAGAAGGGGTATAGCCACTCCCTTCAGGGACAACGTATGTTGTTATGCGCTTTGACCGATAAAGATCTTCGTAGAATATGTAGGAGCCAATATGAGCATCCAGGTTCCGCTATTGGTTATTGATCAAAGATGTGTCTCGGTCATGTCTACATAGTTCTCGAACCCGTAGGGTCCGCATGCTTAACGTTCTATGATGATTTGTATTATGAGTTATGTGATTTGATGACCGAAGTTCGTTCGGAGCCCCGGATGTGATCACGGACACGACGAGGAGTCGTGAAATGGTCGAGACATAAAGATTGATACATCGGAAGGCTATCTTTGGACACCGGAAAGGTTTCGGGTGAGTTAGGGCATTTTCCAGAGTACCGGGAGGTTACGAGAACCCCTCATGGGCTTAATGGGCCTACATGGGCTTTAGTGGAAGGGAGAGGAGGCGGCCAAGAGGAGGGGCGCCCCCCCAATCCTAATCCGAATTGGGAGAGGGGCCGTGCCCCCTTTCCTTCTTCTCCTCTTCCCCTTCCCCCTCCTATTAGGACTAGGAAAGGGGGGAATCCTACTCCTAGGAGTAGGATTCCCCCCTTGGGGCCGCACCATGAGGCCGGCCAGCCCCCTTCTACCATCCTTTATATACGGGGGAGGGGGCACCCCATAGAGACACAAGTTGATTCTTAACTGTGTGTGGTGCCCCCCTCCACATATTTCCACCTCGGTCATATCATTGCAGTGCTTAGGCGAAGCCCTGCGCCGGTAACTTCATCATCACCGTCACCATGCCGTTGTGCAGACGAAACTCTCCCTCGACCTTAGCTGGATCAAGAGTTCGAGGGACGTCACCGAGCTGAACGTGTGCAAATTGCGGAGGTGTCATGTGTTAAGTACTTGACCGGTTGAATCGCGAAGACGTTCGACTACATCAACCGCGTTACTTAATGCTTCCACTTTCGGTCTACGAGGGTACGTGGACACACACTCCCACTCGTTGCTATGCATCACATAGATAGATCTTGCCTGATCGTAGGCAATTTTTTTTGAAATACTACGTTCCCACACATAAATGTTTTTTTACATAAATCCCGCAACTGGCCCTCAACAAAGCTATAGGACCCACAAGCCCATCCCATACGTGTATGTATCTTAGTGATTAATGTCCTTGTCTTAAAAAAGGTGATTAATGTCCAGAATTGCCTCATTCCTTATATGGCTATATCAGCATGATTCATGTCCAAGATTACCTCGCACGCTCGTAGGAGCCAGCGCCCAACATATCGATCTCATCTTCTCGTCGCTGCCCACTTCCACCAGCACCTCCAACCGCTGGATGCCTCACACCACCACCCCTTTCCTGTCCTCTGAGGTGGATGCCAACACCATGGATCCATGGACCATGATCATAGCTCACGTGTGGATGGGAACCGCAATGTGGAGCTACAACTCAGTGCCCACCACAACCAGGATCACGGCACGCCTACTCCGAGCCCAAGCCTAACCCTATTGTGGGATGGTGCCTTTTGCCTCCCCTCGCTAGGAAAGAGCAACTCCCCGGCTGACATCAAGGTCTCCCACCTCTTGCTCTCGGGTCCAAGGCGCAGCATCGTTGCAACACTATGTCCAAGTCGTCCATGAAGCAGCTGACACCCTAGCTTGCTTAGCAATGGTCCATCTGCTATTGCTACCAAACACAAGAACAAGAACAAGGCTATTTTCGGCTAGGTGAGTATCAATTTTCTTTACAATTCTAATGATTATGAGCGCTAATCTTAGAGTTGGAATATATTTGTTGTACATAGATGATGTTGTGTATTCATGTGTTGCTGTCATAACGTGTTGATGTTTATAAATTATTACTATAAGTTATTGTCTATGAATATATAATGCTCAAATTGATGTGTTGCAAATCTGGGCAATTTTACCCGCGGGTACCCATTTACCCTATGGGTGATGGGTATGAGAAGAAGTTGTACTCGTCGACAGGTATGGGTACGGGTCATGGGTAAGGTTTGGGGCAACGGGTAAGGGTATGGGGTGGCTCCACCCGTACCCAAACCCTACGGGTGCCATCCCTAAACATATATAAGTGAAAATCATGAGCATAATTTTTCTTTCTCTCAAATTAATTTAAGTGAACCAAGAGAGAACTTCTTGAATATTTTGCTAACTCTCAAATAAATCTAAGTGAAGCAAGAGAGCATTTCTTCAAAAATACTAAAATACACCATGCTCAAAAAGATATAAGTGAAGCACTAGAGCAAGTCCATAGCTCATAAAAATTGAAGTGAAGCATAGAGAGAAATTCTAACAAGTCATGACATAATTTCTCAAGGTTCACTGGTCTCATCACTCTGATAGAGAAGCTACTTGGGAGCGAGAAGATCGTCTTCGACTGGAGTACCCCACTCTCTTTCCGCCAACTCCTGAATCACGGGACGATATTCTTCTGAGTGGGGGCGAGTTGTCACATCCCTAGTTCTGGTATGACCTAGGCTAGCCTTCATTTTTGCATCATGTCTAAATTCGATTTGAATTTGAATTGGGGATATGTGAAAGCCTCAGAAATCATTTCTGGAAATGACCAAGATAAAAATTGCTCCAACTAGGTCCAAGAAAATGTTCATGTTTCTCTCTGAAAATATTGGTGAGAGGTAAAATTCAAACCAATATTTTTGGGAGCTCATAAATATTTATTTTGGGCATTTGGAACTAATGCAAGAATTATTTGCATTGGATATATATATATATGTTATACATTTTATATATGTTCAATAATTCTGGAAATTTGTGGGGGGCTTTGGAATTTTTCATTTAGTCCCTACAAAATTTATCAGAAGCAGCAAAATTAATTTGGTTCAAAACCAAATTAAAACAAATGTCAGAAATAGAAAACAGAAACAAAATTAGAAAGGGAGGAACTACTTTGACTTACCTGGCCGGCCCAGTGGACTGCCAGCCCACGAGGCCCAGGCGCCAATCATCCGTAACCTCCTGCCAAGAGGCGGAGGGCGTGTCGGCATGTGCTGCAAGACGCTGCTCGCCAGCTCCTGCTTGCGCCCACTTTGAGGCCCCTACGAGCGCCACACAACCCCCGGCCCCTCTCACTCTCCCCCACTACTCATCCCCTCCTCTGCTGCTCTCTCTCCCGAAACCGAACGTCGTCGTCGCCGCTATTCGCTGCCCATGCGCTCCCCGCCATCCCCTCGACTGCACGTCATGCTTGCGAGCTCTGCCATGTCGCCTGCTACCTCTTCGTCAAGCCACGAGACGTCGGATGCCCCGTGGAGCCGTCACCGCTGTCTTCTTCATCGCCGGCCGCCCAAGATCATCGTCAATGCGCCGTCGTCGTATGTCCTTCCGTGAGCCCGCTGAGGATGCCGATGGATCCGCTGTGAGCTCCTGCTCTAAACACCTTTTCCCCCCTCCTTTTTGCGCGCTCTAGCTCCGTTCCCCGCCATGGCCGTAGCTCCTCGCCACTGTTCATGTCACCGTCGTGGCCAGGGCCACCATAGCTCACGCCCACGCATGTTCCCGCGCTCAGCAGCCTCCCAGAAGGCCAACACTGTCGCCCGCAGCTCCTGTCGTGCACTGCAGCATTGTGAGCGCACCTGGCCGTGCTTTGGCTGCCGCCCCGAGCTCGCTTTCGGTGAGCTCCGGCGCCCCCACAGCCTCTTGCTTGCTCCCCTGGATGCGGACGAGCGCAGGCTACGCCCCGGTGCTCTCAGACGCCGCCCCCGTTGCCTGTAACACGGACACCGCTATGTCCTATGGTCACCGGCGACGACCTCGCCGGCATGACAGGTGGACTCCACCGACCAGGAGATTAGTTTAGCACTAATCTCCCCTTAGAGACACTGACAGTGGGCCCTGGTGCCACTAATCCTTCCAGTTAGGCTAAATACCCATGTTAACTAACCGTGTCACTAACATGTGGACCCCGCATGTCAGGTTTGACCTGGTCAGAGGTGTTGACTTGCTGACGCAGGCATGACGCAGTGCTGACGCAATTAATCATTTTCTGGATTTAAGCAATTCAGGGAATTCCGGGAAATAGCCAAAACTTCAAAAAATCACAGTAAATCAACCATAGCTCAGATTGAAATAATTTATATATGAAAAATTATCAGACAAATGCAATCTATCCATCTGTACCATTTTCATGCATGACAAACCAAGTTATACCTATTGTACATGTGAAAACACATTAATGGCTTTTAAAGAGACTTAAGTTAGAGTTGCATTTGAACCTTTGGTTCAAATGGACTTCTTCCAAGTGAATGCTAGATGCATTAGCACAAACCATATCACATCTACATGCCATGTTCATACATCATATTGTTGCATATGTTTGTGTATTGATTGCCGACACCATCCTTCTTGATAGGTCCTGCTCCGGAGACCGTTCTAGAGTACCTGTCAGAGGAGCAGTGCCCCCCTGTTGATCTACCAGGCAAGCAAAACCCCCTTCTTCATTCTGATACAATCCCACTCTCTCGCTGCTGCTCTATGTTATTGCATTAGGACAACAACGAACTACTACTTTATGTTGCGGTAGTTGAACTTATTCCTCTGCATGACCTGTCATTGCCACAGTAAATAGCTGAAACCCACTAGCATGTGTAGGAGTTGATTGAGCCATGATGTGTTCCTACCATGACATGACTGCTATTGGTAGAGTTGTGTCAGGTCTGATTCATTGGGAATGGATTGGAGTGTTATGATATGTTCTGATGCTGAGAGTTAAGTGTGTGAACACGATTTGGTAAAGGTAGCAGTGAGAGGCCATGTAGGAGTACATGGTGGGTTGTCTCACTGGAACCGTCCTTAAGAACTGAGTTCTGTGTATGTTGTCCAATGAATAGCTACTACCATGCATTGGAATGCTTAAGTGCCCCGCTCAACTTATTAACAAACTTGATCTCTGTCCAGGAGTCGCAACTAGTTTCTGGTGTTTGTAGGTAGTGTTATTTTTCTACCAAGTGGCACTCGGCAGGGTGGGCTTGGGACAGACTAGGCACAAGTGGCATGGTGTACCAAGTGGCACCCGGTTGGTGGGCTTGGGAAACTTGCTCACATCGTTTGGGGCCGTTATGGAAACCTCGGCTGGACTCCCTTGCGGATAGAACTCGAATAGGCGATAAACCTGGACTAGAGTCTTGCGTGGTTAGTCAGGTCGTGGCTGACACCCTCCCCAGGCTTCCGCTTGAAGGTTGCCGAGATACACGACGTGTACATGGTGATAAGTGGTGAGAGCGTGTGTGAAGAAGTACACCCCTGCAGGGTTATCATGATCTATTCGAATAGCCGCATCCTCAGATATGGACTTCTTGGATGCTTACGTGGTACATAGACAACTTGAAGTGGATACTCTAAAATGCTCAAGACAAGTGTGAGTGCTATGGATGGCTTTCTCGTAAGGAGACGGGAATGAATCCATAGTAGTGTATTGATGTGGTGATTAGTGGACTCGTGTGCGCTTTCTCACCTCAAAGAAGTTACTCGTAGTCGTAGAATAGGATAGCCACTGAGTCAAAGCTGGCTTGCTGCAACTAAACCCCACATTGCCTTGTTGATACTAATGCATGTATGATAGGATCTGATGTAAGTCTTGCTGAGTACCTTTGTACTCACGTTTGCTTTATTTATGTTTTGCAGAAGAGACCTCGGTCTCACTAGTAGTTCCTCGTGGACTTTGGCAAGTAGCTTGTTACCTCAGCTACGATCTTGTACCCTTGGGAGGGTCTTGTAAATAGTCAGGCTTCTTAGCCTTTTTCATTTGTTGTTGTCTGTACTCAGACATGTTATGCTTCCGTTGCTTGTATGCTCTGAATGATGGGTCATGTGACCCCTGTTTGTAATATAATGCTATGTTGGCTCTTCTGGGCCTTTATCTATATGAGTTGTTGAGTTATGTTGTGATGCCATGTTGTACATCACACACTTGCATGTTATGTGTACGTCTAATGTGTATTGCTATGTGTGGTATCTGACACCTAGTTTTTTATCCTTGGTAGCCTTCCTTATGGGGAAATGTCTCCTAGTGCTTCCACTGAGCCATGGTAGCTTGCTACTGCTCCGGAACACTTAGGCTGACCGGCATGTGTCCTTCTTCGTTCCTGTGTCTGTCCCTACGGGGAAATGTCACGCGGTATCTACCGGAGTCATGTTAGCTTGCTACAGCCCGGATTCACTCGCTGATGACCAACACGTTTGTTGCTGGGTCATGTATGTCTGTCCCTGTAAGTTAGTGCCACTTTGGATTCATGACTAGTCATGTCGGCCGGGGTTCTCTGTCATATGGATCCTAGCGACACTATCATATACGTGAGCCAAAAGGCTCAAACGGTCCCGGGCCAGGTAATGTGGCACCCGTCGGAATACCGTGCGGGAGGCCGCAAAGTGGTATTAAGTGTTACATGCTAGATCGGTGTGACTTAGGATCGGGGTCCCGACACACAAACACTTATTAAAACACAAAAAACACAATCATAATAGTAGCATAATTGTGCAAACACTCAAGAACAGAAAGCAAAAAGCAAAAATAAATTTTTATTCATAGGGTTGCCTCGGAACAAGCGCTATAGTTTTAAGCCCTTAGCTAGGCATAAGGCAAGAATCTAAGTTTTGTCATCTTTGTTTCGAGATCCATAAGATGCACTCATGATTGATTCATATGGTGGCCTAATTCTTGTTCTAGGGAAGTGTTCCATACCCTTCCTCAAAGGAAATTGGAATTTAATATTGCCTTCTTTCATATCAATCACGGCATCGACAGTGCGTAAAAACGGTCTACTAAGAATAATTGGACAAGACAGATTGAAATCAATATCAAAAACGATAAAATCTATGGGCACATAATTCCTATTTGTAGGAATAAGAACATCATTAATTCTTCCCATAGGCTTTTTAATAGTAGAATCCGCCAAAGTGCAAATTTAAAGGACATTCCTCAATATCGGTAAAACCGGCCCTTGGGGACTACTCATTTGGATCTAATGGAGATAAATTGGCATGGAGAAGTTACAAGATGAACGATCTTATTTAAGTCTATAGCATTTTCAATTCTTTCATATCCATTAGACTTGGCGGCTAACATATATTCATAAGAGAAGGATTTCAGTGTTTACCTCAAAGCGCTCCTTCATCGGATTGACCAGGCCGGCTTCCATGTCACGGCTGGTATGAAGGCGGCTTAAGTAGCCCGCATGAATTTCATTGGCATTGAAGTTGGCACAGCTTTCGAAGTCCAATTTCCATTTGCCTTTGTCAGCAGCTAAAAATTCTTCCTTGGCGATGTGCTTTACTAAGACAGTGGGGTTCCTTGGCTCCGCATAGCCAAGGGTTGCCTCCCAACAATCGCTATAGTTTCACGCCCTTAGCTAGGCATAAAGCAATGATCCACGTATTGTCATCTTTGATTTGAGATCCATAAGATACCCTCATGTTTGATTCATATGGAGGCCTAATTATTGTTATAGGGAAGTGTTCCATACCCTTCCTTAGTGGAAATTCTTATAGGGAAGGGTTGCCTCCCAATAGTACGTAAAAACGGTCTACCAAGAATAATTGGACAAGACAGATTGCAATCAATATCAAGAATGATAAAATGTATGGGCACATAATTCCTTTTTGCAAGAATAAGAACATCATTAGTTCTTCCCATAGGCTTTTCAATAGTAGAATCCGCCAAGTGCAAATTCAAAGAAGACGATTCAATTGGTAAGACCAAGCACATCACATAAAGATTTAGGAATTGTAGAAACACTAGCACCCAAGTCGCACAAAGCAAAACACTCATAATTTTTAATCTTAACTTTGATAGTAGGTTACCACTCATCATGTAATTTTCTAGGAATTGAAACTTATAATTCCAACTTTTCTTCAAAAGCTTTCATCATAGCATCAACAATATGTTTAGTAAAAGCTTTATTTTCACTACAAAAAAAGGACACATCCGTGACATTTCGGGCCGAACAAAAAAATTATGTCATACTTATGACACTTCTATGACGATAATTATGACAAAACCTGGTATCATCATAGATGTGGTGGGCTCCTACTTATATGACAAAAAATCATGACAGAAAATGGGCTTTTCATCCTGGGCGGGCCGGAGATGCAGCGGCATGACATTCTTTGCGCCGTCCATGACGGAAAAAACCGTGGTAGAAGCGAGGGCGAGGAAAATATCGAGGGATTTCCCGGTTACGGTGGGTGGTCGGGGGCCGAGCGATGCGCGTTTCTCTCGTACGTACGCGCGCATGTGCGAGGCATTGCCCTCTAATTGAAGCGAGGCGTTGGGCTCTAACTAAACCCGAGCGATTGCACTGCAGGTTACGCGTTACTGAACCCGAGCGATCGATCGATCCCTTGTTGTTAACTAAACCCGAGTGATTCCTTCGCTACTGCTGCTAACTGAAGCCGATCAACACTGCTACCTCCTTCCCTTGATGAACAGTGAGCATTGTTGAGGGGGTTTGGATGAATAGTTCTCGGTGGGGGTTGGATGAACAGGACCCCGTGGTAGTAGAGGTCGTTGCCGCTGTATGAACAGTACCCCGATCGATCGAGCCGGTGGATGAACATGACCCCGTGGAGGGCTGGATGAATAGGACCCCGTGGAGGGTTGGATGAACAGTAGCCGGTGGAGGGCTAGATGAATAGTAGCCCGTGGAGGGGTGGTTGAACAGGACCCCGTGAAGAGGGCTGGTTGAAAAGTAGCCGGTGGAGGAGCGCGCGGTGGAGGCTGGATGAACAAGAGCCCGTGGATGAACAGTCGCAGGTGGAGGCTGGAGGAGGTCGACGGTGGATGAACAGTAGCCCGTGGAGGCTGGAGGAGGTCGGCGGTGGAGATGAACAGTATCCCGTGGAGTCCCGTTTTGCGTTACGCCACACCCCTCCCGATGAATAGGACCCCCATTTCGACCGTTGTGCTCCAACACAAGTCTATTTTCTCCGTTTTGTGGTACGCCACACCCCTTCCGTTCAACAGGACCCCGTTTCGACTGTAGGAGGTCCGTGTCCTCCATTTTGCGGCACGCCAGACCCCTGCCGATGAACACAAGGCCGTTTCCTCCATTCTGCGGTACGCCGGGCCTCGTTTCCATCGGCTGTTCCGTCAAAGACGGTTGGCTCCCGATGAATAGGAAACGTTCCATTGCCTCCCGATCAACACGACGCATTCCGTTGCCTCCCCATGAAGACGATGACGATGCAGTTTCTCCGTTCCGACCTAGCCACAGCCATGTACACGAGCCCTGGCCTTACGTATGCGCGACAAGGTGTTCGAAACCCCGCCCGTATGTACGTATGTGGCTGTATTTACTTTCTTGCACCCTGGCTGCTGTACGTACGTGTACATGCTACGTGCGCGCCTCTACTACAACACGTGTGTCGGTGGCAAAACCGGCGGATCTCGGGTAGGGGTTCCCAAACTGTGCGTCTAGGCGGATGGTAACAAGAGACAAGGGACACGATGTTTTTACCCAGGTTCGGGCCCTCTCGATGGAGGTAAAACCCTACTCCAGCTTGATTAATATTGATGATATGGGTAGTACAAGAGTAGATCTACCACGAGATCAAGGAGGCTAAACCCTAGAAGCTAGCCTATGGTATGGTTGTTGTTCGTCCTACGGACTAAAACCCTCCGGTTTATATAGACACCGGAGAGGGTTAGGGTTACACAGAGTCGGTTACAATGCTAGGAGATCTACATATCTGTATCGCCAAGCTTGCCTTCCACGCTAAGGAAAGTCCCATCCGGACACGGGACGAAGTCTTCAATCTTGTATCTTCATAGTCTAGGCGTCCGGCCAACGGTGATAGTTCGGCTATCTGGACACCCCCTAATCCAGGACTCCCCCAGTAGCCCCTAAATCAGGCTTCAATGACGACGAGTCCGGCGCGCATATTGTCTTCGGCATTGCAAGGCGGGTTCCTCCTCCGAATATTTCACAGAAGATTTTGAACACAAGGATAGTGTCCGGTTCTGCCAAATAAGTTCCACATACCACCGTAGAGAGAATAATCCTTACACAAATTCAATCTGCTGACGTATTTTGCGGCGTGACGTCACATCACGGCCAAGCCTTTATTGGAATCATTTTTACTGTCCCACCGCAGCGTGTTTAGCGAGGCGGTTTCTTTGGCAAGTCTTGTCAAAGCAGAGATCGTGCCCCCTTATTCCGGGATTCTCATCAATACGGGCGTGGGTAATCCAATCGCGCCATTGATTACGGCGCTTGGGAGATAAGCGAGTTGTATCAGGCTGGTGGGGACGCATAGTTCCGTCCGTCCATATAAGGGGATAAGGATCCACCTTTTTACCTACGCCTTCTTCCTCCTTTGCTTATCCATTTCCGCGCACTCAAGCTCCAGCTCCCAAGTCCGCACATCTCGCCTCAACCTTCCCCAGCCATGTCCGGAGCGGGAGGCAAGTGGATGGTCTCCTCCGTAACGGAGGAACAAGTTAAAAAGCTGCGGAAGGCCGGATACTTATCCAGCGACATCGCGCATTGGCTCCCCGACAAGGGGCAGCTTCTTCCTACCCCCAGGCCCCATGAGAGGGTGGTGTTCCTTACCCACTTCCTTCGCGGACTAGGTTTTCCACTTCACCCATTTGTCCGGGGGCTCATGTTCTACTACGGCCTAGATTTCCACGATCTGGCCCCGAACTTCATCCTGAACATCTCGGCGTTCATCGTCGTGTGCGAGGCCTTCCTCTGCATCCAGCCCCACTTCGGCTTATGGCTGAAGATTTTTAATGTCAAGCCAAAGGTAGTGGGCGTCCGCCAAGCGGAGTGCGGAGGTGCCATGGCGGGCCGGATGGCCAACGTCCTATGGCTTGAGGGCTCCTTTGTGGAGATAATAAAGGGGTGGCAATTGGGGTGGTTCTATATCACCGAGCCGCGCGATCACCAAATGGGCGGCGGCCCCTGAATTCCGATCTGGTTTCCCCACACGGCTCACTTCCTGGAAAGAGACGGGCCTAACGTGGGGAGATTCGGAAGAGCTGACCGGACTTCAAGCCTGCGTCCAAAAGCTGGTGAACAAGAATCTCAAGCTTGTCAACGTAGTCCAGGTCATGCTCATACGCCGGATCCTCCCGTGGCAACAATGGGCCTTCAAATTGCGGGAGTTTCATCCGGCACAGAACCAAGCTGTCAGGACCCCGACTCAATGCCACATCGATCTAGCATGTAACACCTCATATCACTTTGCGGCCTCACGCACGGTATTCCCACGGGTGTCGCCTTACCTTTGCCCGGGACCGTTTGCGCCTTTTGGCACACGATATGATAGTGTCGCTAGCATCCATATGATAAGGAGCCCGTCTTGACATGGCTAGTCGTAAACCCAAAGTGGCACAAACTTACGAGGACAGGCATCCATGACCCAAAGATCGAACATGCCGGTCATCACGAGTGAATCCGGGCTATAGCACTGGCTAGCAGGACTCATGAACCGGGTTGTAGCGGCTAACAGACTCAAAGATTCATCGCATGACATTTCCTCGAAGGGATGAATACGAGAACGAAGAAGGACACATGCGGCCAGCCTAAGTGTTCCGAGCAAAGATTGCTACCATTGCTCGGTGGAAACACTAGGAGACATTTCCCGGTAAGAGGGGCTAGTAAGGATAAACAACTAGATAGTCAGATCCCACACATATCAAGCACTTCAATAACATACACACAATATGCTCGATATGTGCAAATACAAGATGGCATCACAACATGACTCTACGACTCAAGTATTTATTCATTAGGCTCCGAGGAGCGAGATATTACAAACATAGGTCTCATGACCCAACATTCAGAGCATACAAGTCAAAACACAAGCGGAAGCTTAACATGTTTGAGTACAGACATCTACAAATGAAAAAGGGCTTAGAAGCCTGACTATCTACTAGATCCTGCCGAGGGCACAAGATCGTAGCTGAGGTAACAAGCTAAACGTCGAAGACCACGCGGAACTACTAGCGAGACTGACGTCTCTCTGCAAAAACATAAAATAGGCAAACGTGAGTACAAATGTACCCAAAGAAGACTTACATCGTAACTAACTACATATGCATCATTATCAACAAAGAGGATGGTGGGGTTTAAGCGCAGCAAGCCAGCTTTGAATCGCTGGCTATCCTAAACTACGATCGCAAGTAACTCTTTTGAGGTGGCGCACACGAGTCCACATATTCACCATATCAATACACCACTATGGATCCGCTCCCGTCTCCCTCACGAGAACGCCATCCATAGCACTCACGCTATCTTGCGATTTTAGAGTATCCACTTTCACTTGTCTATGAACTATGCAAGGGTCCAAGTTTCCATATCCGAGGAATCCGGCTATTCAATAGATAATGATAACCCCGCAGGGTGTACTTCTTCACACACGCTCGCCACTTATCGCCTCAGACATGTCATGTACCTCGGCAACCTTCAAGCGGAAGCCGGGCGAGGAGTCGGCCACGCCTACCTAAACACTCAAGTCTCTCGTCCGTGTTTATCGCCTATTAAGGTTCCATCCGCAAGGAGATCCGCCGGGTGTCGCCACGGCCCCAAACGATGTGTGCAGGGTTCCCAAGTCCACCATCCGGTGCCACTTGGTACACCGACCATCAGTCGTAGTCTGTCCCAAGCCCACCTGCATCGGGTGCCACTTGGTAGACTACTAACACTACCTACAAACACCGAAACTAGTTGCAACTCCCGGACAGAGAACAAGGGTGATTAAGAAGCCGAGAGGGACCGAGTTACGGAACCCAATGTGTGGTAGTAACTGCTCATGGATCACAAACACGTAACTCAGTTCCTGAGGACGGCTGCAATGAGACAACCCACCATGTACTCCTACATGGCCTCTCACCGCTACCTTTACCAAATCGTGTTCACACACTTAGCTCACACACAGTAGGACATGTACACACACCTCTGATTCATTCCCGATGAATCAGACCTGACTCAACTCTAAGCAATAGTAGGCATGACAAACAAGCATGAATGAGTAGGCACATCAGGGCTCAAACAACTCCTACTCATGTTAGTGGGTTTCATCTATTTACTGTGGCAATGACACGCCATGCAGAGGATAAAGGGGTTCAACTACCGCAGCAAGTAACAGATATGTCATAGTTGTCCTAATGCAGTAAAAGAGAGCAGGAGCGAGAGAGTGGGATTGTATCGGAATGAACAAGGGGGTTTTGCTTGCCTGGCACTTCCGAAGATAATATAGCTCTTCATCGGTGTCATCGAACTCATCGTCGGTACGTCGTCTACCGAGAGGGGACAAACACCGGCAATAGAGAAGGAACACAATCGATGCAATGCACAATATGATGCATGATCATGACATGGCAATATGTTGTGATTTGGGCTAATGTAGCTAAGAGCAGAAAGGTTTGAGCTTATTTGAACCAAAGATTCAAATTCAAACTCAAACTATGAATTCATAAAGTGCAATATCATGTTTTGGTATGAATAGCAAGGTTAAGTTGCTTAAACATGCATGAAACCAGTGCAGATGGATAGATTGTATTTTTTCTAATCATTTTTCATATATAACTTGTTTCATTTGGAGCTACGGTTGAATTTCTATGAATTTTAGAAGTTTGGAATATTTTCCGAATTTCCTGTATAAAAATAAATCCGTAAAATATTTATTATGTCAAGATTAACGTCACTATGACATCAGCAGTCAACGAGGCCGGTCCAGGGCAAACCTGGACAATGGGTCCCGCGTGTCAGCGTCATTAGTTTAACTAACTAAATTAATATTAGATTAACTCCTAATGTAGGTTTGACCAGGGGCGGGGCCCACATGGTCAAATGGGTCAAATCCACCGGCGACATGACGCCGGCGAGGCCCGAGACGGCGGCACGGTCCGGAAACGCAGCACAGGCCACGGTTCGGGGCGCGGATGGCACCGTTGGAACCCTGGGCCTCGTCCGCGTCGGCTGGTGCTAGAGGGGTCGCCGGAGACGACCTAAATCGACGGCGGTGTCCACTTCCGCGGTGGCCAGAGTTCGGGCGCCGACCGATTCGACGCTACGGTGCACTACGGGAGGAGTTGGTGGGTGCTGCGTGCTCTGGGAAGCTTCAACACGGGACACGCCAAAGTAGCAATGGCGCCGAGAGTCAGCGGTGGCGCCATGGCCGGCGGTAGTGAGGTCTCGGGCTTGACGAAAGCGACAGCCAGAGGGGGCAAATGAGCACGGGGAGAGAGGGGTTCGATGTAGTGGCTCACTGCGGTTGTAGGGGGCGTCGAAGTGGGCTCGGGGAAGCACGGACGCCGTCATGGCGTTGCCGGCGATCTTGGCGACCGGAGGGAGAAGAAGGCGATGCAGACGATGATGCAGGGCAGCCGAGCTCACATGACTCATCGAGGAGGAAGAGGGCGTCTTGGCGGAGCTTCTTGGCGCGTCGGCGGGGTATGGGGTGGCCGGTGGCCGCGGTGGTGGCGAACGGTGAGGGAGAGAGCAGGGGGGAGTGAGAGAGGTGCAGAGGGGGTGCTGGGCGTCTCAGGCGGCAAACTGGACTCATGAGGACGCTACCAAGATGAAGCAGGAGGTGGAAACCTCAAAAGCGTCTTGTGAGCGACACGGCGTCGTCCTCTGGCAGAGCTAGGGATGATCGCGAAGGCAGTGGGCTGGGCTGCAATTTGGGCCGACAACGAGTGAGCCAGCAGTAGGCCGAGGTAAGTTCTGCCTGCTTTTACTTTTGTTCTGCTTTCTATTTTTCAGTAGTTGTTTGGGCTTTATTAAAATACGAGCACTTCGAAAATCCTGAAAAATATTTGTGGGCGCTTTACAAATATATACGACAGCCCACATTTAGTTTCAGAATTATTTGAGCATTTAAATTATTTATAGCATTCAAATGCCCAAATTCAAATACTTTATGAGTTAATTCAAAAATCCATAAATGGCCAAGAAATATGCCCATCATTTTTTGGCAGAGGTTTTCACCTTTACCAAAAATCATGAACATTTCCAAAGGCACTTTGGGTTCATTGAAGATTATTTTAGGTTGAACCTATTTGATTTGATCTGGTGCTAGGGTTTCAACAATCCCCATTTCAGGTTTAAATGAAATTTAAACATGATGCAGCAACCAAGCTAGTCCAAGTGCATAGCAAGGCTAGGGACGTGACACAAACCTTGAGCAAGCTCTTCGACACTACATACGAAGATTCTTGGAAGGTGTTGTTTAAGGGCGCTGAGGCCCCTGCATCTGCTACCGAAGATCACGGATTCAGCTCGCGGCGTCAGGCCAGTGAGGTAAGCTATTCTACCCTTTACGGGATTCTTGTTTTTCATAGTCTGACTCTATGTGAGATCTAAACTCCCTTACCTTTGACAGGACTGGCTGAAGAAGTCCGAGCAGGTTAACTGTCCGTCTCCTTTGCCAGAAGACCCAGCGGACACCCGCTTAACGGGGCTGCTGGTTCCGGCACCTCACGTGGTGCCGGAGAAGAAGGCCAAGAAGAAGGCCCCGGGAACTCGACAGAGTTCTCGCCGTCATGTGTTATCAGACTCATCATCCGATGACTCCAAGGCGGACTCCTCACGTGAAGACAAGAAGGAGAAGAAAGAGGCTTCTCCCCCAACGGGGGGAGAGAAGAAAAGGAAGGCCTCCCCGACTGGGGAGGCCGGAGGGTCCAAGAAGGGAAGGACCCTTCTTCCGGACTACTCCACCAACGCCGATGACGGCGAAGAGGAGTGGCCCTCGAGGGCCAAGCCCCTGGCGAGATCGTAAGTGTCCAGATTCCAGAATAACTCATGATTTTTCATTTGTCGCCTAGTGTCTTCTAACGCCGAATACAACCATGTAGCCCACCCAAGGACGAGCTCCCTGCTTCTTTGAGCGGCTCCCAGGGTTTGTCGGATGTGAATAGCACTTCACTTCCGATGGCCTCCTCCCCTCACGACGTAGAAGACACCGCGGTGGAGTCCCAAAAGGGGCCCAACCAGGAGGAGGTTGTCCTGGAGGTGCCACAAGGAGACCTCCCGGACTCCGGGCGCAAAGGGGGCAAAACCCCAGAGGGCTCTAAGTCCGGCCCTGTGCCGGACTCCGTACCGGAACCTTTAGTGATTCCGGAGTCCTGCAGGCAGCCCCTTCGTAAGAAGGGCGAGACTGCGACGCCGGAGGCCTCCGTCCAACCGGAGGCACGAGATAGCTTGCAGGAGGCGCTTAACGGCGCCTCCATCGACGAGGTGCACCGTACTATCATGAGTGCGGTGATCCAGAAAGTTCAGTCCGCCAAGAGCGGGCTGACTGAAGCCTATACCAGCCTTCTAACATGCTTTCAGGTAAGTTTTTAAGATATGTAAGAATATTACCGCATAGACAGTAGCCCCTGATGCTCAGTTTGGTGTTCGGAAAGAAAAGCCAAGCTGAGGATCTAAAAAGATATACGCAGGAGTCTAACATAAATATGTCAATATGGGAATGCAGGTTGCGCTGCTGAGCTTTGCCGCACTGACTGCGGAGGTCAATGCATTGAAGGAGAGCCTAGAGCGGTCCGAGAACGAGCTCGGCCTTGCCAAGAAGCAGCTCAAGGACAAGGAAGGTAAGTAATACCTTATTAAAGTAGTACCTTATAGAAAGGATTTGGTTGCAAAAAATGACAGTAATAACATGGGTATTGCAGGGGCCACGAACGAGGTGGCGACCCTGAAGGAAGCGGTGTCCAAGGCCAAAAACAGTGCGGCCTTGGAGCGCACCGAGAGAGAGAAGCAGGAGGCGCGGGTGGCGGAGGTGCGGCAAGAGCTCCATGCTCTCGTGGAAAAACACGAGAGTTTGGAGCGTGACTCGAAGACTCGAGAGTCCGAGCTCGCCTTGGCTCTTGAGAGTGCCAAAGCCGCTAAGGCCGAAGCCCAGAAGGCCCTCCAGGAGATCGAGGCGATAAAGAAGATAGCGGCGGGTAAGCTATTTTTTATGCAAAGCAAGCATGTAAAAGTGAATTATCTGTTACTTACCCGAATCCGGAGCTCTCTAGGAGCGTTCGCTGATCTGCCCTGTAGTGTGTCTGATGCTGCCGCGTTCTACCGAGCCGAGGAGGGGAGCTCGACGGAAAAGGTGTTCTGGTCTTAGTATGCTGAGGCCGGACATCCGGTGCCCCTGAGCGACCAGCTGAAGCAGCTGGTCGAGCTCCGCAAGGTGGCCGAACAGGCCATGAAGGGCCTCATAGTTTGGTTGTGGCCTAAAAAAGTCGTGCCTGGGAGCTACTTCGGTCTAGTGCGGCGGCTGGTGGATGCCTGTCCATGGCTTGAAGTCATCAAGCACTCCGTCTGCATTGAAGGTGCCCGTCGGGCCCTTGCCCGTGCTAGAGTGCACTGGGGTAAGATGGATGCCGAGAAGCTTGTGACGGACGCGCCACCGCCGGGCAAGGAGTATCGCAAGCCCGAGATGTACTATAAGGGCATCTTGAAGGGTGCCCGCATTATAGCGGGTGAATGCTCCAAAGATGTAATTTTTTAGTAGACTCGCATTTGTTATCCTGTACGCTGAAAACTTTGTTCATATGCGCTAAGCAACGCTTGTTAATTTAAAATATTACCTTCTGTGCAGCTGTTTATCAAATTTGAGAGATGGCGAGTCGTTGGCTTCCGCCCCCATGCCACAAGTGCTGGTGTGTTCGGGATAAACTTGAGCGCTCTTGTTCCCATTCTTGGGTCCTTTCAAGGGAGGCGTTCAACACAACGAACGAGGCAACCAGACTATAATGCTTGAACACTCTCACTTAGGCATAGAATTCTATAATTTTAAATTTCGGCGAAGCCCCTGGTATTCGGAACACCGAATTCGAGGCGCTATCCACGCCTTGGCCGGACAATGCCAACTCCTCGCTCTAAGCTGCATGAGTCTTTAGGGACCCGAAAAACCTCTCGAACAGCGACCAGCTCTCGCCCTATCATGACGGTCAGTTTTAGCTTTCTCCACTGAGGTCCCCAACCCAGCTCAACCGGGGCACAATCGCAGTGGTTCTCCCAGCGCTACCTTAGCCGATATAACAGAACTTAAGGTACCAAAACATGGGAGCCGGGCAAACCCAACTATTGACCCAAGACATGATTCGGAGCCGATGCATATAATGCTATAAGTTCGGCGTGCCGCACTTGTGAAAGTGTTCGGACTTATCACACCATGTTTTGGGGTACTTAAGCCCCTGGTGTATTTGACTGTACCAAATTGTACGGGTGCAACATGTCATAGATGAACATTTATAAAGAAAAAGGAAATGCAATAATAAGCAGAAGCTATGTATTGGTTATTCAAAAGATACTTCAATGAAAGCAGAACGATACAAATAGTGCGATAAGCAAGGGATGGGACTATTTAACATGTCCCCCTCCAGGTGTAGGCTACGGGATAGTATGTAAAACAGGTATACTGCTCGTAATAGAGACCACCTGGACACTCAACGTAGCTTTTCTGCTTCCCTGGCTGTTGCATCGTGAGTTCGGCGATTCTACTGCCGGACAGGGATTCTAGAAAATGGAGTCCTGCGAATAAGAAAAAAAAGAATGACACAATTGGGAGCCCCTTGTGCGGTTGAGCCGCACTCTGGGCATGCCGTGGTCGTGCCCCTCCCCCTATGCCCATGGTATCTCCAGAGCGTAGTTATGTACACGTGGCACTGGTCTCACGATTTCGCGAGGGCTAGGGTTGCACTAGTAGAAAAAGGGTCAAATGTGAGACACATTAGTCCCGGTTTTTAACAGAACCGGCACTAATGTGTCCATTAGTGCCGGTTCCAGCGGCTAGGTGGGCGGAGCTCTTTAGTACCGGTTCGTGGCAAACCTTTAGCACCGGTTCGTGCCACTTAACCGGTACTAAAGAAAGTGGTGGCGAGGATGTTGTCGAGTGGGGTTCTTCCGGCATTTTTAGTACCGGTTCGTGGCACGAACCGGTACTAAAGGTCATCCTATATAAACCCTTCGTCCACCCACACTCTGTTATTCCCCCTTTCCCCTCTCCCTCTCCTCTGTTCTTCCCTTCTTCCTCTCGAGTTCATCACAAAATTTGCCCCAAATTTGCAAGATTTGCAGGCCCTCATCCATTCAAATGATCACCAAGGTTAGCAACTTTGTCCTTTCATCTCTCATTGCTAGATTAGCTCTTGCATTGGTTTATATAGTGATTAATTGTGGGTTTTAGTAATTTGGGAGGAATTATATGTGGTAGTATTTGATTTATATGCAATTTGAGGTCAAAATAACACTTAGTTTGCATATGTAGGTGTGGTTTACTTAGTGCCTTCTAAATCTCCGTCGTTACCACTGTCCGATCGCCCTTGACCGTCTCGTCACGCACCACCTTGTGGTGAGCCTCTTGTTCATGAAATTTTATATAAAAAATTGATGTTTGTGTGATTTGGATATATAGTTACTCGTATAATAATTATCTTACCCGTACGTTGTTTGTTATACATAGTGCCATGGTTTTGATATCTGTCCCCATCAGCCCTCGTCCTTGTTATGATTCGGATGTGGTATATTCTCTTTTAAAACTATTTGTTGCATTTCGTGTTTATGACAAATTATGCCCATCAAGTTGACATAGATATTTTTATCTAGGAGGTATGTGAACCGGAAATTCCAACCGACCCTATTGTCGAGAGGTTAAATTTAGTTGAAAGAGAAAATGAGTACTTGAAAGAAAAATTGAAAATAATTGAGGGGGAGAAGATGGAATTGGAGTTGCATGTGGCCGATGTCGTCGATGATCACAAGATCAAGATGGAGAAAATGTGCTTGAAGATTAGAAAGATTAGAAAATATGCCATCGATAGTGAGGCTTGGTATCATTATGCTGTTGGATCAATTGTTACCTTAGTTGCAATCTTGATCGCATTTGTTGTTGCATTTAAATGCTTTAGCTAGAGAGTTATTTGTTTGTTGCATTTAAGTGTTGTATGAACTTGTATTAATTTGGTCTATTCGGTGTTGTGTAATGAAGATGAGCCGACAATGGATGTATGATGACCGATGCTCTCCCGATTCGTTGAGGCGTGCATACTTTTCTCGCTTGCGGCCGAGGCAAACAAGCGGGCGGATGGTTTTATGCCTTGTCCATGTGCTGGCTGTAAGAATGGTCGCAATTACTCTACATCAAGAACCATTCACGTCCACCTGTTTGAGTCTGGTTTCATGCCCCACTATAATGTTTGGACCAAGCACGGAGAAAGAGGGGTTATGATGGAAGACAATGAAGAAGAAGAGGACGATGATTGCTATGCGTGCTCGGAATGTGCCAGGCGGTCTTGTTGTAGGTTACTCCAGGCGTGCTTGACGGTGTCTGGACGTTTAGTAGTCGGACTCGAAAATTGCCTTAAGAGGCTGCTTTGTACTTCCGCCGCGAGGGCCGCCGTATGCTCCTCCATTCGGAGAGACCGTTCGGTGTTTTCATTGACCGTGATTACTCCTCGAGGGCCTGGCATCTTGAGATTGAGGTATGCGTAGTGCGGCACCGCATTGAACTTTGTGAATGCGGTTCGTCCGAAGCGATCGCGTGATAGCCATCATGAATGTGACTATGTCAAGATTAATTCTCGCCCGGAAGTTATCCGGGGATCCGAAGACCACTTCAATTGTAATTGAGCCTATACAGTTGGCCTCTACACCTGGTATGACGCCTTTAAAGGTCGTTTGTAACACCCCAAAATTTTTAACCTTATTTTATTAATTAAATTTTTTGCCAGGAACTTAAACTTTTGTTTTCTGGATTTTCTTTTGATTTCAGAACCATTCTTCCCTTTATATTTATGGAGTTTTTACCTCAAGTGAAAAAACTTCCCAATTTTATTGGACTCTCTTACCCTCTCAAATAAAACAATTCTTTTATCAGTAGGATTATTTATATAAATATTTTTCCCCTGAGCTTTATTTCTCTAATTTGTTTTTTCATAAGTTTAGGGTCCCATTTGCACTGCAACCCTTTTATAAATTCATTCAAAAATCCCACCAAAATTTGGAGATGTCATGTGATGTTTTTAAATTACTTTTATGCAAAAATATCCTTTATTCATGAAATATTTTGAGTTCTACACCTAATTTTCAAATCTGGTCCAGTGGGCAGTTTTGCACTACAACCTATTTATATATTTATTTAAAACTTCTACCAAAATTATGGGATGTTAGTAGTAGCATATGATTCAACTTTATGCAAAAACCCAGCTATGTTCTTTGAAAAATTTGAGTGAATCAACCTCATTTCCATTCTGGTGCAACTTGGTGATTTGTACTGCAACCATCTTCTAACTTGCTCCTCTACCCATGAGCTTTCTCCTACTTGTAGTCCTCCATGCTAAACCCCTCATTCCAGGAGGATGCACCCATTGGATCATTTTTGGTTCATGAAATGATGCCATTTACCTCCTGTCCAGAATTGAAGTTGTGCAAAACTTGCACTAACAAGTTTGTGCTTTTTACAAACAAACGTTACCACCCTCTCATCCATCTAAAGAGACCCCACTCTGGAAATTTGACCACCCCAAGTACTTCCTAAATGCCTCTGGCATTTTATCAAACGCCCTGTGTGCATAGACAGATTTGGCATGGTTGAAAGTTTTGTGTTGTGAACTTTCCCCTTGTCCAAACCAAGTTGTCTAGTAGCCTTCTAACTGTCTCTAACCTAGGCCTGTGGATTTTCATTGGCTATCTAGCAATTTTGGTCGCCCTGGCATTTCTTCGAACGAGTGCCGTGCATGCCCGGAGCGCGAGCAGAGCGCCCGTTTTGCACGTGCCGCGCCCGAGCCGCCGCGTCGCGCCCCTAGGTTTTGCCCGCTCTGCAGAGCCGCGCCACTCAGTCGACTACTCACCACATCACGCCAAGCAGCCCCTGGTGCCCTACAGCACCGCCGTCAGAGCCCCTTGGCGGCACGCCGGCGTCCTCAGCACATCTCTGCCACGGGAGGCGCCGCCCAAGCCACCAGCTCTCGCCACCTACCCCTTGGAGCAGCGCAAGCTCATCCACTCGCTCGTCTGCAAGCGCTCGTCGCCGCCACGTCTTCCTGCAACAACAGAGAGGCGGTTCGCCGGGGATCTTATCCACGGCCACTATCGGAACCGACCCCGATCGCCTATTTAAGAAGCCCTGAGCTCATCCCAGCACTCAGGCAGTCTCAAGCCACCTCCCTAGGACCCCCCTTGGCCAGCAATCGAACCGGGAAGGCCACCTTCCCCGTCTCCGGCCAGCTTGGCCATCGCCGCCTCCCGGCCCCGTTCAGCACAACCAGAGCCTCCCCGGCCCTCCCAACACCACCAACCGACTCCCCTTTGTCTTGCGAAGCCACCCAACACCCCGGCCGCGACTGAGAGCCACCGTAGCCCCAAGTCCACTCTGCTCCCGAAGCCACCGGCCGCCGCGAAGCTCGTCGACGGCGACTCCCTCCATCCCCGACGACCCTACAACCACCAGAAGGACCGCCCTAGATCCGCGGATCCATCCCCGCCCTTAGCTCCCCGCAAGGAACCGCCGTTCGCCGGCGACGATCGCCGGAGTCCCGCCTCTGCTCGGGCAGAGGAAGAGGAGGGAGTGGAGACTAGTCAAACCTGACTAGTGGCCCCCCTGGACCCACTGTCAGCGACTCCCCGCGTGGTCCACGCTGGATAAGTGGAGGCGTAAAAACGAAATACGCCTTCGACGTGGTCAGTTCGAAACGTTTTTCCTTTTTTCTGTTTTATTTTAAAAACAGATTTTGACCAAAACTTTGACTGTCTATAACTTTTTAAATATAACTCCAAATAAATTGATTCTTTTTCCTACCTCTCTCAAGTGTTTTCTAGTTTATGTTAAGATTTATTTCAAAAAATTCAGACAACTTTTGGTACTGTTTTTGAAACTATAGATTGATTCAAAAATATTTTAAATAGGATTTTTGGAGAAAGGAGAAAGCTTTCAAAAGTTTTGGAGTGCACCCTGCATTACCACACCTTGAAGGCAAGCATCCTGAACCCTGGCATAATATTTTTGATGTGTTGGTTGACACGATTATAACACCACCTTATTTCGGAAAACTCGTTATTTTATGTGGTGATACGATCCTTTGCATGAATGCATATTAGTGATTTCCTTGCTGTTGGAAATGAATATACTTGTGATGGTAATCATCCTCATGTGCCTTGCATGCATGCCGGAAAGGAATTCGGGAAAGCCTCTGCCTTGGGTAGGCGTGAGCTTGTCGCCGGTCTCCGTCGGGACGGTTATGTCCGGTATGGCATAGTAAGGTATAATGAGCGGTGATTCTGTTGGTTGAATTATAATTGTCATACATGTCATGCAGGGAAATTGTAAACCTCCTGAGTCGACCGTAGATCGAGTCTTGTTCTAGTAACCCACATACTTGTCTCGTACTACCACTTGTCCCTGCCGCAGGTAGGGTGCGGTTTAGTAACTTGTCAACCCCTTTCTAGCACACACCGTACAGAGGGGCCGGGATGAGGGTACCATGGCCATGGATTAAAGCCAGTCATTCGGTCGGGGGCATGGGTGTTTTCGGTTGGGACCGAGAGGGGAGGCCACCCCTTAGAGCGCGCGATATAAATTTGATCCCATGCTACGCGAGGTTGTAGCCTCCCCACTTAGAGTTTTGCTTGACAGGTGTCGTGGGTGATTCCAGACACCGGTAAGTTAAGCTGGTGTGTGCAAGTCAGGTGCGTTTTCATTTAAAAGACCATAGACGGAATTAGTCCCGATGGACCAAAGGAATCCGTTACTCGTGGGTAAAGAGTGCACCCTCTGCAGAGATTAAATCTATTCGAATAGCCGTGTCCATGGTTAAGGACTACAGTCTGGGATGGGTCAAGTGTCGGTCTTCGGAGGAGAAATTGCTAAACCAGAACATGAATCATGGCTTGTGACTTGTGCTGATTATGATGATTATTATTATTATGGACTAACCTTTATATTATTGAGTATCCCTGGGATGGTTCTACCTCCTGGATATTCATTGTGATTTTTTATTTTATAAGCCCTTTATGTGGTGTTGCTGAGACGCCCGACTGTGGCATTGCTTGTTATTTATTTACTTTATAAGCCCTTTATGCGGTGTCGCTGAGACGCCCGACTGTGGCATTGCTTGTTATTTATTTACTTTATAAGCCCTTTATGCGGTGTCGCTGAGACGCCCGACTGTGGCATTGCTTGTTATTTATTTACTTTATAAGCCCTTTATGTGGTGTCGCTAAGACGCCCGACTGTGGCATTGCTTGTTATTTATTTACTTTATAATCCCTTTACGTGGTGTAGCACAGACGCCCGATTGCGGCATTTTATTTCCACTCCATTATTGCTCATTCATGTTGCATATAAATAACCTGTTTGCATGCATAAGAGATTTTATTTATGACTCACGATGTGATCATAGAATATTTCAGTGCATGATTATCATTTATATTATCCCAGTGTTCATAATGTTTGCAAGTACATTCAAAGTACTCACTGGCTTGTCCCTGGCTATTGTCTTGGCCAGATTTCTTGCATGGAGAGGAGCGACGCGATGACAGCCCCGGAACCTAAGCAACGGTGATAGCAGCCTCACAAAGATAGGAGTTAGCCTGGTCAGCTGTTCCTGTGGGAAATGGAGTCCCATAGACACTGATGATTCACAAACCACTTCCGCCATCAACCACTAGAAAACATTTGTTGTACTCACAGGCCAGAATGGTCTTGTACTACATATTTTGTATTTTGCTTGGAATTTCTACATCAAGTTGGTGCCTCATCAGCTAACAGTAATCCTGGGGCTGGTGAGCACGATGGCCATTTTCTGGAAATTAATACCCGGAAAACCGGTCGTGACAGACTTGGTATCAGAGCCAGGCTGACCATTGGCTAATCCTATCTTAGCCAGGTCGATAAACTTAGGCAAACCAAACCACCAGACCTTAACCTAACCCCAGCCAAGCTTCTCGTGCAAGATAGCCACACAGTGACCCGACACCTTTTGGCAGTCGGTGCCCAACCTATCAGCCTAGACTGTCGATCACGCGCTAGTGACTGACACCTAGATTGTCCCATTCGCAAGCGTGCGAAGGAAGACTTCGCCCTCTTTTTCTATAAAAGGGCATGCTAGCCTCAACCCAACACAGCACAACCTCTACCCCAAACCGAGCCATAATGCTTGGCCCCGTCGTGCACAATGAGACCACAGCAACCAACCTTGGAGGCTTTGTGACCATACACGCAAACCTCACCCGACGTGCCTATGTGTTAGAAGAGCCCCCAGAATATGTTGTGTACCAAGGACCCATGAGTGGCGAGAGCGGTCAATCCTGGACCACTGTGCACATCTACGGTAGGGGTTTGTCGCCGGAATGCCCCTACAGGTTCACCGGAAGGACAACTTCCTTTGAGACACAAGCCGTCCAACTAGCAGCGCGAGAGGCTATAGTTCAACTCCGGCACTTGTCGCCCAGAGTTAACTGTCGCTCGTTCTACTACTTTCTACTACTACCCTAGACGTGAAGAGTATGGTAGACCACCCCAGGTTTCCAACGGAGATCGCGAGACGGATCCTGCATTGTTGCACCTAGTACGCTATGTAGGTGCACTCGAGGAACTGTTCGATCAGATCACCCTTGATCTAATCGCAGCTCGTCGAGAACTGGTTCGTCAAGCCCCGGTGAGAGGAGAAGATGAGCCCAACGCCGACAACCCAGTTGTGCTGTTCGGACAAGCAATCGATACCTTGAGGTCCGCCCCAGCCATCAACCAAGGTGCTTTTTGATGACCCCAGAAGTGCTTCGTCGCCTTTTGGGAGCACACTCCAACGGGATTGTGGCCAACAATCCCCGCGATGGTCATCATCGCCACCCCGACCCTGCAGTCCCTCAACCCCCTCCAGCTAATCCCGACAGTGAGACCTGAGGAGAAGCCTCCACATCCACAAGGCACGCCCGCTTGGATATCCCTGCTTTGTAATCATGTGACCTTGTAAATAAACGCAGCCTGTCGTCGTGCCTCTGTTTTAAAATAGTAGCCTTGCATGGATATGTCAGCATGCGGTAAAAATTTCTATTCCAGGCACAGATACCAAAATCTACCCCGACAACCCCCACAGTGATACGTCACTTTGGTGAGATATGTATCTGTGGCTTTGACCTCGACCCTTGGAGCTGAGCTGGAAAATTAATTACCTTTCAACACGGTAAAACGACCCAGCCAGGATGCTATATAGGAAGGCCACCGCGTGACCTTGCCAAGCACCCCTCACCTTGTGCACCATCCTCACAACCATTTCTTGCCATGCCAAGCCCTAGTGTTTATCTGAGAACCCCAGATGCAACCCCGGGTAGTTTTGTCAAAATATTGTGGCAGTTTACCTGCAGTACCATGGGTTCTACCCAGCCACCCAAGTAAGAGCTGTTCAAATCGAGAATCACCCAGTCCACCTCGAAATATTGGGCAGCAGTACACATCCCTCCCGTAAACTCAAACCAAGACCCAATGGAGGTCTTCTTCATGGGGAAATCTATGCCGACCCCACATATGGCCATAGAAGCTGCTGCATACGAAGCGCTTTCTCGCCTTCGATTCGCGGTACCCTATGCCAGCGAACGAGGGTATTATTACTTTCCGAGCCGTGAAGCACCCGGAGAAGTAACCATCCTTTCCCGGTGGACGAATTGAGAGAGACCCAGTACTGGCCAATCTTGTCCAGTACGTCATCGCTCAAGAACGTTTAACCCAACATGTGATGGGTTATCTCCGAGCCTCATGATTTAAATCCTCGACGCCATCGCAGACCAATCGAGGCCCGACCAGGAGAGACACATACATCGACTGGTCAATCCACTTCCCCCGATAGAAGAAGAGTGTGTCCCAGTACCAGAGACGTTTTCTCGGGACCCCGTCCAGTTACCGTTTGCATTATAGACGTCGCTGCTGTGTTTATTATTGCAACATTTATTTATAAGTTGTAACTTATGCATGGTACCCTGAGTTTGCGCGGCGAGTAAATCATTTAGTTTCTATTAATGTGAGTAGTTCTGTTGCGGTTTGACTCTAATATATTACTGTTTTCTCTCGCGAAAAATCCTGGAGTGAGATTTCTTTTCCCTGAGTTGCTGCATCGTACACCTTCTCACGACGTGGATTATTTTATTTCACACAGCACCACGGCAGCAGACTCACAACCGCTCGAACACATACCCTGCTTGCAAAAAACACGTAAACGTGGAGTATTTGTTTTTCAAAACAACTCCTAACAAATCTCGAGGAAGATATTTTTTCTTAAGGGGGGTAGTGTTGTAACACCCCAAAAATTTTAACCTTATTTTATTAATTAAATTTTTTGCCAGGAACTTAAACTTTTGTTTTCTGGATTTTCTTTTGATTTCAGAACCATTCTTCCCTTTATTTTTATGGAGTTTTTACCTCAAGTAAAAAAACTTCCCGATTTTATTGGACTCTCTTACCCTCTCAAATAAAACAATTCTTTTATCAGTAGGATTATATATATAATTATTTTTCCCCTGAGCTTTATTTCTCTAATTTGGTTTTTCATAAGTTTAGGGTCCCATTTGCACTGCAACCCTTTTATAAATTCATTCAAAAATCCCACCTAAATTTGGAGATGTCATGTGATGTTTTTAAATCACTTTTATGCAAAAATATCCGTTATTCATGAAATATTTTGAGTTCTACACCTAATTTTCAAATCTGGTCCAGTGGGCAGTTTTGCACTACAACCTATTTATATATTTATTTAAAACTTCTACCAAAATTATGGGATGTTAGTAGTAGCATATGATTTAACTTTATGCAAAAACCCAGCTATGTTCTTTGAAAAATTTGAGTGAATCAACCTCATTTCCATTCTGGTGCAACTTGGTGATTTGTACTGCAACCATCTTCTAACTTGATCCTCTACCCATGAGCTTTCTCCTACTTGTAGTCCTCCATGCTAAACCCCTAAGTCCAGGAGCATGCACCCATTGGATCATTTTTGGTTCATGAAATGATGCCATTTACCTCCTGTCCAAAATTGAAGTTTTGCAGAACTTGCACTAACAAGTTTGTGATTTTTACAAACAAACCTTACCACCCTCTCATCCATCTAAAGAGACCCCACTCTGGATGATTTGACCACCCCAAGTACTTCCTAAATGCCTCTAGCATTTTGTCAAACGCCCTGTGTGCATAGACAGATTTGGCATGGTTGAAAGTTTTGTGTTGTGAACTTTCCCCTTGTCCAAACCAAGTTGTCTAGTAGCCTTCTAACTGTCTCTAACCTAGGCCTGTGGATTTTCGTTGGCTCTCTAGCAATTTTGGTCGCCCTGGCATTTCGTCGAACGAGTGCCGTGCATGCGGGCCTTGAGCAGAGCGCTGCTTTTGCACGTGCAGCGCTTGAGCCGCGTCATTGTCCACACCCTAGCTTAGACCTTGTCACATAAGCATCCATGCATCATGTTTAAATTTTTTGAAACTTGATATGGGGATTGCCTAAGCCCTAGGTTCAACTAAAATATTTCTAGTGAATTCCAAATGGCTTTCAAAAATGTGCATCATTTCTGGAAAATGCTAGAACCATAACCAGAGATGTTGCACATTTTTCCATGACATATTTGGTCACTGAATTAAATCATGTAGTATTTGCAATTGGGCATTTAAATGCTATATATTATTTAAGTGCTCAATTAATTCTGAACTTAAGTGTGGGCTGCTAGGAATAATCCTAACAGATCCCACAACTATTTTCAGGATTTTTGAAAATGTTTTGGTATTTTAAATAAAGCCCAGAAGTTACAGAAAAATAGAAAACAGAAAACAATTTAGAAGAGAGAGAGAGAGAGAGAACACCTACCTGGGCCACTTACCTGGCCGGCCCAGCTGGCAGCCCACCTGTGCGGCCCAGCCCACCTAGCCCCTCCCCCTGTCATCTTCCTCCTGCCAGGAGGACAGACAGGTGCGTGGCAAGCGCGCCGATGACGCCTTGCCACCTCCTGCTTCAGCCATGCAGCCTCGACCCCTCCAGGCGTGCCACGGAGACGCCACGCAGTCCCCCTGCTCCTATCGCTCTCTTTTCGAGCTCCTCTCCTCCTCTGGCTCTCTCGCACGCTACCACCAAGCACTATCGCCGCCGCCGACGAACACCACCGCGGCCATCGCCTCTCCCTTGTCCCCTCGAGTAGCCCAGAAGCTCCGCTGCATCTTCCTCAACCTTCTCCATAGAGCTACACGACGCCGGAGGCCCTGCTTCACCGTCCAAGTCGGCATCTTCAACCTTCAGCCGCCCAGATCTCCGGGGACCCTGCGCTGCCTCCGACGCTCCCCCGGCCTCGCCTCCGCCTTGGATGGATCCGCTGTGAGCCCATGCTGCTTCTCCTGTGCTCGCCCCTCCGTTCCCGTCCCCTATCTCCATTTTCCATCGCGGCCGAAAGCTTCTCGCCACCGGCCATGGCGTAGCCGTGGCCATAGCCGCGCACGCCCACAACGGAGTGCCTCACCATGCTCAGAAAGCCCCTAGGAGCCCAACACACACACACCAGCTCCCCCTCCCTCGCACCACAACGCCAAACCCGCAGGTGCCCGAACTCCGGCCGCCGTGCAAGTCTCCGCCGCCGTCGTTTAAGGACACTAGAGCTGCCGCTGTGAGCACCAATGGACGCGGACGAGTCTCCTCATCACGTAGAGCCTCTCCGTCGCGCAAATGGTTGCCTGTAGGCGAAACCCGAGCCACCCCAGTGCGTCCCTGCCGCGTTTTCGGTCGTCGCCGGCGACACTCCCGCGAGCTTACGTGGCACCGTCATTAGTAGCTAATGACGCCACTAATTAACCCCCTGACCCACTTACACATGGGCCCCACACATTTAATTAACCAGCTAACGAAATTAGTTAGAACTAATCCAACCCGACTGGACCCACGCGTCAGCATTGACTTTGCTGACGTGGCCGTTGACCGTCCCACATCCGCTGAGCTAAACAGCTCAGGCCAGCGACGTGTGGCCCCCTACACGCCAGTTTGACTGACCATCGCCTTTGACCTGCTGACATCACCACGACAGCATGCTGACGCAATAACTAATTACTGGAAATTTTCTTATACAGGAAATTCCAGAAAATAACCAAAACTTCTAAATATCATAGTAAATCAACCGTAGCTCCAAATCAAATAAATCATATGTGATAAATGATCAGAAAAATCCAACCTTTCCATCTGTACCATTTTCATGCATGTTTGAACAACCTAAGGTTGCTGTATATGGCAATTTGCATAGTTTTCATTTTAATAAGCACATATGGAGTTTGAATTTGAACCTAGGGTTCAAACCAACTTCATTTAACCTGTTGTTAGTTGCATTAGCCCAACACACTCATTTTGCCATGTCATGATCATGCATCATATTGTGCATTGCATTGATTGTGTTATTCCTTGTTTGCCGGTATTTGTCCCCTCTCAGTAGACGACGTTTCGACGATGAATTCGATGACACCGATGAAGAGATATACTATCTTCAGAAGTGCCAGGCAAGCAAAAACCCCTTGTTCATTCCGATACAATCCCACTCTCTCACTCCTGCTCTCTTTTAGTGCATTAGGACAACATCGATTCATCTGTTACTTGCTGCGGTAGCTGAACCCCTTTATCCTCTGCATGACCTGTCATTCCGCAGTAAATAGATGAAACCCACTAGCATGAGTAGGAGTTGTTTGAGCCCTGTTGTGCCTACTCATTCATGCTTGTTTGTCATGCCTGCTACTGCTTAGAGTTGAGTCAGGTCCGATTCATCGAGGATGAATCAGAGGTGTGTGAACATGTCCTACAGTTGAGAGCTAAGTGTGTGAACACGATTTGGTAAAGGTAGCGGTGAGAGGCCATGTAGGAGTACATGGTGGGTTGTCTCATTGCATCCATCCTTAGGAACTGAGTTCTATGTTTATGATCATGAAACAGATACTACCACGCATTGGGCCCGAAACCAATGGACCCTCTCGGCTTCTTAATCACCCTTGTTCTCTGTCCAGGAGTTGCAACTAGTTTCTGGTGTTTGTAGGATATTTGTTGGAGGCCGTGCGTAGCGCTGACCCTAGGGGTGGGCTATGATGCGGTAGATACACTGTGGCCCAAAGGTACCGAAGCGCCTGCTTGGTGTCTCGGGAACCCTGCACACATCGTTTGGGGCTGTGAGCGAAACCCCGGCCGGATCTCCTCGCGGATGGAACCCGAATAGGCGATAAACCTGGACTAGAGACTTGAGTGTTTAGGTAGGCCATGGCCGACACCCACGTTGGGCTTCCGCTTGAAGGTTGCCGAGTACATGTCGTGTAAACGACGGTAAGTGGTGAGAGCGTGTGTGAAGAAGTACACCCCTGCAGGGTTAACATCATCTATTCGAATAGCCGTGTCCGCGGTAAAGGACTTCTGGGTTGCCTGTACAGTTCATAGACAAGTGAAAGTGGATACTCTAAAATACGCAAGATAAGCGTGAGTGCTATGGATGGCGTTCTCGTAGGGAGACGGGAGCGGATCCATAGTGGTGTATTGATATGGTGAATATGTGGACTCGTGTGCGCCACCTCAAAAGAGTTACTTGCAGTCGTAGTTTAGGATAGCCATTGAGTCAAAGCTGGCTTGCTGCAGTTATACCCCACCATCCCCTTTGTTGATAATGATGCATATGTAGTTAGTTCTGATGTAAGTCTTGCTGGGTACATTTGTACTCACGTTTGCCTATTTTATGTTTTTGCAGAGAGACCTCGGTCTCGTAAGTAGTTCCGCGTGGACTTCGACGTTTAGCTTGATACCTCAGCTACGATCTTGTGCCCTCGGCAGGATCTGGTAGATAGTCAAGCTTCTCAGCCTTTTTCATTTGTAGATGTCTGTACTCAGACATGTTAGGCTTCCGCTTGTGCTTGACTTGTACGCTCTGAATGTTGGGTCGTGAGACCCATGTTTGTAATATCTCGGTCCTCGGAGCCTAATGAATAAATACTTGAGTTGTAGAGTCATGTTGTGATGCCATGTTGTATTTGCACATATGGAGCATATTGTGTGTATGTTATTGAAACGCTTGGCATGTGTGGGATCTAACTATCTAGTTGTTTATCCTTAGTAGCCTCTCTTACCGGGAAATGTCTCCTAGTGTTTCCACCGAGCCATGGTAGCTTGCTACTGCTCCGGAACACTTAGGCTGGCCGGCATGTGTCCTTCTTCGTTCCTGGCTCTATCCCCTCGGGGAAATGTCACGCGATGAATACCGGAGTCCTGTTAGCCCGCTACAGCCCGGTTGACCGGAGTCCTGCTAGCCTAGTGAAGGAAATATGCCCTAGAGGCAATAATAAAGTTATTATTTATTTCCTTATATCATGATAAATGTTTATTATTCATGCTAGAATTGTATTAACCGGAAACATGATACATGTGTGAATACATAGACAAACATAACGTCACTAGTATGCCTCTACTTGACTAGCTCATTAATCAAAGATGGTTATGTTTCCTAGCCATGGACAAAAGAGTTGTCATTTGATTAACGGGATCACATCATTAGGAGAATGATGTGATTGACATGACCCATTCCGTTAGCCTAGCACTTGATTGTTTAGTATATTGCTATTGCTTTCTTCATGACTTATACATGTTCCTGTAACTATGAGATTATGCAACTCCCGTTTACCGGAGGAACACTTTGGGTGATACCAAACATCACAATATAACTGGGTGATTATAAAGGAGTACTACAGGTGTCTCCGAAGGTACATGTTGGGTTGGCGTATTTCGAGATTAGGTTTTGTCACTCCGATTGTCGGAGAGGTATCTCTGGGCCCTCTCGGTAATGCACATCACTATAAGCCTTGCAAGCAATGTAGCTAATGAGTTAGTTACGGAATGATGCATTACGTAACGAGTAAAGAGACTTGTCGGTAAGGAGATTGAACTAGGTATTGAATACCGACGATCGAATCTCGGTCAAGTAACATACCGATGACAAAGGGAACAAAGTATGTTGTTATGCGGTTTGACCGATAAAGATCTTCGTAGAATATGTAGGAGCCAATATAGGCATCCAGGTTCCGCTATTGGTTATTGACCAAGAATAGTTCTAGGTCATGTCTACATAGTTCTCGAACCCGTAGGGTCCGCACGCTTAAGGTTTCGGTGACAGTTATATTATGAGTCTATGAGTTTTGATGTACCGAAGGAGTCCGGAGTCACGGATGAGATCGAGGACATGACGAGGAGTCTCGAAATGGTCGAGACGTAAAGATCGATATATTGGACGACTATATTCGGACTTCGGAAAGGTTCCGAGTGATTCGGGTATTTTTCGGAGTACCGGAGAGTTACGGGAATTCGCCGGGAGAAGTATTGGGCCTTATTGGGCCATACGGGAAAGAGAGAGGGGCTGCCTAGGGCAAGCTGCACGCCTCCCCAAGGCCTAGTCCGAATTGGAGTAGGGGGAGGGGCCGCACCCCCTCCTTCCTTCCCTTCCCTCTTCCCCTTCCTTGTTTCCTACTCCTACTACTTGGAAGGACTCCTAGTTGGACTAGGAAAAGGGGAATCCTACTCCCGGTGGGAGTAGGACTCCCCTAGGGCGCGCCATAGAGAAGGGCCGGCCCTCCCCTCCTCCACTCCTTTATATACGGGGGTAGGGGGCACCCCATAGACACACAAGTTGATCTACGGATCGTTCCTTAGCCGTGTGCGGTGCCCCCCTCCACCATATTCCACCTCGGTCATATCGTCGTGGAGTTTAGGCGAAGCCCTGCGCCGCTAGAACATCATCATCGTCACCACGCCGTCGTGCTGACGGAACTCATCCCCGACGCTTTGCTGGATCGGAGCCGGGGGACGTCATCGAGCTGAACGTGTGCTGAACTCGGAGATGCCGTACGTTCGGTACTTGGATCGGTCGGATTGTGAAGACGTACGACTACATCAACCGCGTTGTCATAACGCTACCGCTTACGATCTACGAGGGTACGTGGACAACACTCTCCCCTCTCGTTGCTATGTCATCACTATGATCTTGCGTGTGCGTAGGAATTTTTTTGAAATTACTATGTTCCCCAACAGTGGTATCAGAGCCAGGTTTATGCATAGATGTCATATGCACGAGTAGAACACAAGTGAGTTGTGGGCGATACAGGTCATACTGCTTACCAGCATGTCATACTTTGGTTCGGCGGTATTGTGAGATGAAGCGGCCCGGACCGACATTACGCGTACGCTTACGCGAGACTGGTTTCACCGTTACGAGCACTCGTGCTTAAAGGTGGTCTGGCGGTGTCTGCTCTCTCACTTTAGCTGAATCGAGTGTGGCTACGCCCGGTCCTTGCGAGGGTTAAAACAACACTAACTTGACGAACTATCATTGTGGTTTTGATGCGAGGTAAGAACGGTTCTTGCTAAGCCCGTAGCAGCCACGTAAAACTTGCAACAACAAAGTAGAGGACGCCTAACTTGGTTTTGCAGGCATGTTGTGATGTGATATGGTCAAGACATGATGCTATATTTTATTGTATGAGATGATCATGTTTTGTAACCGGTTATCGGCAATCGGCAGGAGCCATATGGTTGTCGCTTTATTGTATGAAATGCAAGCGCCTGTAATTGCTTTACTTTATCACTAAGCGGTAGCGGTAGTCGAGAAGCAATAGATGGCGTAACGACAACGATGCTATGATGGAGATCAAGGTGTCGCGCGGTGACGATGGTGATCACGACGGTGCTTGGAGATGGAGATCACAAGCACAAGATGATGATGGCCATATCATATCACTTATATTGATTGCATGTGATGTTTATCCTTTATGCATCTTATCTTGCTTTGATTGATGGTAGCATTTTAAGATGATCTCTCACTAAAATTATCAAGAAGTGTTCTCCCGAGTATGCACCATTGCCAAAGTTCGTCGTGCCTGGACACCACGTGATGATCGGGTGTGATAAGCTCTCGTCCATCTACAACGGGTGCAAGCCAGTTTTGCACACGCAGAATACTCAAGTTAAACTTGACGAGCCTAGCATATGCGAGATATGACCTCGGAACACGGAGACCGAAGGTCGGCGTGAATCATATAGTAGATATGATCAACATAGTGATGTTCACCATTGAAAACTACTCCATCTCACGTGATGATCGGTTATGGTTTAGTTGATTTGGATCACGTGATCACTTAGATGACTCGAGAGATGTCTGTCTAAGTGGGAGTTCTTAAGTAATATGATTAATTGAACTTAAATTTATCATGAACTTAGTCCTGGTAGTATTTTGCAAATTATGTTGTAGATCAATAGCTCGCGTTGTCGCTTTCATATGTTTATTTTGATACGTTCCTAGAGAAAATTATGTTGAAAGATGTTAGTAGCAATGATACGGATTGGATCCGTGATCTGAGGTTTATCCTCATTGCTGCACAGAAGAATTATGTCCTTAATGCACCGCTAGGTGACAGGCCTATTGCAGGAGCAGATGCAAACGTTATGAACGTTTGGCTAGCTCAATATGATGACTACTTGATAGTTTAGTGCACCATGCTTAACGGCTTAGAATCGGGACTTCCAAGACGTTTTGAACGTCATGGACCATATGAGATGTTCCAGGAATTGAAGTTAACTATTTCAAGCAAATACCCGAGTTGAGAGATATGAAGTCTCCAACAAGTTCTATAGCTAAAAGATGGAGGAGAATCGCTCAACTAGTGAGCATGTGCTCAGATTGTCTGGGTATTACAATCGCTTGAATCAAGTGGGAGTTAATCTTCCAGATAAGATAGTGATTGACAGAATTCTCTAGTCACCATCACTGAGTTACTAGAACTTTGTGATGAACTATAGTATGCAAGGGATGATGGAAACGATTCCCGAGCTCTTCGTGACGTTGAAATCGACGAAGGTAGAAATCAAGAAAGAGCATCAAGTGTTGATGATTGACAAGACCACTAGTTTCAAGAAAAGGGCAAAGGGAAAGAAAGGGAAACTTCAAGTAGAATGGCAAACAAGTTGTCACTCCCATGAAGAAGACCAAAGCTGGACCAATGCCTGAAACTGAGTGCTTACACTGCAAAGGAAATAGTCACTGGAGGCGGAAATGCCCTAAATATTTGGTGGATAAGAAGGATGGCAAAGTGAACAAGGGTGTATTTGATATACAGGTGTTTGATGTGTGCCATACTAGTGTTTATTGTAGCCCCTGAGTATTTGATACTTGTTCGGTCGCTAAGATTAGTAAATCGAAACAGGAGTTACATAATAAACAGAGACTAGTTGAGGTGAAGTGACGATGAGTGTTGGAAATAGTTCCAAGATTAATATGATCATCATCACACACTCCCTATATTTTCGAGATTAGTGTTAAACCTAAATAAATGTTATTTAGAGTTTGCGTTGCGCATGAATATGATTTGATCATGTTTGTCGCGATACGGTTATTCATTTGAAGTTAAAGAATAATTGTTATTCTGTTTACATGAATAAGACCTTCGATGGTTATACACCCAATGAAAATAGTTTGTTGGATCTCGATCATAGTAATACACATATTCATAATATTGATGCCAAAAGATGCAAAGTTAATAATGATAGTGCAACTTATTTGTGGCACTGCCGTTTGGGTCATATCGGTGTAAAGCGCATGAAGAAACTCCATAAAGATGGATTTTTGGAATCACTTGGTTATGAATCATTTGATGCTTGCGAACCGAGCCTTTTGGGAAAGATGACTAAAACTCCGTTCTCCGGGACAATGGAACAAGCTATTGACTTATTGGAAATAATACATACCGATGTATGCGATCAAGTGAGTGTTGATGCTCGTGGCAAGTATCATTATTTTCTGACCTTCAAAAGATGATTTGAGCAGATATGGGTATATCTACTTGATGAAACATAAGTCTCAAATAGTCAAAAGGTTCAAAGAATTTCAGAGTGAAGTGGAAAAATCATCGTAACAAGAAAATAAAGTTTTTGCGATCTGATCGTGGAGACGAATATTTGAGTTACGAGTTTGGTCTTCAATTAAAACAATGTGGAGTAGTTTCACAGCTCACGCCACCTGGAACACCACAACGTTATGGTGTGTCCGAATGTCGTAACCGCACTTTATTGGATATGGTGCGATCTATGATGTCTCTTACTGATTTACCAATATTGTTTTGGGGTTATGCATTAGAGACAGCTGCATTCACAATAAAAGGGCACCATCTAAATCTGTTGAGACGACAACATATGAACTGTGGTTTAGCAACAAACCCACGTTGTTGTTTCTTAAAGTTTGGGGCTGCAATGCTTGTGTGAAAAAGTTTCATCCTGATAAGCTCAAACCCAAATTGGAGAAGTGCATCTTCATAGAATACCCAAAGGAAACTGTTGGGTACACCTTCTATCACAGATTCGAAAGGCAAGATATTCGTTGCTAAAACTGGATCCTTTCTAGAGGAGTTTCTCTCGAAAGAAGTGAGTGGGAGGAAAGTAGAACTTGATGAGGTAACTGTACCTTATCCTGAGTTGGAAAATAGTTCATCACTGAAATCAGTTCCAGTGATTCCTACACCAATTAGTGAGGAAGCTAATGATGATGATCATGAAACTTCTGATCAAGTTACTACAGAACCTCATAGGTCTTCCAGAGTACGGTCCGCACCAGAGTGGTATGGTAATATTGTTCTGAAAGTCATGTTACTAGACCATGATAAACCTACAAACTATGAGGAAGCGATGATGAGCCCAGATTCCGCAAAATGGTTTGAGGCCATGAAATCTGAGATGGGATCCATGTATGAGAACAAAGTATGGACTTTGGTGGACTTGCCCGATGATCAGCAAGCCATAGAAAATAAATGGATCTTCAAGAGGAAGACGGACGCTGATAGTAGTGTTACTATCTACAAAGCTAGACTTCTTGAAAAAGGTTTTTTTGATGAAGTTCAAGGTGTTGAATACAATGAGATTTTCTCACTCGTATCGATGCTTAAAAGTCTGTCTGAATCATGTTAGCAATTGCCACATGTTACGAAATTTGGCAAATGGATGTCAAAACTACAATCCTTAATTGATTTATTAAAGAAGAGTTGTATATGATACAACCAGAAGGTTTTGTCAATCCTAAAGGTGCTAACAAAATGTGCAAGCTCCAGCGATCCATCCATGGACTGGTGCAAGCATCTCAGAGTTGGAATATACGCTTTGATAAGTTGATCAAAGCATATAGTTTTGTACAGACTTACGGTGAAGCCTGTATTTACAAGAAAGTGAGTGGGAGCACTACAACATTTCTGATAAGTATATGTGAATGGCATATTGTTGATCGGAAATAATGTAGAATTATTCTGAAAAGCATAAAGGAGTATTTGAAAGGAGTTCTTTAAAAGAAAGACTTCAGTAAAGCTACTTACACATTGAAAGATCTATATAGATAGATCAAGACGCTTGATAAGATTTTTCAATGAGTGCACACCTTGATAATTTTTTGGAAATAGTTCAAAATGGAACAGTCAAAGAAGGAGTTCTTGCCTGTGATGCAAAGGTGTGAAGTTGAGTAAGACTCAAGACCCGAACATGGCAGAAAATAGAAAGAGGATGAAAAGTCATTCCCTATGCCTCAGTCATAGGTTCTATAAAGTATGCTATGATGTGAACCAGACCTATTGTATACCTTGCTCTGAGTTTGACAAAAGGAATACAATTTTGATCTAAGAGTAGATCACTGGACAGCGGTCAAGAATATCCTTAGTAAGGACTAAGGAGATGTTTCTCGATTATGGAGGTGATAAAAGAGCCCGTCGTAAAAAGTTACAACGATGCAAGCTTTTACACCAATCCAGATGACTCTAAGTCTCAATCTGGATACATATTGAAAGTGGGAGCAATTAGCTAGAGTAGCTCCGTGCAGAGCATTGTGGACATAGAATATTTGCAAAATACATACAGTTCTGAATATGATAGACCCATTGACTAAACTTCTCTCACGAGTAAAACATGATCATACCTTAGTACTCTTTGGGTGTTAATCACATAGCGATGTGAACTAGATTATTGACTCTAGTAAACCTTTTGGATGTTGATCACATGATGATGTGAACTATGGTATTAATCACATACAAATGTGAATATTGGTGTTAAATCACATGGCAATGTGAACTAGATTATTGACTCTAGTGCAAGTGGGAGATTGAAGGAAATATGCCCTAGAAGCAATAATAAAGTTATTATTTATTTCCTTATATCATGATAAATGTTTATTATTCATGCTAGAATTGTATTAACCGGAAACATGATACATGTGTGAATACATAGACAAACATAACGTCACTAGTATGCCTCTACTTGACTAGCTCATTAATCAAAGATGGTTATGTTTCCTAGCCATGGACAAAAGAGTTGTCATTTGATTAACGGGATCACATCATTAGGAGAATGATGTGATTGACATGACCCATTCCGTTAGCCTAGCACTTGATCGTTTAGTATATTGCTATTGCTTTCTTCATGACTTATACATGTTCCTGTAACTATGAGATTATGCAACTCCGTTTACGGAGGAACACTTTGGTGCTACCAAACGTCACAACGTGGCTCGGGTGATTATAAAGGAGTACTACAGGTGTCTCCGAAGGTACATGTTGGGTTGGCGTATTTCGAGATTAGGTTTTGTCACTCCGATTGTCGGAGAGGTATCTCTGGGCCCTCTCGGTAATGCACATCACTATAAGCCTTGCAAGCAATGTAGCTAACGAGTTAGTTACGGGATGATGCATGACGTAACGAGTAAAGAGACTTGCCGGTAATGAGATTGCACTAGGTATTGAATACGGACGATCGAATCTCGGGCAAGTAACATACCGATGACAAAGGGAACAAAGTATGTTGTTATGCGGTTTGACCGATAAAGATCTTCGTAGAATATGTAGGAGCCAATATGGGCATCCAGGTTCCGCTATTGGTTATTGACCAAGAATAGTTCTAGATAATGTCTACATAGTTCTCGAACCCGTAGGGTCCGCACGCTTAAGGTTTCGATGACAGTTATATTATGAGTTTATGAGTTTTGATGTACCGAAGGGGTTCGGAGTCCTGGATGAGATCGGGGACATGACGAGGAGTCTCGAAATGGTCGAGACGTAAAGATTGATATATTGGAGGACTATATTCGGACTTCGAAAAGGTTCCGAGTGATTCGGGTATTTTTCGGAGTACCGAAGAGTTACGGGAATTCGCCGGGAGAAGTATTGGGCCTTATTGGGCCACACGGGATAGAGAGAGGGGCTGCCTAGGGCAAGCTGCGCGCCCCCAAGGCCTAGTCCGAATTGGACTAGGGGGAGGGGCCTCACCCCCTCCTTCCTTCCCTTCCCTCTTCCCCTTCATTGTCTCCTACTCCTACTACTTGGAAGGACTCCTAGTTGGACTAGGAAAAGGGGAATCCTACTCCCGGTGGGAGTAGGACTCCCCTAGGGCGCGCCATAGAGAAGGGCCCGCCCTCCCCTCCTCCACTCCTTTATATATGGGGGCAGGGGGCACTCCATAGGCACACAAGTTGATCTATGGATCGTTCCTTAGCAGTGTGCGGTGCCCCCCTCCACCATATTCCACCTCGGTCATATCATCGCGGAGTTTAGGCGAAGCCCTGCGCCTGTAGAACATCATCATCGTCACCACGCCGTCGTGCTGACGGAACTCATCCCCGACGCTTTGCTGGATCGGAGCCCGGGGGACGTCATCGAGCTGAACGTATGCTGAACTCGGAGGTGCCGTATGTTCGGTACTTGGATCGGTCGGATCGTGAAGACGTACGACTACATCAACCGCATTGTCGTAACGCTTCCTCTTACGGTCTACGAGGGTACGTGGACAACACTCTCCCCTCTCGTTGCTATGTCATCACCATGATCTTGCGTGTGCGTAGGAATTTTTTATGAAATTACTACGTTCCCCAACACCCAGTGCTACAACCTGGATTCACTCGCTGATGGCCGACACGTTCGATGCTGGGTCATGGATGCCTGTCCTTGTAAGTTTGTGCCACTTTGTGTTTATGACTAGCCATGTCAGCCCGGGCTCCTTATCATATGGATGCTAGCGACCCTATCATATACGTGTGCCAAAAGGCGCAAACGGTCCTGGGCAAAGGTAAGGCGACACCCGTGGGAATACCGTGCGTGAGGCCGCAAAGTGATATGAGGTGTTACATGCTAGATCGATGTGGCATTGAGTCGGGGTCCTGACAGCTTTGGTATCAGAGCCTGACTACCTGTAGGATTACCAAGCCAAACTGGTCGAAGTTGAGTCTAGATTTTTTTTAGTTATGTAAGGGAATTGATTGTGGGATGGAACGTAAGGCTCTTTTTACTCCTTATACCTCATGGCCTTCTGATCTGAGTCATCCTCTTCTCTTCTACGGGGATTAAGAACTAGGCCTTCTCATCTATCTATAAGGATGATGTGTTACTAATCCATAGACTTTTAAGATTGTTGGTTTTAAGCCCCAGTTCAGTTCTACTACTTCTGTGTGTTCATAGTTGTTCTCAGAACCTTGATATTGTGAGGTTGAGTGGTCATGCCACCATTTTTGCAGGATGTATCAAATCATTTTGAGCATTTACAGCCGTTATGCTGTCCGAGTCATCCCAGGTTTCTAAATAGTCTGATGCATTTGCAAATCCTTTCTTTCCGTTCCCGATGTCCTTTTTGGTCAGAATAAGCACACTAACCGGTGCGTTGAGGTACTCTATTGCCTCGGTATATATGTTGGAGCTACTATTATGACCCTAGGTGTCTTGGAGAACCACCTAGTAATCTAGCCATGTTTTGTGTTCCCGGTGTGATAATTCTGGCCTTTATTCTCGAAAGCATCCCGTGATGCCACTTAGTAGTAGGTATTCTATTCCTAGGTTCTTGAACCGGAGATTCACCCTACTTACCTAATGTTGATAGTGTTGCTAGTTCCTTTAGGATATTAGTAACCTTTGTGATAGTCCTCGAGGTTCGTGGTACATCTTTCTTCCAATTACCATGAACCATTCTCGGCAGGAGTTATTTGAACCAAAAGATCACAATCAGAGTACTCTTGAGGAGTTCTCCATTCATAATCGTGACTCTGCCAATCCTACCTTTCTGCATGGGTTATCCGGAAGAAATATGTTGAACTCGCTCGACATGCTAATCTATGCATCCACAACTCCGAAAGTTACATGTTCTTTTGAGTTGTCCCTCTTCAGTCATAATCCGACCTTCGTCTATCAATTGACAGTCAAGAGTATGCGTGCATTCGTTCATCGATACCTATTACTCTTGTGGTCCGTCAAGCCATTCTATTCCAGAATGACTAGGAGAAACAAACTCCAGTACCTTGTCCATATCCAGGATTGGGTCAAAGCAGTCGTACTCCGTAGATCAAATTGCTAATCTAGCTTTTGCTCTGTTCTACCTTGGAGTATTACCATCTTGATATTAAGAATATCATGGGAGTTGCACACCATCCTATGAACTCTTGATACAGTGATACTTCTCGCCATCATTATTCATTCCTCGGTCCAGTGTTGTCACAACCGGAATGCCGACAAGTGAACCATGATGCGTGAAATCAATACTCCCAGCAACTCCGTTGCTTGGTAGTTAAAGGACAATAATGTCATCCTTAGCGTGTTGGTTATTAAATCACCATCCTATGGTTGATCGTGCTACCCAGTCCATATTCCCGGTGCACTTTTCGATCAACTAGCAAAGTGGCCCGCTCGATGCGCGGGCTAGAACTTTAGAATTTTAATAATGAGAAATATTATTTATTTTTTCAAGGTTAATTTGGGGCCAAATATGATGATGTTGTAAATATAAGACTTTTGATAACATAGTTTGGTCTTAGGTGTGTTTGGTTTTCTCATTTACTTACAAACATATATGGTATCCATTCATCATTTAAGAATGCAAAGTTATATTGTTAAGATTTTAGCCTTTTATCATGATAAGATATTATTTTATTTATCTAAAGAAAAATTAGAACCAAATGTCATAACATTTAAAAATATGATTGTTTTACCAATATATATGTATGTTCCTGTTATGCATACTGGATGTTTGCTTAGGTGAAGGGGTGACAGTTGCTCTTTGTGTGGCACTTCGAGAAAATCATTTCATCGTCAAGAGCGGTAGCCCGACTTCGGCGCGGTACTATTCCATTTGTTGTTTATGCTTGAAAGGGTCTAAAGGTGTTATCCTTCTTTGAACTACAAACTCAGACGTGGCTAATGCATATACCCTTTTATTTTGAGTGATCTTCATCTAGTGTTAATTCATGCTTTTGATAGTTTTCTCCATTTAAGGTTGTTGATTTGCACACTATGTCAAAACTTTCATAATTCATCAGATATATAGCATCAACCTATTTTTCATGAAAATTAGTTTGTAACATTTTATAAGTGAAAAGTTTGTTCATAATTAATCAATGATACCAAGTGGGAAAACCTGCCAAGGCCCAAATGTGATCCATCAAACCTGAAATAATAGAAGGGCGCTGCAAGTTGGCCAAATATTTTGAAAATTTAACTACATTCACTCAGATGGAAATTTGATGGATTCAAGGCCATCTTGCTCTGAAAAAATAGAAAAGGTATTGAGCAAAGGTTCTATGTGGGAAGTCATGGTCACATACCAAAAAGTGTGATTCTGCACCACAATGATGAAATCAGATCCGGTACAGAACAGAAATGAAATGAAATGATATAATGTACCAAGTACTCCCTCAGATTCCCTAAAAGACATATTTTTGCATATTCAGTGTTATACTTTTGGATCTTTGACTATAAATAATTTCTTGGTTAGGAACTTAACATGTTAACGACCTATCAAATAAATATATGTTACAATAAGAATTAGGTTTTACCAATATGTTAGAATAATAACTTGCTCAAAATTACATTTCTCTAAGTTGTGTTGATTTCCAGATTGGAAGCCTGAAGTTGCACATACTATTTAAATTATTATATGTGAGAGGATATCAGGATATTTAAATTATGATATTTTCAATTAAATGCCGTGTTAAAAGATTAGTTACTTTTCTTCGTCAATTAGACCCATCCTGACATGAAGCATCCCTTGTCAAGCAAAGTAAACCAAAATAGATCAAGACTAATCTATCAACGTGTGGTTTTGGTGTAGCCAAATTTGGTATTAGTTATCAGCCAAGATCTGGAGCAACAATGTTCGTCACGGCTGAAATGGCCCGGCTTGCCGAGAGCGGACGACAGGTAAGAGCAACATGGAGCCGGCTAGGCCAGTTGCATTTGTCCATCTGCTTGAGCTGCTCCTCGCAGCATCCAGTGAGTTTGCTGTCTAATATCTACTTTCCTCCATATGTGAGATTAATGATCCCAGTGAGAATTCAAAGAACGATGAAAAAGAAAACCTAACTAAGAAACTAATTGGGCGCTCATGGATTCACGCTCACTCATCCATAATCTATACCGTAGGCGTAACTAATCGAAACCTAGATCTGCATGTCTGGTTCCTCTTGTTGATTGATTATTGTTGAATATTAATTAGAAAGTTTAGGTGCTGCCAAGTTTTTAGTATTAGTTACAGCTTGGTTTCCATGACGTAAGGTTGCAAGTGAATTTCTTGTCCAGAGTAAGAGAGCTACGAAAATTCGTCGTGGCCATGTGAGCTCTTGGCTGCTATACTACTGATATAAACATCTAAAATCTCCAATTAATATCGTTGACAACCTAGTGGAGAATATCTGAGCAGCCACCGGCAAATGAAATGCCAGAACCTACATGCATATATCGAGGACTTTTTTTTCAACAGGCAATGCAAACAGATCATGCATGCATGCCTATATTCACAGCATGAGCGTGATGCACGCTTTTCGTTCCAGCTAAACGCATGCATGTAAGTATATAGCAATCTACTCCCTCCGTTCCTAAATGTAAGTCTTTCTAGAGATTCCACTCAAACTACATACGGATGTATATAGACATAGTATAGAGTGTAGATACACTCATTTTGCTCCGTATATAGTCTACAGTGAAATCTCTAAAAAGACTTGTATTTAGAAACGGAGGGAGTAGACATTTATGCATGCATGCATATATCCAGGACGCACATGCATATGTTTTTTTTTCCTGTTCAAGCTAATTGCATGCATGCATGTGCGCATATAGCGATGCTAGGGCTCAGCGCATGCAATTTTTTTTCAACTGGATCAGCCCACGTCCTTTTTTTATATAAAATGAAATCTGCGCATGTCCCTTTTTTTTATTTGCTCAGAGCAAACGTTTTAAGTTCCAGCCAGCTGCATCTTTTTTTAACTGATCAGTACACGTCCTACTTTTTAAAAGTGGATCAACGCACATCCTTTTTTTCTATCTCGAATGACCGCACGTCCTAATACTATTTTATTCAATCTGGGCACGTCGTTTTTTCCTTTCTCTTTATAAGGCTGGAGGGAGCGAATCGTTTTCTCCTACTACAATTATAATGGCATTGGTGGGTAATTTACTAAACATCAATCTTATCTAATGGCCATAAAAAATTAGTCTATTAAATTAACGGTTAGATGTTTCTAATTTATGTGGTAATTTCTAGTTTATTTATCTTTTTTCTGGTTAACCCGTCAAATACTTTTTATATATAATAGATGAGTCAGGATTGTGCAAATTCTTGCTTATTTGATCATATCGTCTTGCCTAAGAAGCAAGATTGTTCTCGAGCTTAGTAACATATCGGTGGTTCGTGATTTTCTGATTATCTTCTTGGAAGTATCACCAGGTTGTCACCTGACCGCTATGTTGAGTTCGTGATCAAGTTGGTTTTCCATAAACCACCCCTTCTTCAAAAATCTGTGTTGGATACCCTGAGCTAGTTGGTAAACTGAACAACAACTTGGAGAGTTGGAAGATGAAAGTTTGTCCGACTTAGTTCATTTTCAAAGGGATATCCTTAGGTGTATGTGTGTTGAAGAAAGATGGTATTATCATCGATTGACCCTCGTGATCAGTTAATAGACCTATCATCTTATCCGGTCTTTGGTTTGAGTATGGGCTATCGTCAGATCAAAGCAGAACCAATGATGTTCGTAGTGTTGTCTTACTCGTGGTTGTTTCCTCGAGCATACACCATTATATTTTTTTGGGTCTGACCAATGCTATCACCTTGTTTACATGATGGTGGAAGTCCAGTGATATGGAAATTCCGATGAGTTGCTCTTGAGTCCATCAGCAGCATTTTGTGCCCCCATGATTCATGTTGAACATCAACCTAGTGTTGGAAACTTTGTAAGCATTATCTTCGTGTTTCGTTCATGAAGCCTATGTTTGGATGAAAGAAGTGACTTCCTCTAATTCACGTGCATTTGATGTAAGTTGTCGCCGTGGATCCGAGAAAGTTTGTTTTTGCTTCCTCTGGAATCATCCCAAGTCAGTCATGCGTGTGCGAAGTATTCTATGGTCTGATAGACTGATCATCTTCATCCCATATGAATTCCCTAGCACACCAAGCCACTAACTGATTTGTTCCAGTAAACGGAATTCCTTCATAAGAGCTAATCATATGACTTATGCAAGGACTTCATTATCCGCAATGATGGTTCCCCACCAGAACTCGGTAGTGTTTCGTTGTAAGACTACCATGTGCTCATGCTTGTCTGGGACAACGTGTTCACATGTTTGTAGCAGAACCAGCTCATGTTTTGGAGCGTACTACCGTAGTCCATTCCCCGAGAATCTCGCAATGTCATCTCATCACTTTGTGTTGCAAACTTTCGTTTTTCCTTCTAGACTTGATGAGTCTGGAATATTCTGGCATCAACCAGATCTGAATCTCGGACAGATCTGATGGTTGGAACGTTTCCCAAGAACTACAATATTGGTCTATCTGTAACCCGGTAAAGTGGATGTCGTGGCCAGCACACCCAGCCAGAAGACCCATTATGGTGGTATCTTGATTGAGGAAGTTGGCCACCTCCCTATAAGGATCTCGTAGAACTTATTCCAGTAGTTGTTCCTTATGGATTTTTGTGCTCCCGAAGTCCGACCTTTTTACTTGATGTTCTAGATATCAAACCATATCTATGAATGGGTTATGCTAGCACATCAAGGAGAACATTAGAAGCGGAGTGCTAAATGTCTCTCGGTCGATCATCCAGATTTTGTTCCCTTGGCCCCGCTAAGGTGAAATCTGAGAAGGTTATCTTCCTTTGCATCTGCATCGTCCATCGCTGTTCATCATGGTAGTACGTTGTGTTGCCAGGATCCTTGACACGGATGTTGGTAAAACCTTGATGAATATGGAAATGCTCAAGTTCTTGAGAGCACGCGCAAGCGCTAGGTGTTATCATCGGCACTAACTGGGATTCCTCTTAGTTTTCTCGGTTATGCTATAACTTTTCAAATAGTGGACTCACTCTCTACTTTTGAGCTTCTCCCCAGTTACTAAAAAACATCCCTTGTGTAGTTTTCAACAAGGTAATCCACATCATCCATTCTAGTCCGAGTATGTTATTCTACCGAACTCCTCCAAATGATCGATTGTGATTTGCCTTAAGCTGGTATAAAGAGTTTCAATGATCTTTGAATCAAAGGTAATTCTTTTTGCCACTTAAGGGATGATCCCACGAGTCACCTCCTCTAAGATGTCTCATTAAGGTATCATGGAAACTCAACTCCTTGCTACATTGACAACCGTCCACCACCCTCTTAGGTATGGAATTGTTTTCTACCTAGTGAACTCTCTTCATCTGTTTCACCCCATCCCTTTGGATGTGTGTTTCGTGTCCCGGCTCGAGAGATGTGCTACGCCTTACTCCGTGAGTTGATCCTGAGTTGCTTGATCTTCGAGAAGATCGATTCTTTTAGAGTTTCCCTTTCCTCTCATTGTCATGTTAGTTGGAGTTCTCAGAGCAAGACGACGAGACAAAGATGGTGATCGAATTAACGCCCTTATGAAGTGCAACCTGGATCGTGAAGATTGTGTTAGTTTGCGTCCCCCTTCATCTTACCTATGCTTGAATCTCGGGACGAGATTCTTGCTTAGTGGGGCTGAGTTGTCACAGCCCTAGCTTAGACCTTGTCTGTCTTTGCATAAGCACCCATGCATCATGTTTAAATTTTATGAAACTTGAAATGGGGATTGCCTAAACCCTAGCATCAAAGGAATTCACTAGGTTCAACTAAAATATTTCCAGTGAATTCCAAATGGCTTTCAAAAATGTTCATCATTTCTGGAAAATGCTAGAACCATAACCAGAGATGTTGCACATTTTTCCATGACATATTTGGTCACTGAATTAAATCATATAGTATTTGCAATTGGGCATTTAAATGCTATATATTATTTTAAGTGCTCAATTAATTCTGAACTTAAGTATGGGCTGCTAGGAATAATCCTAACAGATCCCACAACTATTTTCAGGATTTTTGAAAATGTTTTGGTATTTTAAATAAAGCCCAGAAGTTATAGAAAAATAGAAAACAGAAAACAATTTAGAAGAGAGAGAGAGAGAACACCTACCTGGGCCACTTACCTGGCCGGCCCATATGGCAGCCTACTCAGGCGGCCAGCCCACTGCCCTCCCCCGTCGCCTTCCTCCGCCAGAGGACAGACGGGTGCGTGGCAAGCGCGCCGACGACGCCTTGCCACCCCCTGCTTCAGCCACGCAGCCTCGACCCCTCCAGGCGTGCCACGGAGACGCCATGCAGTCCCCCTACTCCTCTCGCTCTCTTCCCGAGCTCCTCTCCTCCTCTGGCTCTCTCGCACGCTACCACCGAGCACTATCGCCGCGGCCGACGAACACCACGCGGCCATCGCCTCTCCCTCATCCCCTCGAGCAGTCCAGAAGCTTTGCTGCATCTTCCTCGACCTTCTCCACCGAGCTACACGACGCCGGAGGCCCTGCTTCACCGTCCAAGTCGTCGTCTTCAACCTTCGGCAGCCCAGATCTCCGGCGACCCTGCGCTGCCTCCGACGCTCCCCCGGCCTCGCCTCCGCCTCGGATGGATCCGCTGTGAGCCCCTGCTGCTTCTCCTGTGCTCGCCCCCTCCGTTCCCGTCCCCTATCTCCATTGTCCATCGCGGCCGAAAGCTTCTCGCGGCTGGCCATGGCGTAGCCGTGGCCATAGCCGCGCACGCCCACAACGGAGCACCTCACCATGCTCAGAAAGCCCCCAGGAGCCCAACACACGCACCAGCTCCCCCTCCCGCGCACCACAATGCCAAACCCGCAGGTGCCCGAACTCCGGCCGCCACGCAAGTCTCCGCCGCCATCGTTTTAGGCCACTAGGGCTGCCGCTGTGAGCACCAATGGACGCGGACGAGTCTCCTCGTCATGTAGAGCCTCTCCGTCGCGCAAATGGTTGCCTGTAGGCGAAACCCGAGCCACCCTAGTGCGTCCCCGCCGCATTTTTGGTCGTCGCCGGCGACACTCCGGCGAGCTGACGTGGCACCGTCATTAGTGGCTAATGACGCCACTAATTAACCCCCTGACCCACTTACACATGGGCCCCACACGTTTACTTAACTAGCTAACAAAATTAGTTAGAACTAATCCAACCCGACTGGACCCACGCGTCAGCATTGACTTTGCTGACGTGGCCGTTGACCGGTCCCACCTATCAGTGAGCTAAACAGCCCTGTGCCACTGACGTGTGGCCCCCACACGTCAGATTTGACCTGGACCATCGCCTTTGACCTGCTGACGTCACCACGACATCATGCTGACGCAATAACTAATTACTGGAAATTTTCTTATACAGGAAATTCCAGAAAATAACCAAAACTTCTAAAAATCATAGTAAATCAACCGTAGGTCCAAATCAAATAAATTATATATGAAAAATGATCAGAAAAATCAAACCTTTCCATCTGTACCATTTTCATGCATGTTTGAACAACCTAAGGTTGCTGTATATGGCAATTTGCATAGTTGTCATTTAAATAAGCACATATGGAGTTTGAATTTGAACCTAGGGTTCAAACCAACTTCATTTAACCTGTTTTTAGTTGCATTAGCCCAACACACTCATTTTGCCATGTCATGATCATGCATCATATTGTGCATTGCATTGATTGTGTTATTCCTTGTTTGTCGGTATTTGTCCCCTCTCAGTAGACGACGTTTCGACGATGAATTTGATGACACCGATGAAGAGCTATACTATCTTCAGATGTGCCAAGCAAGCAAAAACCCCTTGTTCATTCTGATACAATCCCACTCTCTCACTCCTGCTCTCTTTTACTGCATTAGGACAACATCGATTCATCTGTTACTTGCTGCGGTAGCTGAACCCCTTTATCCTCTACATGACCTGTCATTCCACAGTAAATAGATGAAACCCACTAGCATGAGTAAGAGTTGTTTGAGCCCTGTTGTGCCTACTCATTCATGCTTGTTTGTCATGCCTGCTACTGCTTAGAGTTGAGTCAGGTCCGATTCATCGAGGATGAATCAGAGGTGTGTGAACATGTCCTACTGTTGAGAGCTAAGTGTGTGAACACGATTTGGTAAAGGTAGCGGTGAGAGGCCATGTAGGAGTACATGGTGGGTTGTCTCATTGCAACCGTCCTCAGGAACTGAGTTCTGTGTTTGTGATCAATGAAACAGATACTACCACGCATTGGGCCCGAAACCAATGGACCCTCTCGCCTTCTTAATCACCCTTGTTCTCTGTCCAAGAGTTCCAACTAGTTTCTGGTGTTTGTAGGATATGTGTTGGAGGCCGTGCGTAGCGCTGACCCTACGGGTGGGCTATGATGCGGTAGATACACCGTGGCCCGGTGTACCGAGTGCCCGTTTGGTGTCTCGGGAACCCTGCACACATCGTTTGGGGCTGTGAGCGAAACCCCGTCCGGATCTCCTCGCGGATGGAACCCGAATAGGCGATAAACCTGGACTAGAGACTTGAGTGTTTAGGTAGGCCGTGGCCGACACCCACGTTGGGCTTCCGCTTCAAGGTTGCCGAGTACATGTCGTGTAAACGGCGGTAAGTGGTGATAGCGTGTGTGAAGAAGCACACCCCTGCAGGGTTAACATCATCTATTCGAATAGCCGTGTCCGCGGTAAAGGACTTCTGGGTTGCCTGTACAGATCATAGACAAGTGAAAGTGGATACTCTAAAATACACAAGATAAGAGTGAGTGCTATGGATGGCGTTCTCGTAGGGAGACGGGAGCGGAACCATAGTGGTGTATTGATATGGTGAATATGTGGACTCGTGTGCGCCACCTCAAAAGAGTTACTTGCAAATGTAGTTTAGGATAGCCATCGAGTCAAAGCTGGCTTGTCTGCAGCTTAAACCCCACCATCCCTTTGTTGATAATGATGCATATGTAGTTAGTTCTGATGTAAGTCTTGCTGGGTACATTTGTACTCACGTTTGCCTATTTTATGTTTTTGCAGAGAGACTTCGGTCTCGTTAGTAGTTCCGCGTGGACTTCAACATTTAGCTTGATACCTCAGCTACGATCTTGTGCCCTCGGCAGGATCTGGTAGATAGTCAGGCATCTCAGCCTTTTTCATTTGTAGATGTCTGTACTCAGACATGTTAGGCTTCCACTTGTGCTTGACTTGTATGCTCTGAATGTTGGGTCGTGAGACCCATGTTTGTAATATCTCGCTCCTCGGAGCCTAATGAATAAATACTTGAGTCGTAGAGTCATGTTGTGATGCCATGTTGTATTTGCACATATCGAGCATATTGTGTGTATGTTATTGAAATGCTTGGCATGTGTGGGATCTGACTATGTAGTTGTTTATCCTTAGTAGCCTCTCTTACCGGGAAATGTCTCCTAGTGTTTCCACCGAGCCATGGTAGCTTGCTACTGCTCCGGAACACTTAGGATGGCCGGCATGTGTCCTTCTTCATTCCTGTGTCTGTCCCCTCGGGGAAATGTCACGCGATGAATACTGAAGTCCTGTTAGCCCGCTACAGCCCGGTTCACCGGAGTCCTGCTAGCCTAGTGCTACAGCCTGGATTCACTCGCTGATGACCGACACGTTTGATGCTGGGTCATGGATGCGTGTCCCTGCAAGTTTGTGCCACTTTGGGTTTATGACTAGCCATGTCAGCCCGGGCTCCTTATCATATGGATGCTAGCGACACTATCATATACGTGTGCCAAAAGGCGCAAACGGTCCCGGGAAAAGGTAAGGCGACACCCGTGGGAATACCGTGCATGAGGCCGCAAAGTGATATGAGGTGTTACATGCTAGATCGATGTGGCATTGAGTCGGGGTCCTGACAGTCGTGCCCCTGGGTTTTGCCCTGTCGTGGGAAACGAACACCTATGGGGCAGGGCCCCTTTTCGGTCCGGCAAGGGAGCGGAGGGCGTGCGAAGAGCAGACCGAGGCGAAGCACGCGAGGGATTTTACCCAGCTTTGGAGCTCTCCGGAGAGATAAAACTCCTACTGCTGCTTTGTGTTTCTATTATGTTCTTGCTCGAGAGCGTGGGTGTGTTGTAGTTTCGAATGAGTCGAACCCCTTCTACGTGCACATGGGCCTCCTTTTTATAGTCTAAAGGGGTCACCGACTGGTGGCAGTGTAGAGAGAGGGGTAAAAAATTAAAAACGGGGGTTGGTACAACCGCTATCAACAGTGCCCCCTACCTAACTCTGACGGCAGGGGACAAGGGCATTTAATGCCCGTCCGGTCGCCCAAACAGTGTAAGAAACGACCGTTAGGGGCGCCACCGATCGCCACGATGGCCTCCTTGTCATCTTCACTTGCCACCTCGCACCGCTTGGTTGCACCGCTACCCGCCACGTGCACCAGGAGTGATCCTGCGGCGACACGTCGTTGGATGTGCTGGAGCTTGGGCGCAGAGTGGTGGCTTCGCCGCGGCAAGAGCCTTGCCACGGTCGCTGTCTCATCGCACCCGCAAGCTTGTCGCTCGCTGGGTCTTGGTTGGCCCTCCCGGCAAGCTCCTCTTGCCGGGGTCTTGTCCTTCCCAGCAAGCTTCTCTTGCCGGGACTCTGTCTTCTCAGTTAACACTTTGTTCTTGAACGGCAAGAATAGGAATAACGGCGATCTTGGCGGACGCCCGGCAAGCCTTGCCGCTGGCGCCATGATCGCCTGCGGCACAAGTTCGGGATACTAAGGTACCCCTACTTTAGTACACCGAAAGGAGCCCCCGGGCCTGGGCCACACACGGTGCCGAGCGCTGTTGGGCCAGGCCCAAAATAGGGCACGGGTACACGCGGCCTGGGTCCACACTAAATCTGACTCCGTATCCACCACGCTCCCCCGAAACGGCACGCGTCAATCACGACGTCGTGGGAGAGATCGTGGGCAATTCCTAATTCAGGAAATGCGTAACGTTCGCCTCCCCTGTTTATAAGCAGAGGAAACAGGGCCGTTCCCCACCTTCTCCACTTGCGTTCCTTCCTCCGAAAGCTCCGCCGCTCCCTCCGCTTCCTAAGCCGAAGAGAGCAGCGCCCGCCGCCCGTTGCCGCCGCCGCCCTCAACACCTCCGCGCTCCCCGCCGCTTCGCCATGGCTCAAGACCGCAAGAGCTCAAGTCGAGCACCAAGTCGGCCGAGGTGCTGCGGCTTGAGGCGCCGCGCAAGGAGCGAGTGCTCCCCGAGCTCACCCCGGCGGCGCCATGGAGGAATTTTACCTCTTCCGTCGACGGAGACGCTGGCGATCCGCTGCACGCCGGTGCTCTCCGCCGAGGCTTCCAAATCGAAGCGGTGCCCAAAAGGGTACCATTTCTTTCCTGTGTTATTCTATTGCGGGCTCTGCCCACCTTTTTCCGATTTCCTCTGCGATATCATGAATACCTACGGGTTTCATCTTCTTGATTTCACCCCCAACGCCGTTCTGACAATGGCAGTTTTTGCACACCTTTGCGAGAACTTCGTTGGCATCCACCCAAATGTTGCTCTTTTTCGCCACTATTTCACCCCCCGAGCCGAGAAAGGAGAGCCATTGGCCGGCGGAATCGCCTGGACCTCACGAATCGGCATGAAGGAGGTGTACTTGACGGGCGAGCTCCGTAGCAAGTGGGATGAGTGGAGGGCGGAGTGGTGTTGGATCGTTGACGCCAATCCGCAGCCATTTACCAACCTGCGCCAGACCCGGGTAGTCTTGGCGGCAATCGGAGCGCTGTGTCACGGACGACGCTAAGTGAAGATTGCCACCACCCGAATCCTCCGGCTCAGGCTTGCAGGGCTCACAGCAGGGGTAGTTGGCGCGGATTTCCTTCGCCGTCGCATCGCCCCTCTGCAGAAGAGGGGGAGGCCCGCCTGGATGTTTGGCGGCCCGGCGGATATCATGAGGCTGCGTCCAGGCCTCAACTTCAACTTCACGGTTCTGGAGCTTGACGGGATGTTGAGGGAGCTGTTCAAGCATGACGCCAACCATCCGGAGTGGTTCAGGCTGCCGCAGGGCATCATCCCGTTGTGCAACAACTCCCAGTGCGATCACATCTGCGCAATGATGCTAGAGTGCGACTCGCACGGGATAAGCGCAACTTGGATGGAGCCCGCCGACGACGTCATGCGGCAATTCTTCGACGGCTTGACGGAGATAGCAGTCAACTCCGACGAGCAGAGGCTCCTCACCCGCGACACCACTGACGACGAGATGCAGTACATCGCCACCACGGGGCAAGAGGCGGCGGCAAAGCCGCCATGGCGAAGTTTGGCTTCACGTTGGAGGAGGCGGAGGCGGCCGAGGCGGCAAGTCTTGCCGACCGGGAAGACCTTGCCGGAGAGGTCGTTGGTGAGGGGGAGCCTGAGGCCGAAGCGAGCGAGCCCGCCGGGGGCGCGAGTGGCCAGCCGTCCTCGAGCAGCTTGCTGCAGGCGGAGCCCCCAGCGCAGCCCCAATTCCAACCAAGAAGGCGCCTCCGTCGCGTTAGAGATCCAGCAGGGCGGCAAGCAGGCCAACAGCCGCAGCGTCGTGGGACGCGCTCCACCGCGGCAAGTACGGTTGCCACAGGAGCATCTCAGGCCGTGCCGGCAACTGAGGCGGGGTCTTCCCGGGCTGCCACACCCGATCCTGCCGCAGCCCCCGGCAAACGTCCAAGGGAGCCCACTCCTCCGCCTCGCCGCGCAGAAAGGGTACCAGACTTCGACCTCTCTGCGCTGAGCTCCGACGAGGAGGAAGAAGAAGAGGAGGAGTAAGGCTTTCTTCTCACTGTACTTGTATTTCTTCAATCTTTGTTGTTGCTTGTTTTGCATATGATTTGCTTCTCTCTGAATCCCTGTTCTATTTCAGGACTCTGGCCGAGAGAGTGGTGAAGAGGGCCAAGGTCCCCGTGGTTGTCATCGAGGATGATCCTGTTGTGATGGCAGAAGACACGTCCGAGACCACCTTGACGGACCCGGTTCCTTCTCCTCGCAGCAGCCCCCAGCACAGCCCCCAGCGTAAGTGTTTGGTTCACTTCCTGTTGTGGGGCGCGCATGGGTGCTTCTTCTTTTGCTGACATCTTGATTGCTGATTCCTTCGTGTAGGAGCAGAGCAGGCCCATCAGGGGCAATCAGAAACCGCCCCGGAGGTGCTGTTTGCTTCGACTACGCCGCCAAGGGGCGATTCCCCGACAAGGGAGCGCTCCCGGGCAAGGGAGAGGTCCCCGGCAAGGGACGGAACCAATGAGCCCTTGGTGGAGGAGCCCATGGTCACGGAGCCCAGCACAGGTAACCTTCCTTGTCGAAAATCTTCCCTTGGGTTCTTCTTCTGATCTTCTTTCTTCTTTTTTTTGGATATTTGCTTGACTTTTCTTTCCTCTTCCTATCCTTAGATCCCCCTCTCGTAGACCCGATGGAGACCGAGCCCACCGGTGAGGAAGGCGCACGCGGCAACACTGAAGATGCCGCCGCTGGCGAGGAAGAGGCCGGCGCTGATGAACCCGCCGACGAGGAAGCCGCCAAGGCTGCCGGGCGCAGAGCCGCGAGGGTCCAGCGATCGATCGACGACCCGGAGGGCGCAGGAGCGCAAGGCGCTACACCGTCCACCGACCCCTCCGCCGCTGATGCAGCGCCAGGCTCCGAGGAGCCCCAGCCAGGCGCATACTTGAAGGCCGGCGAGGGCGTATACATCAAGCTTCCCTGGGTGTCGAGCTCCAGGGCACCGGTTGAAGGAGAGGAGTTTGATGGGGAAGTACTCGCCTCTGCTGGGCTGGCAGTGGTTGACGCGGCAAGCAGCAGCGGCGAGTCCGAAGAGGAGCAGTTGCTCCGAAAGCTGGTGTCACTCTACCGCGCCCGGCAAGCGAAGCTTGAGTCCCGGGAAGCGCTTGTCGCACAGGCGGGAGTTGACATAGAGAAGCATGCGGAGGAGCTCAAGAGCCGCAACGAGGAGGCCCTTCGATCCATTGCAGAGGAAAGGGCGCAACTCGACGAGGCGAAGAAGGCGTTCATCCTGGAGAAGGCTGAAGCCGAGGAGCAGCAGAGGCTCGCCGCCGAGGAGCTGTCCAGGCGGGAAGGCGAATTGACACAGAAGAAGGTCAATCTGGACAGCCACGAGGAGGAGCTCGAGGTCCGGGAGCTATCACTTGGCGGGGCACTCAAAGAGGCGAAGGATGCCGCCGCGGCTGCTGAGGCCGCCAAGAAGGAGTTAGAGGTGAAGGTGACGCAGCTGGAGGCGGACATGAAAGGGAAGAATGAAGAGCTTGCCGCACTCCAGCGCAAACGCGAGAAGGATGCTCTTGCCCATGGCGATCTGCAAGTTCAACTCGCCGAGAAGATCAAGGAACTGAACGCCTCCAAGGACTCGAGTGCTGATCTGGAGCTGAAGCTGGCCACCTTGACGGACACGCTGAACGCCGCCAAGAGGCGAGAGGATGACTTGAAGAAAGAGGTCAAGGGCAACGAGGAGCTGCTGACGAGGGCCGCCGAGACTCAGAACACTTTCAAGGCCACGGTGGAGCTCTGGACGGAGGGCCTCGTCAACATTGCTGCAGCCATCAACGAGGAGTTGGCGGAGCTGGACTTGGCGGGCTTCGGGTACTCCACCGACGAGAACCTCCAGCCCAGCGACAAGCTTAATCTTTTCTTCAAGGGCGTGGTGATGGCCCTCCAGCAACTCCGGGAAAGGATCCCGAAGAAGCTGGCGGATGAATCGCGCGCAATCTGCGCCAAGGTCTTGGAGAAGGTGTTGGTGAAGATACTCTTCCGCAACCCGAGCCTCGACCTCACCCGCGTCCTCAAGAAGCTGCCGGCGGGTGCCGATCTTGAAGAGCTCAAAGCCATTGTCGCACCCATTGTGGACAAGGTGAATGAGGTCAGGAGGGTTGACGGCGAGCGCGTGGATTAGGCCACCCTTTTTCTCCCTTCCTCCTTCTTGCCGTTGCTAGATATGTCATAGGAACAATCTATTAGAGCGCGGCAAGTCATTTATTGTAATATGACTTTATTCTGGGTACTATCTGCTATGTTACTTCCTTTATTCGGTTCCATCCCTTGTATGTTTTTACCCTACGCTTTTAGGGAACTTGCCGCATAAGCACACTTGCCGCGAGCAATCGAAAAGGAACATCAAGAGCCTCATCGGCGGTGTTGCCTCCGGCAAGAAACCTTGTCGGGACTAGTCGCGCACACTTTCATTGTTGAGCGGACTCGAAACAAAGTAAGGGCGCAACTTAGCCACGAGCCGGTTCCTCCGCGCACAGGTTTTCCATACAAGGCACGGTCATTCAAGGAATATAACTTAAAAATTTAAAACTGACTGTGCTCAAACTTTGGCAACTTAGCTTTTCTGTCGTCTGTGTCCCGGCAAGGCCATACTTCTTTGAACGACGCCCGGTCCACACCTTTATCCTCTCCTCCCCCCCGTGAACTTGTGGGTGAAGGAACCTTCTTTTTGAGAAAAAGAAAGGAGAGAAAATAATGGTATGGGGCCTTAAGGCTCGTTATTGCTTACTGGGGGTAAATGCTGCACAAAGTGTCAGATAAAACATGCAAAAAAAGAAAGAATGCATGAAATTTGACAAGATGTGCGAAGCACACATGGACTTTATTTATGCATGGGATCTGCACCCGGCTTTGTACAAAGGTTACATGCAACAGCGGCAAAGCTTGTACAAAAGGTGGTTGCCGGAACAGATTCCGGCAATCGCGCCTTATGGGTAAAACTTGCGAAGATGCTCTATGTTCCAGGAATTGCTCACCGGAAAGCCATCTTCGGTCTCAAGGCGGACAGCACCGGGCCTAGTGACTCGTTTCACCCGATAAGGGCCTTCCCACTTCGGCGTCAACTTGTTGGAATTCTTGGCGGATTGGACGCGCCGAAAAACAAGGTCGCCTTCCTCGAAGCTTCTGGCATTAACTTTGCGGCTATGGTAGCGACGCAAACCTTGCTGGTAACGAGCAGCTCGTACAACAGCCTGAAGACGATCTTCCTCGAGGAGCAGCGCGTCATCTTGCCGCAGCTGCTCTTGCTCAAGCTCATCATAAGCAAGCACTCGAGGCGTTCCGTATACGAGTTCCGTGGGGAGAACTGCTTCTGCTCCATAGACTAGAGCAAAGGTGTCCGCCAAGGGCTCGATTTGGCGTCGCCCCGATCGACCAAAGAACCACCGCAGCTCGATCCAATTTCTTCCGCACTTGTGCAGCCTGTCGAAAGTTCGGTCTTGAGCCCGCAGAGCACTTCAGCGCTTGCCCTCTCCGCTTGACCGCTGCTTCGGTGAGCAACAGAGAAGGGCAGATCTTGGTGTCAAGATCTTGGACGTATTGCATGAAGGTGCGGCTCGTGAATTGTGTGCCATTGTTGGTGATGATCCTGTTAGGGACTCCGAAACGACAAACAATTGACCTGAAGAACTTGACCGCTGACTGTGCTGTCACCTTCCTCACTGCTTCCACTTCAGGCCACTTTGTGAACTTGTCGATTGCAATGTACAAGTACTCAAAGCCCCCGACAGCTCGGGGAAAGGGGCCGAGGATGTCGAGCCCCTGCATCAAAAATGGCCAGGATAAAGGGATTGCTTGGAGAGCTTGAGCTGGTTGATGTATCTGCTTGAGTGGAACTGCACGCTTCACACTTGGTTACTTGTGCAGATTGCATCCGGAGGGCTGTCGGCCGAAGAAACCTTGCCGAAAGCTTTGTCGGCAAGTGTTTTGCGCCAATGTGGTGACCACATATGCCTCCATGTATCTCCGCCAACAGCTCCCGCCCATCTTCCCGGAAATGCACTTCAATTTCACTCGTTGAATCTTCTTCAGACAAGATGTCATGGACAAACTGGTACATACTTGATTGCCGGGCTACTTTCTCTGCTTCTTCTTGCTCTTCGGGAAGTTCTCCTGTCTGAAGGAAATGGACGATCTGCTATGCCCATGCCGGAGCTTGTGGCTCAACGACAAGGACTAAAGGCGCAAATGCTGCTGTGGGAACATCTGCTTCCACGGCAAGAATCTGCGATTCAGCTGGAGCATGATGATCCCCGGCAAGCGTGTCGGGACACAGCTTGTCGGGAGCGTCTGCTTCAACGAAACAAACCCTAGGGCTTGTCGGAGCAGACTGCTCCTCAGCGCTCTTTGTGTTGATCTTGGGGACCTTCTTGCCGGCGGCTTCGGGGAGCTCTGTCGGAAAGTAGTCGCCAGTAACCAACTTCCTCTTCTTGCTCTGTCCAGTTGATGGTGTTACAGATGGTTGAGTCACTTGAGCACAAAAATCCTCGGTTCCACAGTAACTTGAGGCGGGCGATTTTGACAAAGTCGTCTGCAATGTCATTTTGAGCTCTTGGAACATGCTCCATCTGCAGGCCTTCAAAATGCTCTTCCAACTTTCTGACTTCATCAATGTATGCTTCCATCAATGGACTCTGATAATCTTTGTTTACTTGACGGACGACAAGCTGTGAGTCACCCCTGACAATAAGCTTCCTGATCCCAAGGTCTGCCGCGATCCTGAGTCCGGCAAGCAAGCCTTCATACTCTGCAGTATTGTTTGTTGCTTGCTTCTTGGGAAAGTGCATTTGGACCACGATTTGAGGTGCTCTCCGGTGGGTGCGACGAGTAGTACGCCCTTTTGGCGCTTTGCAGCGAGAAGGCACCATCAAAGTACATGATCCATTCTTTGCTTGCTTCCTTGACAGGATGCTCCTCTCCGGAGTTTCTTCATCAGGTGTTGGCGTCCATTCTGCTATGAATTCTGCCAATGCTCGGCTCCGAATAGTTGAAGTACTTTCAAACTTGAGGCCAAAGCTTTACCATTCCAGTGCCCACTCGACAATCCTGCCTGTTGCCTCTGGATTCTGCAATATCCTCTTCAACGGAAAGCGAGTGACCACTGTGATTTCATGTGCTTGAAAGTAATGGCGCAGCTTCCTCGAGGCCATGAGAAGGCCGAAAAGCAACTTCTGCACACCAGAGTACCTTGATCTAGCCCCCTGCAGAAGGGAACTGACAAAGTAAACTGGGCGCTACACCATCTTCTTCTGTTTCTCTTCTTGTGGCTGCGCAGATCCATCCTTGTCGGGACCAGAGCTTGTCGGGGAAGCCCCCTGCTTGTCACTGGATTCGCTCGCCAGATATAGCAGCAACTTCTCTTGTGGCCTAGGTATAACAGCAACTTCTCTTGTGGCCTAGGTGCGACAAGTATTGGAGCGGAGGACAGGTATCTCTTCAAGTCCTGCAGCGCAGCCTCCGCTTCTGGAGTCCATTTCATTGGACCTGCCTTTTTTAGAATTTTGAAAAACGGCAGGGCGCGCTCAGCAGACTTAGAGATGAACCTACTGAGAGCAGCAACACAGCCGGCATGCCTTCGTACGTCCTTGACTCGCTTCGGTGCTTCAATTTGCTTGATGGCCTTGATCTTGTCGGGATTGGCTTCAATCCCCCTCTAGGACACAAAGAACCCGAGAAGCTTGCCGGAAGGAACTCCAAACACACACTTCTCGGGTTCAACTTGAGATTGATCTTGCGCAGATTTGCAAAAGTCTCGTCCAAATCTTGGATCAGAGTTTCTTTGTCCTTGCTCTTGACCACTATGTCATCCATGTAAGCTTCTACATATCTGCAGCATTTGTGGCTCAAAAGCATGATCGACTACTCTTGCAAATGTTGAACCAACATTCTTAGTCCGAAAGGCATCCGTGACAAAGCAAAGACGTGCCACATGGAGTAATGAATGCGGTTTTCTCTTCATCCTCTTCAGCCATGAAGATCTGATGATATCCTGAATATGCATCAAGGAATGAAAGCAGGTCACATCCTGCCGTGGAGTCGACAATCTGGTCAATGCGCGGCAAGGGAAATGGATCCTTGGGACAAGCTCTATTAACATCAGTGAAGTCAATACAAAGCCTCCACTTCCCGTTTGCTTTGCGCATGACTACTGGATTGGCTAACCACGTTGGATGGAGTACTCCTCGGACAAGGCCTGTTGCTTCCAACTTCTTGATCTCCTCTGCAGTGAACTCTTGGCGTTCTACTGCTTGTTTTCTAACTCTCTGCTTGACGGGCCGCGCGTGAGGGCAGACGGCAAGGTGGTGCTCAATTACTTTCCTGGGAACACCGGGGATGTCAGATGGTTGCCATGCAAACACATCGACATTCGCCCGCAGGAAAGCAACGAGCGCGCTTTCCTATTTAGGGTCAAGCGTGGCATTGATGGTGAAGGTACCACCAGTGCCGTCCTCCTTGGCGGCCACTTTCTTGGTCTCTGGTGAAGCTGTCTTTGCCTTCTTGCACTTGCCGGTGGAGCTCGATGGTGCGTCCTCGACGGTAGCGCAGCACTCCGAAGAGGTGCGCTTGCCGGAGTGGGCATCAGAGCTACTCTTGCCGGACTTGGTCTTCTTCTTCCCCGGAGCTTCAAATGCAAGTGGTTTATGCTCGCTGCGGCTGCCGCTTCCCGGTAGATCTTGTCGGTGCAGATAAGTGCATCTTTCTTGTCGGCATGGACAGAAATAACACTTATCGGACCAGCATCTTGAGCACATTGTAAGCGTAGTGAGAGGCTGCCATGAACTTGGCAAGCGCCGACGGCCAAGTATCCCATTGTAGGGCAATGGGAAATCAGCAACGCCAAATGTAACTCTCTCGTCCTGAATTCAGCTCGCGCCAAACGCCATCGGCAAGATGATCTTCCCTTCGCTTGCTCCTTCCGGGTTGATTCCTTGAAAGTACCACTCTCTTCGAGCTCATTGTCGGAGATCCGAGCTTCTTGAGCACCGCGAAGGAGATCAGATTTAGGCCGCCCCGCCAACCAACATCTTTGTAACCTTGAGGTTGCGGATGGTTGGCGAAACCAACATCGGCAAGCACCCGACCGCAGTGATGCGATCAGGGTGATCCTCAACATCAAAGATGATGGGCGTGCTGGACCACTTCAGGGGCTTGCGCGATTCAACAGACGGTTCTGCTGCGTTCACCTCCCGCACCCACTGTTTGAGTTGGCAGTGCGAGGTGTGCATAGAAGCACCGCCGTCGACGCACAACACCTCTGTTGCCTTCTGGAACTCCTGCTCGTCAGTCTCATCCTCTTCCATCTCATCATCTTCATGTTCGTCTTCGTCTTTGTCGGGGCCGCGGGGAGGCCTATCTCCTTGGCGCTGCTTGGCCTTGCCGCGGCGCCCTCCCCGGGCGGGACGCTTCTTGCCGGATCCTCCGCCACCTTCCTGGGCCTTCTCCTTGTCACGGCGCAGACTCAGCTTTACAGAGCTCAACAAGCTGCTCAACCTTCTTGCAGTTCGGAGGTCATGGCCCTTGGTGCGGTGGATCTTGCAAGATCGCTTGCGGAGCCGTCCCGCTTGTCGGCGCCACCACCGCCTCACCGAATCACCAGCTTTGGTCTTCTCGGCGCTACCCCGCTGCCGGACTGCTCGACAACCAGCACATCCTTAGCCTTCCTCTTCGTTATTCTGCCTCCGGTTCTTCTTTGCCGGAGGGGCGCCCTCACCGCCGATCCTTCGCTCCTGGTTCTCTCTCGGGAGTCTCCTCCTCCTCAAAGACGCACACTTGTCGGCGAGCATATAGCTCACCGACATCTCTGATTTTGCACATCGCCATCTCCTCCTCATCCTGCGTTACGCGACGTTTCGATGGAACGCGCTAATAACCGCGCAGGTGGACATCTGGGATGTTGCGCTGCACCGGCTGAATCTCTATATGTACTTGCGGGGTTCTCCTTCCTTCGGGCGGCAGATGAAGATCGCTCTCTCGCCATGGGGTTTGTAGGCGCCGTGAAGGCGCCGACAAACCGGTGGCACAGTCCGCCCACGAAGAGATGGAGTTGTCCGCAAGTGCATGAGCCAAGATCTCGACATTGGGCTTGAGCACCGGCGGAAGTAGTTGGCGAGATCTTATCGTCGCTTCCCGCAGCTTTGCACCGCGATGGTGTAGACGCGGAGGAACTCGACGGATGTATCCTGCCATCGCACTTCTCGGCACGTCTCGCTTGAAGTTCTTGGTATCAGCCATCGACTGCCGCAGCTCACGGGTGAACGCAGGGCAACCTACCGCGATACGGCAAGTCGCCTGCCTTCGGGCGCATGCATACCGACAAGGGTCCAGCGCTGGTCGGATTGACGCGGCGCTTCTTCGACGCCGATGCGAAAAGCGAAGTCTTCGTGTCGCCGTTTGGAGAACTTGGCGTTTATCGCGGGCGAAGCTCGGGTCCGACGACGCGGTGGAGTCGGTGTCGAGGTTGGCCCGGCGAGTCGGCGACCTTTGGTTTTCGGGCGGGAGTGCACGGTGGTGGCACCCCAGCGTCTTGTCGGCGAGGCTTGCACTGGGCGCTTGCCGGGCTTCGGCGTGCTTTCGGTTGCGGGGCTTATCGCCGCTGGCGGCCGATAAGGCTCGACGGCGGCCCTCCGCCGATCTTGTCTCGGCGCCGAGGGTAATCTAGAAGCAGCTGGGCTCGCCGCGCTTCCTCTGAGTGTTGGGTGGCGGTGGCGAAGCGACGCGAGGTGCGGATACGCCAAACTTCTAACAGTGTTAGAAGGAGCGACATTCGCCCAGCGATCGCCTCGCTCGTGCCGCGTGTTGTTGACGACACGCTGGCCTTGAGCGTCCTGCGACCCACCAGCTTGGCCTTGTTCCAACGCGAGTACGGTGCTAGGAGCACCGTGGCGTTGTCGATCCTGCACCCCCTGGGAGGGGTGCGGTGGATGTACACACGTTGAAGCTTGCGGGGCCTTGTCCTTGGACCTGGTGACGACGTGAGTCCCACCGTCGGCGCCCGCTCCTCCGCCGGCGTCCACCCCACCGCTCGTTTGCTCCGGTGGCGGCAGGATAGTCGCAGACGGAGCGACCACCTCTGAAGTCTTCTTCTTCGGTGGCATGTCGATGAAGATGTTGATGTAGCGCGCGCAGACGCCGGATCAGATACGCACGACCTCGACGCCCCCCTACCTGGCGCGCCAAAGATGTCGTGGGAAATGAACACCTATGGGGCAGGGCCCCTTTTCGGTCCGGCAAGGGAGCGGAGGGCGCGCGAAGAGCAGATCGAGGCGAAGCACGCGAGGGATTTTACCCAGCTTCGGAGCTCTCCGGAGAGATAAAACTCCTACTACTGCTTTGTGTTTCTATTATGTTCTTGCTCGAGAGCGTGGGTGTGTTGTAGTTTCGAACGAGTCGAACCCTTTCTACGTGCGCATGGGCCTCCTTTTTATAGTCTAAAGGGGTCACCGACAGGTGGCAGCGTAGAGAGAGGGGTAAAAAAGTAAAAACGGGGGTTGGTACAACCGCTATCAACAGTGCCCCCTACCTAACTCTGACAGCAGGGGACAAGGGCATTTAATGCCCGTCCGGTCGCCCAAACAGTGTAAGAAACAACCGTTAGGGGCGCCACCGATCGCCACGATGGCCTCCTTGTCATCTTCACTTGCCACCTCGCACCGCTTGGTTGCACCGCTACCCGCCACGCGCACCAGGAGTGATCCTGCGGCGACACGTCGTTGGATGTGCTGGAGCTTGGGCGCAGAGTGGTGGCTTCGCTGCGGCAAGCGCCTTGCAGCGTCACTGTCTCATCGCACCCGCAAGCTTGCCGCCGCTGGGTCTTGGTTATTCCCTCGCAAGCTCCTCTTGCCGGGGTCTTGTCCTTCCCGGCAAGCTTCTCTTGCCGGGACACTGTCTTCTCAGTTAACACTTTGTTCTTGAACGGCAGTAAATAGGAATAACGAAGGATCTTGGTGGACGCCCGGCAAGCCTTGCCGTGGGGCGCTGCGACTGCCCGTGCGCAAGTTCGGGATACTAAGGTACCCCTACTTTAGTACACCTACATGCCCGCTCTGCAGAGCCGCGCCACTCACTCGACTACTCACCGCATCACGCCAAGCAGCCCTTGGTGCCCTACAGCACCGTCGTCAGAGCCCCTTGGAGGCACGCCGGCGTCCGCAGCGCGTCTCTGCCACGGGCGGCGCCACCCAAGCCACCAGCTCTTGCCACCTACCCCTTGGAGCAGTGCAAGCTCATCCACTCGCTCGTCTGCAAGCGCTCGTCGCCGCCACGTCCTCCTGCAGCAACAGAGAGGCGGTTCGCCGGGGATCTTATCCGCGGCCACCGTCAGAACCGACCCCGATCACCTATTTAAGAAGCCCCGAGCTCGTCCCAGCACTCAGGCAGTCTCAAGCCACCTCCCTAGGACCCCCCTTGGCCTGCAATCGAACCGGGAAGGCCACCTTCCCCGTCTCCGGCCAGCTTGGCCACCGCCGCCTCCCGGCCCCGTTCAGCACAACCAGAGCCTCCCCGGCCCTCCCAACACCACCAACCGACTCCCCTTTGTCTTGCGAAGCCACCCAACACCCCAGCCGTGACGGAGAGCCACCGTAGCCCCAAGTCCACTCTGCTCCCGAAGCCACCGACCGCCGCGAAGCTCGTCGACGGCGATTCCCTCCACCCCCGACGACCCTACAACCACCGGAAGGACCGCCCTAGTTCCGCGGATCCATCCCGCCCTCGGCTCTCGCAAGGAATCATGTGTCACGGCGACGATCGCCGGAGTCCCGCCTCTGCTCGGGCAGAGGAAGAGGAGGGAGTGGAGACTAGTCAAACCTGACTAGTGGCCCCCCTGGACCCACTGTCAATGACTCCCCGCGCGGTCCATGCTGGATAAGTGGAGGCATAAAAACGAAATACGCCTTCGACGTGGTCAGTTCGAAACGTTTTTCCTTTTTTCTGTTTTATTTTAAAAACGGATTTTGACCAAAACTTTGACTGTCTATAACTTTTTAAATATAACTCCAAATGAATTGATTCTTTTTCCTACCTCTCTCAAGTGTTGTCTAGTTTATTTTAAGATTTATTTCAAAAAATTTCAGACAACTTTTGGTACTATTTTTGAAACTATAGATTGATTCAAAAATATTTTAAATAGGATTTTTGGAGAGAGGAGAAAGCTTTCAAAAGTTTTGGAGTGCACCCTGCCTTACCACACCTTGATGGCAAGCATCCTGAACCTTGGCATAATATTTTTGATGTGTTAGTTGACACGATTATAACACCACCTTATTTCAGAAAACTCGTTATTTTATGTGGTGATACGATCCTTTGCATGAATACATATTAGTGATTTCCTTCCTGTTGGAAATGAATATACTTGGGATGGTAATCATCCTCATGTGCCTTGCATGCATGCCGGAAAGGAATCCGGGAAAGCCTCTGCCTTGGGTAGGCGTAAGCTTGTCGCCGGTCTCCGTCGGGACGGTTATGTCCGGTATGGCATAGTAAGGTATAATGAGCGGTGATTCTATTGGTTGAATTATAATTGTCATACATGTTATGCAGGGAAATTATAAATCTCCTGAGTCGGCCGTAGATCGAGTCTTGTTCCAGTAACCCCCATACTTGTCTCGTACTTCCACTTGTCCCTGCTGCAGGTAGGGTGCGGTTTAGTAATTTGTCAACCCCTTTCTAGCACACACCGTACAAAGGGGCCGGGATGATGGTACCATGGCCATGGATTAAAGACAGTCATCCGGTCAGGGGGCATGGGTGTTTCCGGTTGGGACCGAGAGGGGAGGCCACCCCTTAGAGCGCGCGATATAAATTTGATCCCATGCTACGTGAGGTTGTTACCTCCCCACTTAGAGTTTTGGTTGACAGGTGTCGTGGGTGATTCCAGACACTGGTAAGTTAAGCTGGTGTGTGCAAGTCAGGTGTGTTTTCATTTAAAAGACCGTAGACGGAATTAGTCCCAATGGACTAAAGGAATCCGTTACTCGTGGGTAAAGAGTGCACCCTCTGCAGAGATTAAATCTATTCAAATAGCCATGTCCATGGTTAAGGACTATAGTCTGGGATGGGTCAAGTGTCGGTCTTAGTGTCGGTCTTCGGAGGAGAAATTGCTAAACCAGAACATGAATCATGGCTTGTGACTTGTGCTGATTATGATGATTATTACTATTATGGACTAACCCTTTATATTATTGAGTATCCCTGGGACGGTTCTACCTCCTGGATATTCATTGTGATTATTTATTTTATATGCCCTTTATGTGGTGTCGCTGAGACGCCCGACTGTGGCATTGCTTGTTATTTATTTACTTTATAAGCCCTTTATGCGGTGTCGCTGAGACGCCCGACTGTGGCATTGCTTGTTATTTATTTACTTTATAAGCCCTTTATGCGGTGTCGCTGAGACGCCCGACTATGGCATTGCTTGTTATTTATTTACTTTATAAGCCCTTTATGTGGTGTCGCTGAGACGCCCGACTATGGCACTGCTTGTTATTTATTTACTTTATAAGCCCTTTACGTGGTTTCGCACAGACGCCCGACTGCGCCATTTTATTTCCACTCCATTATTGCTCATTCATGTTGCATATAAATAACCTGTTTGCATGCATAAGAGATTTTATTTATGACTGACGATGTGATCATAGAATATTTAAGGGCATGATTATCATTTATATTATCCCAGTGTTCATAATGTTTGCGAGTACATTCAAAGTACTCACTGGCTTGTCCCTGGCTATTGTCTTGGCTAGATTTCTTGCACGGAGAGGAGCGACGTGATGACAGCCCTGGAACCTAAGCAACGGTGATAGCAGCGTCGCGAAGATAGGAGTTAGCCTGGTCAGCTGTTCCTGTGGGAAATGGAGTCCCATAGACACTGATGATTCACAAACCGCTTCCGCCATCAACCACTAGAAACCATTTGTTGTACTCACATGCCAGAATGGTCTTGTACTACATATTTTGCATTTTGCTTGGAATTTCTACATCAAGTTGGTGCCTCATCAGCTAACAGTAATCCAGGGGCTGGTGAGCACGACGGCCATTTTCTGGAAATTAATACCCGGAAAACCGGTCGTGACATCGTTTTTGTGGGTTTAATCCTTGAGGGGTCTATGCCCATTTTGCACACTGTATCCTGGTAAAGCAGGTTCAGGCTACTGTCGCCGTCCATCAGGACTCTAGTGAGGTGAAATCCTTCACTGATTGGGTCAAGAACCAATGCGGCGAATCCGCCGTGGCGGATGCTAGTGGGTGGTCCTTCGATCAAAAGTGATCCGGCAGAAGACCACGGGTTGAACTTTGGGGCGACTGGCTCCATCGCGTATACATCCCTTAGTGCACGCTTCCGCTCCCTTTTGGGTACGTGGGTTGCGTATATCATGTTCACTGTCCGCACTTGTGGGGGAAAGCCCTTCTGTCCTCTATTGTTCGGTGGCCGGGGCTCCTCCTCGTCATCGCTATGCAGCCCCTTGTTGTTGTGTTCGGCACTTAACTTGCCTGCCTGCTTGAATACCCAACAATCCCTGTAGGTGTGGTTGGCTGGTTTTTTGGGGGTGCCATGTATCTGGCACAAGCGATCGAGTATGCGGTCCAAATTGGACAGGACCTGAGTATTTCTTTTGAACGGCTTTTTCCACGACCGGTTTAGAGCCTCAATCCGCATTGACCGTCAGATCTTCAAGATATCGCCGCACGCGGTGCTTGTGCTTGTTGCGACGCGACCTGCCATTGCTGTCCTTGGTATCCGAACTACCAGGGTTTTTGGTGAGGTTGTTACTGCGAGCTAGCCGGCTGTCCTCTCCCACGCAGAAGCGGGCCATGAATGATGTGAGGGCTGCCATGGATTTCGGCTTTTCCTGTCCTAGGTGCCGGGCAAGCCACTCATCACGGATGTTATGTTTGAAGGCTGCAAGGGCCTCTGCATCCGGACAGTCAACGATTTGACTTTTCTTGGTTAAGAACCGTGTCCAGAATTGTGTGGCCGATTCATCTGGCTGCTGAATTATGTGGCTTAGGTCATCAGCGTCTGGTGGTCGCACATATGTGCCCTGGAAGTTATCAAGGAATGCGGCTTCTAGGTCTTCCCAACAACCAATTGACTCTGCTGGCAAGCTGTTGAGCCAATGCCGAGCTGGTCCTTTAAGCTTGAGTGGGAGGTATTTGATGGCGTGTAGATCATCACCGCGGGCCATGTGGATGTGAAGGAGATAGTCCTCGATCCAAACCGCAGGATCTGTTGTGCCATCATATGATTCAATGTTTACGGGTTTGAAACCCTCGGGGATTTGATGATCCATTACTTCGTCTGTGAAGCATAGTGGGTGTGCGGCGCCTCTATATTGGGCTATATCACGACGCAGCTCAAATGAGCTTTGTCTACTGTGTTCGACCCTGCCGGAATTGTTGTATCCGGCGTGACGGTTGTCATCACGTGTCGTGGGGCGCCCATGCGATCCGTACATCGATCTTATTTGCCTTGCCTTGTCCTCCAATATGTCTCACAAGTCTGGCGCATTTTCCCGCGGCTTTGTACTTTTCGAGCGAGTGGAGGGCCTAGAGGCCTCTCCATCGCGGCCACGAGGTGGCTGGTCGGTCGCGTCATGCGCTGGTGATGTAGGTTTGGGTGCTTCCTCCTCTAATTGGGGTAGCAGCCTGCATCTTGGGTAGCTCTTGGAGGGGCGATCGAGTTTATACTCTTCGGCTGTAAGGACTTCGGTCCATCTGTCAGCTAGCAAGTCTTGGTCAGCTCTAAGCTGCTGCTGCTTTTTCTTGCGGCCGCTTGCTGTGGCCATAAGCCTGCGTTTGAAACACTCTTGTTCGACGAGATCCTCGGGTACGACAAATTCATCGTCGTCGAGGCTTGCCTCATCTTCGGAGGGAGGCATATAATTATCGTCCTCTACCTCTCTGTCTGCCGCTCTATCATGAGGGCTGGCTTCTCCCTCCTCCTATGCTGAGTCCTGCTGGAGGGGGTTGTCTTCGGCACTTTCCGGGGTGTTATTATCTCCCGTGCCGGAATCACCATTTTTGCTGTGGCGGGATTTAGAGCGGCGCCGCTGACGCCGGCGCTTGGGCTGTTTCTTGGAGGGTTCATCCTCCGTTGTTCCATTGCCATTCCCATATTTTGGGGTGTCCACCATGTATATGTCATATGACGAGGTGGCCTTCCAGTGCCCTGTAGGCGCTGGTTCTTGGATGTCTCCTGAATCATCATCCATACCATCGATATCTTCGGAGTCGAAGTCGAGCATGTCGGTTAAATAATCGACAGTGGCTACAAAGTGGGTGGTGGGTGGGCGTTGAATTTCTTCGTCGTCCGCATCCCAACCTTCCTGACCATAGTCTGGCCAGGGCTATCCTGATAAAGAGAGAGACTTTAGTAAATTCAGTATGTCGCCAAAGGGCGAGTACTGAAAGATGTCCGCGGCAGTGAACTCCATAACTGGCACCCAATCGAATTTGATTGGCAGGGGCGCGGGAGGTTCGGAGTCCGGAGAGGAGTCCGGCACCTCGGAGTCATGGGCTTTGCAAAGGACAGGGATGGTGTTCGGCTCGATAGCCGTAGAGATTGTAGCCCCCGAGGCGGTGTCTAGCCACTCGTCCTCGATCAGTGAAGTCGGCTCCGAGATAAGGGCCGGAGCGGACGCTGGTGCGGCCTCCAGGGTACTGTTCGACGGCAGAGCTAGATCATACCCATCGAGACAGTGCAGCGCGCTTGGCTGTGGCTCGAATCCGTCGAATATCAAGTCTCCGCGGATGTCAGCCGTGTAGTTCAAACTCCCAAATATGACCTGATGGCCAGGGGCGTAGCTTTCGATCTGCTCCAGATGGCCAAGTGAATTGGCCCGCAGTGCAAAAGCCGCCGAATATGCAGATCTGTCCGGGGAGAAAAGTCTCACCCTGGACCGCGTCATTGTTGATGATCAAAGGAGCCATTGGGCCTAAAGGTGACGACACAGAGGAACTCTCAATGAAAGCACCAATGTCGGTGTCAAAACCGGCGGATCTCGGTAGGGGTTCCTAACTGTGCGCCTAGGTGGATAGTAACAGGAGACAAGGGACACGATGTTTTTACCTGTGTTCGGGCCCTCTCGATGGAGGTAAAACCCTACTCCTGCTTGATTAATATTGATGATATGGGTAGTACAAGAGTAGATCTACCACGAGATCAAGGAGGCTAAACCCTAGAAGCTTGCCTATGGTATGATTGTTGTTCGTCCTACGGACTAAAATCCTCCGGTTTATATAGACACCGGAGAGGGTTAGGGTTACACAGAGTCAGTTACAATGGTAGGAGATCTACATATCCGTATCGCCAAGCTTGCCTTCCACGCCAAGGAAAGTCCCATCCGGACACGGGACGAAGTCTTCAATCTTGTATCTTCATAGTCTAGGAGTCCAGCCAACGGTGATAGTTCGGCTATCCGGACACCCCCTAATCCAGGACTCCCTCAACGTGCACGCCTCTACTACCACACGTGCCCTTCCTTACACGGCGACGATTCATCGCTGCAGCCTGCAGACAGACCGATCGACCAGTATGTCCGTACACGTTCGCCACCAGAATGACAACGCTACGTACGCTTCGACCGGGTGGGTCCTAACTGTTAGACACTTCCTTCCGTGCGAAGATGTGGCTGGTGGGTCCCATCAGTCAGGGGGCCATTTTTTTTTGCTCGTAATATGGACGCACTTTTTTGCGTTCGAGGATATAGCTGGTGGGTCTCATCAGACATGTCAGGTGGATGAATCATTATTTTCTGCGTAATAAGGAGGCACTTCCTTGCTGCGGCCGCGGACCCAGCTATCAGCCTCTCCACGTACAGTACTCTTCCGATGGAAGTCGTTCATTGACTTCATTAACCACACCGCACCAAGAGCACCAGAGTGGTGGACGACAGCGAGGCCTAGGAAGGGACAACGCGGAGACGGGGAAGACGCGACATTGGATGCCCACGCAGAGGGGAGTATGTGGGTTGACTACTTCAGCTGCGGTGTGAGGTTGTCGTCGCCGGAGACTAACAGGAGGTGTGGGTGAGTCTAGAGGGATGGCATGGCTAGCGGTGGCAGCACAGCTGGACACGGGAGGTAGGAGTAGAAGGCACGACCGACACTTGTTTGGGCGGCTGGAGCAAGAAGACCAAAGGTTGAAGAATCACTACTGCCGGTGGATGGACATCGCACGGTCACTGGAGCCAGAATCGTTCATATTGACTAAGATGACAAAGCGCTCTTTCCGTGTCAACTTAGTAGGCCCACAACTCAGCCTCCCACTATGGTGGATGCTACCTCTTGAGCATGCGTTGGTTTTCCCTTGAAGAGGAAAGGGTGATGCAGCAAAGTAGAGTAAGTATTTCCCTCTGTTTTTGAGAACCAAGGTATCAATCCAGTAGGAGACTACACGCAAATCGCCTAGTACCTACACAAACAATCAAGAACCTTGCAACCAACGCGATAAAGGGGTTGTCAATCCCTTCACGGCCACTTGCAAAAGTGAGATATGATAAAGATAATAAGATAAATATTTTTGGTATTTTTGTTGTATAGATTGGAAAGTAAAGATTCCAAAATAAACGGCAAAAGAAATAGGCAAGTTAATGGGAAACTAATATGATGTAAATAGACCCGGGGGCCATAGGTTTCACTTGTGACTTCTCTCATGATAGCATATATTATGGTGGGTGGACAAATTACTGCCGAGCAATTGATAGAAAAGCGCATAGTTATGACAATATCTAGGCATGATCGTGAACATAGGCATCACCTCCGTGTCAGGTACACCGAAACGATTCTGCATCTACAACTATTACTCCACAAACCGACCGCTATCCAGCATGCATCTAGAGTATTAAGTTCATAAGAACGGAGTAACGCATTAGGCAAGATGACATGATGTAGAGGGATAAACTCAAGCAATATGATATAAACCCCATCTTTTTATCCTCGATGGCAACAATACAATACGTGTCGGTTCCCTTTCTGTCACTGGGATCGAGCACCGCAAGATTGAACCGAAAGCTAAGCATTTCTCCCATTGCAAGAAAGACCAATCTAGTAGGCCAAACTAAACAGATAATTTGAAGAGACTTGCAAAGATATCAAATCATGCATATAAGAATTCAAAGAAGAACCAAATATTGTTCATAGATAATCTTGACCATAAACCCACAATTCATCGGATCTCGACAAACACACCAAAAAGTATTACATCGAATAGATATCCAAGAACATCGAGGGGAACTTTGTATTGAGAACCAAAGAGAGAGAAGAAGCCATGTAGCTAATAACTATGGACCCAAAGGTCTATGATAAACTACTCACACATCATTGAAGAGGCTATGGTGTTGATGTAGAAGCCCTCCGTGATCGAATCCCCCTCCGACAGATCACCGAAAAAGGTCCCAAGATGGGATCTCACGGGTACAGAAGGTTTCCGTGGTGGAAAAGTGGTTTCGTGGCTCTCCTGGATGTTTTCAGGGGGATAAGAGTATATATATATATAGGTGAAGAAAGTAGGTCAGTGGAGCTACGAGGGGCCCACGAGGGTGGGGGCATGCCTACCCCCCTGGGCGCGCCCTCCTACCTCGTGGCCGCCTCATTGTGTCTCTGACTTCCACTCCAAGTCTCCTGGATTGCGTTTGTTCCAAGAAAGATCCTCGCAAAGGTTTCGTTCCGTTTGGATTCCGTTTGATATTCCTTTTTTGCGAAACACTGAAATAGGAAAAAAACAACAATTTGCACTGGGCCTTCGGTTAATAGGTTATTCCCAAAAATAATATAAAATAGCATATTAAAGCCCATTAAACATCCAAAACAGATAATATAATATCATGGAACGATCAAAATTTATAGATACGTTGGAGACGTATCAAGCAAACGCAAGCTTAATTCCTGCTCATCCTCGAGTAGGTAAATGATAAAAATGGAATTTTTGATGTGGAATGCTACCTAAAATAATTTCAATGTAATTCTCTTTATTGTGGCATGAATGTTCAGATCCAAAAGATTCAAGACAAAAGTTTAATATTGACATAAAAATAATAATACTTCAAGCATACTAACCAAGGAATCATGTCTTATCAAAACAACATAGCCAAAGAAACCTCATCCCTACAAAATCATATAGTTTGGCCATGCTTCATTTTCATCACACAAAATGCTCCCATCATGCACAACCCCGATGACAAGCCAAGCAATTGTTTCATACTTTAGTATTCTCAAACTTTTTCATCTTTCATGCAATATATGAGCGCGAGCCATGGACATAGCACTATGGGTGGAATTGAATATGATGATGGAGGTTGCGTGGAGAAGACAAAAAAGGAGAAAGTCTCACATCGACGCGGCTAATCAACGGGCTATGGATATGCCCATCAATTGATGTCAATGCGAGGAGTAGGTATTGCCATGCAACGGATGCACTAGAGCTATAAATTTACGAAAGCTCAACAAAATAAACTAAGTGGGTGTGCATCCAACTCGCTTGCTCACAAAGACCTAGGGCATTTTGAGGAAGCCCATCATTGGAATATACAAGCCAAGTTCTATATGAAAAATTCCCACTAGTATATGAAAGTGACAAAATAAGAGACTCTCTATCGTGAAGATCATGGTGCTACTTTGAAGCACAAGTGTGGAAAAGGATAGTAACATTGTCCCTTCTCTCTTTTTCCCTCAGTTTTTTTTATTTTTTTATTTTTGGTGGGCTTCTTTGGCCTCTTTTTTATTTGGGCTTCTCTGGCCTCTTTTATTAAATTTTTCGTCCGAAGTCTCATCCCGACTTGTTGGGGAATCGTAGTCTCCATCATCCTTTCCTCACATGGGACAATGCTCTAATAATGAAGATTATCACACTTTTATTTACTTATAACTCAAGAATTACAACTCGATACTTAGAACAAAATATGACTCTATGTGAAAGCCTCCGGCGGTGTACCAGGATATGCAATGAATCAAGAGTTACATGTATGAAAGAATTATGAAGGTGGCTTTGCCACAAATACGATCTCAACTACATGATCATGCAAACCAATATGACAATGATGCAGCGTGTCATAATAAACGGAACGATAGAAAGTTGCATGGCAATATGTCTCAAAATGGCTATGGAAATGCCATAATAGGTAGGTATGGTGGCTGTTTTGAGGAAGATATAAGGAGGCTTATGTGTGATAGAGTGTATCATATCACGGGGTTTGGATGCACCGGCAAAGTTTGCACCAACTCTCAAGGTGAGAAAGGGCAATGCACGGTACCGAAGAGGCTAGCAATGATGGAAGGGTGAGAGTGTGTATAATCCATGGACTCAACATTAGTCATAAAGAACTCACATACTTATTGCAAAAATCTACAAGTCATCAAACCCAAAGCACTACACGCATGCTCCTAGGGGGATAGATTGGTAGGAAAAGACCATCGCTCATCCCCGACCGCCAGTCATAAGGAAAGCAATCAAAGAACACCTCATGCTTAAAATTTGTCACACAACAGTTACCATACGTGCATGCTACGGGACTTGCAAACCCCAACACAAGTATTTCTCAATTTCACAATTACTCAACTAGCACGACTCTAACATTACCATCTTCATATCTCAAAATGATTAGTATAAAACTTCTCATAGTATTTGATGCACTATATATGAAAGTTTTTATTATACCCATCTTGGATGCCTATCATATTAGGACTAATTTTATAGCCAAAGCAAATTTCCATGTTGTTCTAAAAGACTCTCAAAATAATATAAGTGAAGCATGAGAGATTAATAATTTTTATAAAATAAAACCACCACCATGCTCTAAAAATATAGAAGTGAAGCACTAGAGAAAAATTATCTAGCTCAAAATATATAAGTGAAGCATATAGAGTATTCTAATAAATTCCGATTCATGTGTGTCTCTCCAAAAGGTGTGTACAGCAAGGATGATTGTGGTAAACTAAAAAGCAAAGACTTGTTCACACATGAACACGTTACCGTGTACCTCCAATGCCGAGGGTGATGCACCGCAGCTCACGTCGAAGGAGATCCATCCGGAAGCGCGGTACGCAAGCAATCCGGCTGACACAAGGAGATGGCAGCTATTGCTGCTAACCGGCTGGCCAGCAGGCAGCCGGAGGACGACGACGTCCCAATGGAGAACATGGTAGTCGACGATCCGGCGCCAACCCCGTCCTCCGCTCCATCCTCGCCGGTGCATTGCACCATGACCATCAGCGAGGCTCGTGCCCAATATATGGACACGGTGAGGCAGATGCGTGAGGAGCAGTTCCGGGAGGCACAGGCCGACGCTGCCTACAACCACCATCTCCTCCAGGAGCACCTGTAGGCGGAGGAGCAGATCGCTGCGGAGCAGGAGGCACTACTCGACTCGTACTGCTCCGTACGCAAGGGCCGCCTCGAGCGCTGGCGGTACCGCATGCGGGTGGCGGAAGCTGCGGCCGCCTACAAACAGGGCGATGAAGCGGGCGAGGCGCTGTTTGGCAAGACCGAGGACGAGGCAAAGGACAATTCGCTCCACTGGCGTCTTCGAGGCCCTGCTCCGCCGAGGCCCCGCGGCGCCAACAACGAGGCAGAGGACACCACCGACTCTGCCGAGGCCCTGCCCCGCCAACAACGAGGCAGATGACGTCGCCGGCTTAGCCGAGGCCCCACCCTGCCGGCAAAGTGGGGGAGGATTTCCACCGCTCCGCCGAGGCGCCGCCCGCCAGCAACGACATAGAGGACATCGCCAGCTCCGCCGAGGCCCCGTCCCGCTGCCAATGAGGCCGCGCCACACAGAAAACGAGGAAGAGTAGGACACGGTAGGTCGCCGCCGCTCGGGTCCAAGTAAGGCCAACGCTGCTACCCTCCGGTTGAAGACAAGCTAGGCAGGTTGACCATTGACGGCCGGTTAGCTTCTTGGTGGCGACGTGGATTCGAGAGTCAGTGCCGAGAAGAACGCTGCTTACTTTAATCGCTGGTGTAGCTTGGTCGATCGACACATTGGCCCAACAGGCCACATGTCGCTTATGCAATCGCACCTACAGCTAAGTCACCAAGCTTCTGCTCGCTCAGCGAGACACTGGGCAGTAGCTTCGTTAATTAATTATACCTCCAAATAAGCACCCTTTTAGTTGAAGAATGTATGAAATGTAATGAAATCCGACATGTTTATATGAAATCCGACCGTATGAATGAATTTATTTCGATTAGTTCAATTCCTATCATCGGCATTGGATGTACATGCAAAACAGACGATTAGCATTATTCCTGTGGTGATCACCTCATTTGCAGAAGTTTACATGTACTCCTCCGTCCTTTCTATACAAGTTTTGTCTGCAAATAAAGTGTCTCTACTTTGACCAATCTTATACAAAAAAGTATGCACTTTCGGAATGTGCAAAGTAAAAAGGAACAGAAGGAGTACAAAGAGTTTGAGCAGCTTTTTAGCATTTCTGTACATTGCAATCAAACACACAGGGCTGGCAATTCATAGAGATCATTCAAAACAGTCGATGATTGTGAATCTCAGCGACTCACATGCCAGAAGAAATATTTACTTCACAACTAAAGAATAAAGAAAAAATTGATCGACGCTGCTGACAGCAAGGGCGTCCCATTCGAAAATATCAAACGCATGTCTTAAAATCAATGAGCAAAATTTGACAAGGTTGTCCCATTCCAAAATATCAAATGCCTACGATTGTGGAATGGGCAGTGTTTGCCATCAGTTCAGACATTGACATGGCACCACATGCTAAATAAACCAGCTGTTCTTTTTGTGCGGTTCCACCAAAGTCAACCAAATTTGCGCGTAGCTTGTATGATTTCGCCCTTATATGTTGCAATGCCTTGAACTTATCGGCACCTCCTTTCTTGTGGTGGAAATGAATGATTCGATGTATTCATGAACATTTTGTGCAGTTCCCATTGAAATCAAGGTGATCACCCCTGTTTGCACAAATACAAAAAAGTGATTAGTATAAAGCAAACTGTAGTATGAATTGACAGTTTAAACAGGCACCTACATGGTCCATGTAGAGCACACTTTTAGAAAAATGGAACTCACCAGAAAGAATCCTAGAACAACATTGTACTCAAGCATCACAAAGAAAAAAATGGAGATTTGTCAGTCCTTCTGAGATGAAGTTAGTTTGGTCTTGTGGGGATTAATGTAACCATCCTTCAACTGCTCCTTCTGATGAGACACTACTAGGAAAAGGCATGCTAGTGGCGCACCTGTTTTGCCTTCTAATGGCGCATGGCTGGTGCGCCACTGGCATCACGCCATTAGAATTTCTTTCTAATGGCGCACCACATGTGCGCCATTAGAATCTTAGATTCTAATGGCGCACCGAGGTGCGCCATTAGTATCGCTCACAAGGCGCCATTAGAATGCCTCCCAGGGCCATATGAACAAATGTGCTATTGCATTCTAATGGCGCATTAAAAGTACATGCGCCATTAGTGTGATGATCACAGTGCGCCATTAGTGTCTTCTGTGGTGCGCCATTAGTATGAATATTAGGTTTTATTTTTTTTTTGCTTTTCTGATTTTTGCACAGATTACAAAATATTTTATTGCATAGAATATAGACAGCAGCACACAAAGAACATCAAATTCATCAAATACAATAGAAGATTAGTCTCCGAATACAATTCATCATATTAGTCTCCGGATTCAAAAGACCGGACAAAGATAAAACATTACAAGTCTCAAGACCGCGAGTATCGAGTTTGCCTTCACATTACAAGTCGATATCGATCATCTAAACTACCATCACATAGAAGAGAGTTATGGTCATCACGATGAGCATCATCGCGATCAAACTGGTCTTCATCCGTTCCTCCAACGCCCTCCTCTCTCCGCTAGATAGCGGCGATCTAGATTCGCCTCCGCCCTAGTGGTGTACCTTTGTAACTATTACCGCTGAACGGTGAACCTGTCTCCGACACTCCTCCCACCATCGAGACTCGAACCTTACCTTGTACACCTACATACGACGGCATCTCTATGCACAAGCCAAACAATGCATAATACATAAGCAATGTGTAAGTATGCAACAAAAGGATCGAAGAGAAAAGCAAGACATTAATAGCACGATTCATGGTCCTACTAATAAAATAGCATCGACACATCTAAGTTGAACAACCGCCCAAACCAAAGAGACATACGAATTCATTAAAAGTTTAATTACAACATGAACCAATCAATGTTTCGTAACTACACATCACTACTTTCGACTCGACTCATCGGACAGAGCGTGATGAAGCCGCCGTCGTCGCGATGGTCATGAAATCGCGGTCGTTGTCACCCTGCATTTGTAGCATTCCATCTATCTCACCGTTGGACGGTTGATTTCGAGGAAGAACTGCCCCGACGTATGAAGGACATCTTGATGGATGATGTCCGCAAACTCCGATCGATGCGAAGAATTTTGTCCGAGGTCCGCGCCCCGACTGCCGACAAGCTCGCGCCCAATCTTTGAGATTATCTGCAGCGTAAGGTGATGATGGTCCTTACGACGCCTCGCATGTGATGGAGGGCGAGTAGGCATCCTTCGATCAAAGCGGCTGCTTGACGCAGCAGAACTTCAGACAGTGAGAAGATGTGCTTGCCGATTTACGAACCGGCCGTGAAGGTGCTCCAGATTGGGCGAGCCGGGAGAACATCATCAAGAACTTTCTTCACATTTGTGTAGTCTATCATGGAGTTACGGTTCGGGTCGAAATACGTGGCCATGGAATATTTCGGCTTAAGAGGATGAGTGTGCAATGTGTCACCGCACGTAACACGGAATGTTAGAAAAAAAGAACGATCAAATCTAAGAAATCATATGTTACGGGCGGTTAAGGGATGGCTTACTCGGAAAGTAAGGCACAAGGAAGTTATCCTTATCTCGCTTGCCGTAATGACGCCTTCGAGGTGTGAACTCGCAACTTGGCGGTCCCCAGCGCTGCTCAAGTGCTTGGCACGCATGTAGAAGGGGTCGACTATCACGATGTCCGGTATTGTCTCTAATGATCCGTGATCCGCATGCTCAGCGAAAACAGCCGAACGAAGGTGTAGTGCAACGGATGAAGGTTAAACATAGCAAAGATGTCATCAAACCGCAGGACGATCATACCCCGATGTCGCCATCCACAAAGCCCTTGCTCTCCGCACCTTGGCCACGAAAACCGGTATGCCACATCCTTCTCTCGAGACGCCGCTTCCAAAATCGAACACCGCCATGCGAGACCGTGATAGCACCGTTGCAGATTCAGCATATTTGGCGGTAGCATCGCCTACCCGCCACATGCACCTCCTCGAGATATCCTTAGGTGAAGGTGGCCCGCCCCGAGCACGGATCGAACTCGGTGCCGGCTGGCTCGCACCGCGCCTTTGTTAGTCTTTTCGCTTCCGCCCTTCTTCTTGATCTCCGTAATGGGACCGAAGTTCGCTCACGACCGCCTTCTTCAGCGGTTGGGGCTGATATTTTTCGCGCCTCAGCTATCTCGAGGCTCGTGAAGACGGAGCCGGAGGCGGTCTCGAGAACTGAACGCCGACGACGCTTGTTGCAATTGATTTCTCCGCCGCATCAGCTAGATCGCGTGGTCTTGGCTGGGTTCTGAGAAAGAGGCCCGCAGAATCGCCGCCGCATCCATGTTCAGCAAAGTACTTGTCAACTTTGGTAAATGTACCGCCGCCGTTGTCGCCGCCGTCCGGATCTCGGTGCCATAGGGCTGTCCGGATCCTGTGCATAGGGATGTCCGCAGGTCCGTAGCGTTGCTGCGTTTTGCCATGGCTTGGCGCCGCACGATCGGGCGGTCTTGTCTCGTGGGTGGTGTCCCCGCCTCAAACGAATCTGCTCTTCGCCATAGCAGGGCCAGCTTATGCAAAGCCGAGGGTCATCTCATCTTCTTCGCCGCCCCAGCCGGTCGAATCGAGGTAACAACTCGTCAAGCTCGGCAGCACCCGGACCACTTCAACCCTATACATTGTGGGTGGCATCGGATTACCGTGGAACATGGGGTCGCCCGTTGAACGATTTTGCCCTTGGCGACATCGACCAACTCGGCGCCCACGGCGCGTAAGAGTGCAAGGAACGCCGGCGGTGCCTCGCGAAAACATGTGTAGGGCGCCGGATGCCCAACAAAGGCAAGGAGATGAAGTCATCGGCCGAGAGGCTTAGTTACCGTGATGCCGCTAAGCTCGGCTATCGTCGAGGCACCGCCAACGGCGGGCGGTAATCGACGGAGGGGCGCTTGTCGGCGAGGTGCCGCCGGCGACACCCGGTGCATTAAGCTCCAATACCGTGCGGTGCCGGAGACACGAATACCGCCCGCCGGAGACACCAATGGCGCCGCCGCCGAGACACCAATGGCGCCGCCGCCGAGACACCAATGTCGCCGCCGCCGAAGACACTAATGGTGCCGCCGCAGCCAGGCGAAGTTGTCGCCATGAAGCCGGGAACCGGGAGGACCTTTGGCCGCCCGCAATCCACGCCGCCAGCCCATGAATCAACGTAGGCACCATGGCTTCGAGCTTCGCTTCCAGCTGTTGTTCCACTTGCTCTTGGACAAGCTCCGAATCCGCGCCACTTGTGCCTTGAGTGCTTCAACCTCGCTGCCTCGCTTTCCGAGCTGGCCTTTTTCTCCTTCCGCACACCAGCGTATAGTATGACCCCATTTTGTGGATGCCTTTGCCGCCACACGACCAGCCGACGCCGGCTTATCGAGCTTATCCTTCTTTTTCATTACGCTCAACGCCTCTATTTAAAGGGGTGTCGAAGGGGAGCTCTTAGACGACCCCGCCATCGCTTTCATTGTCCCGCGAAGGAACATGAGCCATTTAGAAATATTGGTGATTAATTAGAGTGCAGCCATATGGAGCTAATTACACGGGGTGTATTCTTACTGTAACAAGCTCTGCGCCTGGTCTTCGGATCCGTGGTAAGCTCCTTTGTTATCGGGTCCTCCTTGTACCGGCCCCGATATAGTTCCCGGTCCGCTTGTGACCGCTGATTTCTCGGCGGGCGGTAGGTTTTGCTCGCCTGGCCCCAAGGCCCTCCTTGTCCCATATAGGCTCCGCCACTCTATAACCGCCGGACCGAAGTTTGTGTTCCCTAAGTTCAACTCCCGATTTCTTTCCCCATCGACTTGATTCGAGCTTGCGGGCTCGCACTTGATCTTGAACTCATTGTACTCATCTTCGCCATCAAATGATATTTCGCTTTGATCTTGTCATAACTATCACCTTTATCAATCATTCTCTTCACCGTGCTTCTCCAAGTAGACAGGGCCGTGCTCATCTTCGTGAGGGCGCATTGTTCACTCTATTCCCCGAGAGGCGGTGTTTTCAAATTCGTCGGGAACTTGTATCGCTCGTGCAGCTTCGGAAGAGGAGGCTGCGCAAATTCCTCGGTCCTTATGCCTAAGGTTCTCGGTGTTGATCGAGACGGTGTTCGGAGAATGCACCCGAGCTGAACCGCTGCACTTTGACTATATGTTTGGGCTCATGTTGATTCCCGCCGGAGTCCACTTGAGTGAATTCTCCTTGACGGTGCGGAGCGCATTCGGCGCCGGTCCTTCCTTTGCTTCTTCCGTTGGCTGCCATCGTGTGTGCGCCACCATCATCATGGTGGCATCCTCGGCGGCACCATCGCTGGTGTCATCCCCGACGCCACTAGGGGTTGTGTAATCAGGATCGTGTCTTCCGCAAGGCCATCATAGCGTGAGGTTGTTCCTCCATCTCTTGGGACAGCTCCTGAATTGCTTGCCGCTCAACCACCGGCCTCATCGCTAGGGCCATGTTTCTCTCTAATTAGGAAAAAGTTTGGTCAAAATATGGTTATTGTCAAGGAACAAGATCATGGTCTCATGATTTAGGGTTTGTCTACACCGAGGCACCCTAAAAGCCTAAGCTTTCATCATTTAGGTTCTCATCGACACCGAGGCATCCGAGGCAGCCAAGTTAAGTTTTCATCATTTAGGGTTTATCGATGCCGAGGCACCCTAGGTTGGGCCTAATCACTTGGCTCTAGCTATTGCCACCTATGTTGGGTTTATCATCTAGGGTTTATCGATGCTAAGGATAATTCTAAGTTGGGCCTAATCACTTGGCTCTATTGCCACCTATGATTTAATGCAGCAAGAATGGCAGGCAGTTGATCCTACTTAACTAAGTACTAAGATAGTCTGCCCATGCATTAGTCGCAAGTACCCCATATGTCCTATTTTTAGCAAAGTCATGCTAAAATTCACGGAAAATTTCAGCATGACCTTTGCTGAAAATAGGACATATGGAGTACCCGAATTTGCCGGAACGGAAGTTAATCGACATTCCGGCAAACTCAAGGGCCTCTCGGGGTACCTGCAAATTCATCACGACACAATGGTCGGAGACAAAACCCAGCAAACTAGCAAGATGATCATCATCTTTGCAAGACAAGAGCTAAAGTTTTGACAAGAGCCTCAAGAAAAAAATATACGCTAACTATTGGACACAAAGAAAACAGCTATTGTAAACGTTAAGTCATGGTAGTGGGCGCTGAAGTTTTTGACAAGAGCTCTCAAGAAAAATTCCACATGATGTTATAATCAGATACACCGAACATGATGATACCAAATGGGAAGGAAAATTGTATCACTCTAGATTAGTGTAGCCACTATCTAACAAAACCAGAATGTTAACAAAATTACACCATGATGATACCAAATTCTTGTAGCAAAGACAATGAGTTCACAGGATAAAAAATCATCCACATTCACCAACCCAAACTGGTGGAGATACAAAGAAACCGTAACCTCCTGTGTTTCTGCCATTTTATTTTTCCCAATGTATATGTTTTTGATTCATGTCATGGTACTTGCTGTCAAACCAAGTATTTTCTTTCTACATAACTGAAGTTTCTTCATCGTCTTCACTATCTTACTGTCTCACTACAAAAAACTAGTATGCTTAGTTGAGACTAGTATGCTTAGTTGCATTATGACAGGCAAAACTACAAATATTTGTGTTTTTAGTTGATCAATACAGCGACAAAGGTGATAGGCAAGTTTAAATTATAACAATGTAAATCTGCACAAAGAGTTCAAGGATAAATAAAGTTGTTTTGTTCCATGGTAAGAAATTAGGGTAAATCTACATATTAATTTCAGTTTATTAATTTCAGTGAGATAACAAATAGGAAGAGCAGACATACATGCAAGGAGGAATTGCTAAACACTTGCCATGTTAACAATTCATAGACTGTCGGGGATACTACAGCTTGCAATCTAATAATAAGGCATGTAGGCACTGCCATGGACAGCAAAATGCGATGACAAGCTATCAAGCATTCAACAAAGATCCAAAACAGAGCATCACATCACGTAACTCTCACCAGAGCCATGGCGATCACACACATACATATCCTACGGAGGATGGAGGATGGCGAGCGGCGTTAGTTACCCCGAGGACGGCGCGGGCGCAGGCGACGGGCGCGCGCTGGGCGGGTGAAGGCGCTGGCGCAGCGGCGCGCAAGGCGCGGGCGGAGCTGGCGCGGCGCAGCGGCGGGCGCTGGGCGCAGGCGGAGGAGGGACGGCCGCGCGGGCGCGGGGCGGGCGACGGCGCGGGCGCGGGCGGGCGACGGCGCTGGGCGGCGCGGGGATGACGGCGCGGGCGCAGCGGAGGAGGGATTGCTCAAGGCTGGGCGCGGGCGGGGCGCGGCGCGCTGGGCGGGCGACGGCGCTGGGCGGGCAAGGGGCGACGGGCGAGAGGCTGTGGGAGGGGGATCTCGCGAGGGAGAGGGAGAGAGGCCGAGGGAGAGAGGCCGAGGGAAATAGGTGAGGATGGTTTCTAATGGCGCACCACACGCCTGCGCGCCTATAGTAACATCAGTTCTAATGGCGCACTACAACGCGGTGCGCCATTAGAATGTTGTTTTATCTACTAGTAGCCATATCTACAGCCCAACCCTTTCTACAACCGAACCCACCCACTAGCCCGACCGGTCAAGATGCAGCACACACACACTGTGAGGTCCTGGGTTCGATTCCTGTGATCCCCAATATTTTTATGCATTTTAAATGCTGTTTTTATATTTATTTGTGTTTAAATATGTTCAAACTTGTTTAAATCATAACAGTAATATTTTTTATGCATTTTAAATGCTGTTTTTTATATTTATTTGTGTTTAAATATGTTCAAACTTGTTTAAATTATAACAGTAAAAATAGTAAAAAAAATTTAAAAAGTGCTCCGGCGGTGGAGCGGGGGAGGGTTGCGATGGGTGGAGCTAGCGGGGGAGGGTGCGGGTGCGATCGAGATGGAGGGAGATCGAGATCGAGATGGAGGGGGAATCGAGATCAAGTTTCCTCATGAATTCAAAAAGTGCCCATGAAATTTAAAAATATTCATGATATCAAAAAGTGCCCATGAAATACAATCGAGAAATGAAGACTACGATTTAAATACAATCGGTCTTAGCTAGCTATCTGTTCACAATCTTCTTGCCCTTCTTTTTCGCAAACGGAGTTCTTCTGTGGAACGGACGTCCTTTAGGTAGGGTGGTCCTGCTTCTTCTTGTGGTGTGTGCTGCTACTTCATCGTCGCCGCCATGTTCGATCTTCGGTCGCCAGATTTGTCAAGTCTTGCTCATTGGCTACTCCATCCATTCCGATGATCTTCCTTTGCCTCTCCTCACAACAACACGACCGGGCTTTGGCGGTCGGTAATGAAGAAGCATTGGTCCACTTGGGAAGCCAGCACCTATGGCTCATTTTTCAAGGTGACGCTTATACCATGGGTCTTGATTTGGCTTCGTATAACCATGGTGGTGAAATACCGTCTTCTTTATGACGCTTTTGGCCCATCCGACACGGAACATCGACCTTCTCTCCAACAGAGCTCAGCTCCCAGATCTCCTCGATCCTTCCGTAGTATCTGTCCTTGTCGCTACCGTGTAGGATTCCATCGCTACCCGGAGTTCGATAACCATCGCCTTCATGTCCTTGTCCTCGTGTAGAATGTGTAGTCATGGATATCGTGACGCCTCATAGGTCATCGTTGTGCTCGGCGCCTCGTGACAAGGCGAATAGTAGTTGTTCTTCCGCGAAGAATCCTCATGTAAAGGGTACGATGTAAGCTTCGCTTGAACCAACGCGTGAAACATGAGTTGTGCTCTTTGAGTATATCTCCGTCCCGCCCTCTCGCTGGCCTCGGCCATTGTACGCCTTCTTAATAAAGGTTTTGTGCTCTACCACCCAAGGATCGACCACGCCTATGTGTTGTAGCGCGACTAGGTTTGCTCTTTCAAAGTCGGCGAAGTCGACCGGTTTACATGCATTTCGCGGCGACCCTCATGGTGACCCCATCCAGCAAGCCCGCCGAGGTGCCTCGCTGACGGGCGCACCAACGGGTTCTCGATGCCTAGATAATTCGCAGAGGAGATGCACTCTTCGTCGAAAAGCCCCGCTATGCTTCCTCTCGACGTGACATGTTGCGAACGATCCTTTGATGACACCATTCATCCTTTCGAACGCATCATGCCGTGGAGAACGCCGCCCGAGTTGGATGATATCCTCCACTATATGGACCAGCAGATGCACCATAACGTCAAGAATGCGGGCGGAAGTACATCTCAAGCTCGCATAGTATCACCACGATCTCTTCCTCGTAGCCTTCGAGTTGCCTCACGCCAATCGACTTCCGAGATGACGCCGAAAAAGTTGCACAGCCAAATAGCGCTTTCACGGACGCGCGCGGCCCATGATCCCACGGATTGCAACCGAAGTATTCGCGCATCAAGACGTGATACCGTGAGACTTCATCCCGCTGAACTTCGCTTCACTGGTCTAGGTATCTGCTTATCTTCCCGCAGAATCAGAAGGAAGTTTTACTCCTAGGAGGCAGGTGAAAATTGCTCGATCTCCTCCCGACTTAGAGTGAAGCACGCGAGGGTAGTCATTTCCGGTCTTCTTGGCCTTTTTGCCTTTGCGACGACTTCTTCCGTGTCCCGCTTCGCCTCATCATCATCATCATCATCATCATCATTAGCGTGAAGCTCCCGCCGATGCCCATTGATTTCAAGTCCGCCCTTGCTTTCGCCCATCTTTGGTCCTCTCCGCATGTTGAGCAGGGTACCAAGCGACTCGCGCACGCTCTTCGTGATATGCATGACATCAAGGCTGTGAGGCACACGGTGGATCTTCCAAGACGGCAAGTCCCGTAAAATGACCTCGCTTTCCATACCTTCAGCAGCTGCTCGCGCCTTTCGATCTTTCCGGCAAAGGCGTCTTTCCAATTTTTCAACAGCTTGTCTATTTCTCGCCGCCTCGTGACACGGGCGCTGGGTTCGGTTTCACCATCGAACAGATCCTTGCGCTTCTCCACGGGTCATCGCCGCTGGCCACCTTCGATGTCCCATGAACACGGTTTTCAAGACCCGGATCTCTATCTAGCTGGCGATACGCCAGTCATCCATACACCTTACGATCCGTAAAATCCGTGGACTACCTGCCCCGCGAGATATCCGTGAATCGAGATAGTCGTGCACCGTCGTGAGCAAGGCGGCTCTCATAGGGAAATATTCTTTCTCTCGGCGCCCCACGATTGGCGGCGTTTTCCACAGCGTGTCTAGCTCCTCCTTCAAAGAGCCCCAGATATGATTGATGTCGCTCCTCGTTGTTTCGCCCTTCAATTAGCATACTCATGTGAATGTACTTCCTCTTCATGCACAACCAGGGGGAAGGTTGTACATCCACACAAACACAGGCCAGGTGCTATGTGTGCTTCTCGCTGCCAAACGGATTGACTCCATCGGTGCTCGCGCCCAAAGACGATGTTCCTTGGATCCTTCCCAAATTCGGTCTTCGGTTCAACGCTACACCGCTCGCATCCTTAGGGTGACTCAAAGATCTTGTCTTTTTATCTATCTCCGGATCATTTGCGCCATCTTCTCGCTTCTTCTCCTCCCTATCCGCGCTAAACGCAGGAGCTTTGCTACCTTAGGGTCCGCGAAATACCGCTGCAGACGAGGAGTGATCGGAAAGTACCACACCGATTTTCGAGGAGCTTTTCCTCTTCTTGTATCGAGTGACGCCAAGACACCGGACATATGGTAGACTCCGCGTGCTCGTCCCGATAAATGATGCAATTGTTCATGCACACATGGTATTTCACGGCGGTAAATCCAGAGGACACACGATTTTCTTCGCCTCGAACTGGTCGGGCACTTGTTCCCTTGGGAAGACGTTCGTGCTGTAATGACATGTTCTCGCCGGCACGCGCCGGTCATTTTGTGTTTTACCTTCATCTCCGAGCCATGAGCGCACTTTCAGCGGTATCCTCGGCCTGCATCCTTCATACAACGGAGTAACCGCTGCTATCTCCGCTGATCCAGCTTGGCTTTCTCTCGGCGGCAGCTTTGCGTTATCCGTCCGCTTGAGAAGCAGCTCTTGAATATGAGGGTCCTGCACCCAGCCTCCATCGCCGCCCGCTCCCAAGATCTTCATCTTCATGATCATGCCCTTCGCCTTGATCTTCCTCATCATCATGTACGACATCTTCTACATGATGATCGTACAAGATCACCGCCGTGATCATGTCCCGAGATTCTTCGCCTTCTCGCCCGCCGCCACGGTGGTACTTGTCTTGTCGCTCTTCCTCATTTCTTGCCCGCCCCGCCATGGACGACTTGATAGTCATCTTCATCACCTTGCCACCGATAGCCATCCATGAAACCACGCAAGAGCAGGTGGTCCCGACCTGCCCGAATCCGGGTCCGCAATAAGGCTCTTCAACTTGCATCTTCGACATGGACATCTTATCTCCGCCTCGCTCTTTTGAAGCATCTCGCCTTCATGAGCTCAAAACCTATTCACGATGCCTTCACCATCATGCGGACTATGGTCGTCATGGGTAGAGCAAAACGATATGTTAGAACCAACAAAAATTTGGCATGACCTTCCCTAAAAATAGGACTAAAAGAATGCATAGTGCCAAAACTCTCGCAAACGGAAATGAATCAAAACATTCCGCAAAATATTGGCAACTATCGATATTTCAAATACCGTACCTTCAAACACAAACATATATGCAACACCACAAACACTTGCAACACCACAAACATACATAGATCTAGCTAGGCCACAAAAGTGCATGTGCACGTTGTTGGAGCGAGCTAGGAGGAAAAAAGTAGATCTATATCATGAAGATAGCTTTCCTTACTTACCTATCAAAACTAGGTAATTTCACCACTTAATTTTGTTGAATCTATGGTGGAAATGAGGTGAGGAGGAGGAGATGGTCAAATCTTGGATGAGGAGGTGGATGGAATGAAGTGGGGAAAGTGAGTGGGTAGGTGTGGGCTGTCCAAAATATCTTGTTGGTCCTAGTTACTAATGGCGCACCCTGTCCTCATGCGCCATTAGAAACTCCTGGTTACTAATGGCGATCAGAGAGCGTGCGCCATTAGAAGTTTGGCAAAAAAAGAATAAAACAAAATTTAGTGTAATGGCGCACTACCAACATGGTGCGCCATTAGAAGTTAGATATAGTAATGGCGCATTGTAGGTGTCATGCGCCATTAGAATGTATGGGAAAATGGAAAAAAGAATTCATACTAATGGCGACTCCATCAGCCGTGCGCCATTAGAGTCTTCCACTCTAATGGCGTATTTAGGACAGGTGCGCCATTAGTATATAGTAGTGGCGCACTGCACACACGGTGCGCCATTAGAGTCAATCCTATCTATAGGCCTTTTCCTAGTAGTGAGAATCCTACAAAAATATTGTACTCGCGCATCACATCAAAAAAATGGAGATTTGTTAGTCCTTCTGAGCTGAAGTTAGTTTGGTCTTGTGGGGAGTAATGTAACCATCCTTCAACTGCTCCTTCTGATGAGAAGATAGACAGGGCTTCTTCATCCTGGCATAATCGGAACTAGTCACTTCACGTACTCCATATTCTTCTTTAGAGGAAGATGATCCTGTTGTGCAAAGACAAGAGGACAACTAAATGCTAGCCTCCCTATTTGCTTGAAAAAAGGAAAGGAAATATATAAAACAACACAGATGAAGCACTTCTCAAGGAAAATACCACTTTTTCATGACAGTATCTAAACAGTAGCACAACACCAATAGAGATGACAAAGCTCAATCATATGGAAGAATTAGTGGGCGACTACCAACCTTTGTCAGGAGGCTTATTGTGTAGAGCATACAGATCAAGCACTTCTCCGGAACCATCTGTTGCTATCTACTGTGGTGACCATGCTTACTATATAATCCTTGATTAGTTTAATGTTTCCAACATCTTTTTGTGCAGTTCCACTAAAATATATGTTATCTTCAAAGAAGATCCCTGTTTGCACAAGTAGAGATAATCTATTATATACTTAAAACAGAAGTAAAACAAGCCATCACGTTCATTCACATATGTTAAATTATATTGATCGTTAATTTTTAGATTAATGGTTCAGATTTAAAGATGCAGCGTTACATACAAATATAGTCATCTACTTAATAATTTAGCACATCACATAAGAATAGTATGACACGCCTTTCATCCAAGTCATATGTGCTTTCTAAAAAAAGTATGTCCAGGACAATCACAGATGAACGTCGCTGCCATTGGCCAACAACTGAAAGAAAAAAACATGGCTGCCAACGGCTAATCAACAAGGGAAGTACTGCTCCCTCAAAAAAATTAAAAAGAATACACGGCGGCCAAGGAGTCCAGGTCGAGCGCTGCCAAGAAGGCCGAGTCCGATCACAATACCGCATGTATGATGATGACATCTCTGATTTTAGGAAAAAAATTTATTAGCGTATTATTTCAGCAAATTAATCATTTGATAATATTTTTTACTTTAAGGAAAAATCAATCTAGGCTACTCCATTAGTTCTTCATGTTGAGATAATAAACATTACACATGGGCCAAGAAAACTTTCTCTTTTTTGAGGAAAAAAATCTTTCTATGCCGAGATAAAAAAAATAGATGTGTACGTACATGGAATATAGTGTGGGTGCAAATAAATATAAAAACAAGTTCTTCATGTTGAGATAACAGACATTTTTTACGCATGGGCAAAAAAACCTTTCTCTTTTTTGGGGAAAAAATCTTTCTCCGCCGAGATAAAAAAAGTAGATGTGCACGTATATGGAATACAGTTTGGGTGCAAACAAATATAAAAACAGTTTTGTTTAATAATAAAGTACTATAAGATGTTAGCAACTCATACTAAAAATACGTTTACATCTAAGTGCCAAAAAATTATATTTATATTCTTGCATCATTTTTACAAATGAATTATGACGCATGTTTTAGTTATAATGGTTAACAATATAAACTATCGTTTTTTTCATGAAAAATACTCACAGAAGGACCACGTGAGTGCCAAGAAAAGAGGGTCACTTAAAGTGTAGCACATGTCCATATCTGATAATTGGAACAGGGACGGAGAGTCCTGGCAGCAATCCATGCGATAATGTCACGATTACATTAGGAAACAAGATAATTAGTGCTTCAAGATCTACTCTACAATTGGGATGTCTACCTAACGACCCTAACTGCATAGGGATAGATAAAAGCATAAACTGTTGGACCAAATACAGTTCTCGATTTTGTCTATTTATATTCTCTCAAATAAAAAAGTCATAGGCATACATGACTTCTCCAAAAATGGTAATAGAGAAGTGGTAGATTACGAAGAATCAAAGAGCATATATACGTATAAGTATCACGCGCTAGACATGCATGATGTTTCTAAAATAATAAGTACATAGTAGGAGAGAATACTAATTTTAAGGAGAAAGACAGGCTTAGGCATGGATAGTGGGTAGTCGAACAATCTAAGCTAAGGATCTGGAGCGTACCTACATGCATAAGGGCCACATAAACATGCATGCCATTGAATAAGAAAGGTGGATAATTGACAACATGCTACCATGCAAGTGACCATATCGTACCATAGGAGAAAATAATGTTTTGAGATGGAAACCTCAAAACAACATGGTCACGATGAAAAACAATAGGCTACAAGGACAGTAAGTGAGAGAGAATGAGTGACATAACAATTGGCTACAACATATGAGTCACTATTTTAGAAACCAGGCAAAGTATGATGCCACCTTCTAAAAATGCTAGAGAGGAAGCCATTCGATCAATCATGGGAAGGTTATATGTTGTTGGGATTATGGTGCGATACAGTGATTCGTGAGAAGAAACTGACTCAGGACAAGAAGAACATGTAACACATGACAATTACTAAGTTGTTATGTAGTGGGGACTATAGATAAGATGTGTCGTTCGAGGACGATAGCTAAAGACATGTGGCTAAAGAGCCATTAAAAAATCAAATGAGAGGGAGGTTCCATTGATGATTGATTTATTGACACAAAACAATGCGTAATATATGAGAGTATGAACATACTGCCTTCATGCTTGGTGAGTTTCCACAACATGTCTAATAGAACCCAGGAATGAAGTTGATGCAAAGGGACAAATGATAGAAATTTAATAATTCAATGTGACATATAGAATAAACATTAAATAGATTATAAGTGGTTGAATTTTAAAATCAAAATATGTACAAATAATAACTAAAAAGTCACATAGCCACTATAATGTGCGGGACACCGGCAAGCAATTTAGTTCTATATGAAGTAAAAAAATCATTTTGATAAAAATATGAAATTTGACTATACAATGAAACAAAATTAGCTATTTAGAATTACATCAATATAAAACCTATAGGTGATATGTAGTTGTAGATTAGAATACTTTTTAAAGATTTCCATCGATGACATGCAATATGTAGTGATGGAAGAAAAAAACGCAATGTAACATTCGATATAAGTATCAAATGCATGTAAATATTGCAAAAACTATTTCAGTATGTAAATATTACCACCAATGCATGTTTACTATGATTATATCAACCAAAAATTGTGTGGAAAATAATTGGCTAAGAAACAATGCCAAGCAACTTGGGTATAGGGTTTTAATCATGTATGCACTAGCATATCAATATACCCTGTAGCATAAATGTAGAAATCTAGCCGCGCAAATGCGCGGGTCACTCTGCTAGTTATGTATTACATTAAGAGTGTCATCAAATCAGTGGCAAAACAATTGCTCGTTCCAGCCATAACAATAAATTAAGATGCAAAACTATATCATTACTTGTGTCATCACAGCCCAAAGGCTTCATTACAGATCGGAGTTGATTTTTGTTTTCCGCTTGTTCTTCCTCTTCATCACTTGGTTCAATAATGCACAAGCTTCGCCTTCAATGTAAGATTTGGCATGTCAACTAGGGAGCACAAGTATAGCACTAAACAATGACATTAATTTTCTGATGAAAGCGGCAAAATACAGGCCAACAATTGTGAAATATCCTTACCTTATCTCAATGGGATATTATGGTGCACATACAGATTGGAAGTCTTGTGTCCATTTGGGCAGTTCACTAAAATCAAGCAACACTATCATACAAGTAGCACAACATATGAAAGCACACTGCAGAATCATGTGAAAGAAGGCTAGTGCTCACCTCTCATGATGCGGAATTCAAACAACTCACAAGAAGAAGATCTAAACCAAATTTGCCAACACGGATGGGAAGTAAGATCTCCTCTTGTGCAGTTCCACTAAGATCAAGAAATCAAGCAACGTTGTCGGTGTGACATTTTGGTTGAACTACACAAAACACTCTTAAAACAAAAGTGTTTTGTGTAGTGCAACAAAAGGTCACAATGGCAACGAGCTGAAGTAGATAACCTTGTTTACACAGAGGTGCAAAGGAAACAATTAGTGGTCAATAACGGTGGATGACACAGAAGCCAACAAAAATAAGCATCTACCTTATCTAAATGGGAAAGAATGCGACAATAGCATTTCTCAAACGGTGGTATTGATTAATATTAACATAGGGATTATATTAACAATAAAATTCGTTGAACATGCAATTTGCATTTAACTGTGGCATTGCATCAATTTTCCAGCGGCATTATTATACGGTGTTTGTTTACAGGGACATTTTGGTGTAGGGATTAAAAAAATTCCGTGTCAGACCCATCTAAACCGAACAGGAGGGATTTTAGGGACTAAAAGTGGGCATTTGGGACTAAAAAAAGAAGACCCCGAGGGAGTCTTTTTGGGACTTTTTCCAACAGTTGCCCCTGCCATGCATCACATCTTGTCTCTATTAGTTCATTACTAGGGCAACATGGTCTTTTAGCATGTCATTTAATAACCTCTAGTTCATGTTTAGTCCCTGGAACCAAGCAGGTAGGGACTAGGGAGTTTTTGACCAAACAGGGCCTTAGATTAACAACAGCTAATGAGTTGCACGGGACAGTGGACGCACCAGCACCATGTGCATCTACCGATGTACTGTGGTCATGCACAGTCTGTCGCAACAAAGAACAAACAACCAAGGAGCATATTTGTGTTGGTCCCAGTTTTTTATCTTTAGACACCTTTCCCTATGTGAGCGCAGCAAATCTAGTCACTACAAGAAAAATACACTTCTATGATGATACGTGTTTGCCACAGTAGGTCGCGTTTTTTGTCATGCATGTACATCCATGACAAATTTATGATGTAATCAGATAGTCATACCGTCTTTGCCGCAAGTGTTCCATGACATTACCAAAATTATCATCACGGAAGTGTCCACTTCCATGATGATGAATCACGCGTCACAGAAGTGCTTTCGTCAAGGGTGACCGACACGTGGCATCCACCATAACGGAACGCCGTTAAGCTATCGGGTCAGGTTTTGGATCCGATAACCCGTTAACAGCCCCGACCAATGGGGATTTTCCACGTGTAAAATCATCATTGGCTGGAGGAAACACGTGTTGGCTCACCGTTGGGACAGATGTCATCCACTCATTGGACAGAAGGCGCCTATGATACGTCGACATGTGGCACGGCCCAACAAAGGCCCATTCCTGTGAAAAGGTCGGCCCGTTTGACTTGGTCAAAAGGTGGCGGGCCGGCCCATGTAAAGCCTGTTAACGGCCTGTTCACATATAGCCCATTTACAACCCGCTAACCCAAGGCTCGTTACGCCCTATTCGGATTAGGCCCAATAGCGTCATCTAGGCCATCCAATATGATTCCAGCCCGTTTTCACTTCTGGCCCATGTATGGCCCATGACGTCTTTCGGCCCATATGAGGCCCTATGTAACTCTTGGCCTATTAATGGCCCGTGGTGAAACCGCCAAGAATGAACAAAGTATTACTTTACACCCATTAACGGCCGTGGTGAAACTGGCCCGTAATGAAAAATGTATCACTTTATACCCATTAAGGGCCCGTTATTCCGTTGGGCCGTTTCCAGCCCATGTTATCTTTCGGCCTTCTCAGAGCCCATTTATTCTTGGGCTCATTTCCAGCATTCGTTTACTTACGGCCCATTACTATCATTTAATGCTTATGGGCCAAATTTAGCCCGTGGTTACAGTCGGCCCATTTGTGGGTCCGTTAACACGTTGGGCCATTTTCATAGCGTCATGAAATATGGCCTATTAATGATGGCCCGTTATGGTCGGCCCATGAATGGACGTTTCCAACTCAAGCCCGTTTACGGCCATTATGCGGCCTGTTATTGGCCCATGTTTGGCCAATCGATCATACTGCCCGTATAAGGCCCATTGATGATACGACCCGTAGAAGGCCCATTGTTTCTGCGGCCCGTAGAAGGCCCACTGTTTATACAGCCCGTAGAAGGCCCACTATTTATACGGCCCGTAGAAGGCCCACTGTTTCTACGGCCCGTAGGTCCAGTGTCACTACAGCAAATATTAGCCCATGGTTATTGTGGCCTAGTTTTAAAAAATAGGTTATTGCAGCCACTAGCAAACCGCAGAAAAAGAAATGCACTGACTACAAGCAAACAAATAAACAAGACAACAAGGAAATAAATAACCAAGCAACTTACACTAGGCTATCACGGCTATTAAACATATTACATCCACTGGGCATCAAAGTTCGCCACCAGTGCAAATATAGGGAACACAAGAAGATATAAATGCTACAAACAAAACAAGTCCGAACTGAAACCACTTTAGAAGAGCTCAAGAAACAATATCCTGGTACCCATAATGTCGGGCAAGATGCTTAGCAAGCTTATTAGCTTTCTTGTTTGGCGCTTAAGTCCTCCAAATATTGTTGTTGCTCCGTAAAGTATGCATCTGAATTCGCAGGACTTCCTCGGTCCTTCGGCTTCTGTCGATAACATCTAATCGATGTCTTTCAACTTGAAGTTGAGACTCAAGAAGTCGAACTGATTCAGCAATGAGTTCAAGAGCTGGTGCCAAAGAAGGGGTAGCCAAGAACTCAACACTACATCAAGCCAGGACTTTGGGGTTGTCTTAGTGTCCTCAATATAGTTTTTATCAGCTTTCTTGGAGACCATCGGGATGTCTCACTATCTTTAACCTTATCTCAAGCATTTCCTTTACCATTGCATAACAGGGTACTCTTCTCCAATCTTTTATCCGTGTTCTAAAAGAGAAACAAACAAACACATCTCAGGTTTACAATGTAGTATATGAAACTCATTTTGGTAAACCAGTTCAGTAAGGTGGACAAGATAACAGCATGAAACAAACATATATCTATGTAGTATGGTCACTGTATGGTCTATATCATTCTAGTTTATGTTGCCAAATCAAGATAGATACAGTTCGAATCATATCTATTTAAGACAAAGCAGCATAGACAGAATATAAGTGTGGAAAACTACGCAAAATAACAACACTTGTAATGTGCATGGCATGAGAACATAACTGTTTATTCGATTGAAACTGAAATCAACATAGAGCAAGTTACAATAGCCAAACACGTTGAAGAAACAGGTTTAAAACATACCTGTTGCACCATTGGAGTTTCAATTGCATCCTTCAAATTTGAAATTGGTTGGTATCAGTAAATACAGTGATGCAAGAGCAAAGTAGTATGAACCATAGCTACGGAACCCGACCGAGAACAATTCTTCTTCTGCTTTAAGCGTTGACTTGGGTTCGGAGTGGTGGTCCTCGTGATTTGGGCACTGCAGTTGCCTTACTAACTGCTCGTGTTTGGGTGCTCTGTGGTGGAGACGGTGCTGTGTCAAGGGGAACTGGGTGTCTATCTGCTGGGGTTGGGGTTAGAAGGGGTGTAGCTGGTTCTCTGTCCAACTGGGTAGGGGTACAATCTGCATGAGTGTGGGTTATGTGTGGTGGGAATTATTCTTGGGCAAGTACAACTGTGGTTCTATCTCAGATCGACAGTAGCACGATCTTTTTGAAGACCGTGTTTTACTCCCACGGATATTGCCATCACTCCCTCCAATTGAAATGGCTGATAAACAAGAAAAGTAATTGAGTGTACAGACATTGTAAGATAGACAGGTGCAATGGATAGTAGGGAAGAAAATAGGGCATGAAATAATTCACATTTATGTTGTCTAAGCAAACAGAATAGCAGGACATAATTTCACATATATGATGGCTAATTAAACAGGATAGCATGACACAATTTCACATGTATGATGGCTAACTAAACAGGATAGAATGACATACTTCAAAATATGATGACTATGTAAACAAGATGACATGATATAACTATACGATGTGTCTATTAAAGTGGTTGGCATGCCATAAATCACAAACATGCCGTTGATGGAAATATGATGGCATGATATAATTCACGGATAGAATGACATAACTTAAAATATGATGACTATGTAAACAGGATGAGATGATATAACTATATTATGTCTTCAGAAAACGGGTTGGCATGCCATAATTTTGATACATGTTGTCTATGTAAACATCATGGCATGACATAATTCAAATATATGATTTATATACTAAGGAAGTGAGCAGAGGGCAATTGCATATATGATGTGTCAACTAAGGAGATGGCATTCAATATTGCGTATATGATGTAAAAACTAAGCATTGCAATACAACATATGCATTATATGAGTAATATAACCCTGCCAAGTTTGAGCATACACCTCAGGGGGATAATAGGACTGGTCATCTGCCTTTGAATCCTCCTTTGAAGAGCTATCTCAGAATCAGCAAGATATCTGCTTCAAGCAGTAGCATTGTCCGCTCTGAAGACCTTGTTTTCACTCCAGATTTCTCCATCACCAATTCAAATGGCTGATGCACAGGAAGAGCAGTTGAATATACAAACATTGTCAACAAAAACAATGAGAAATACAAAAAAAGGATGGCATGATATAATTCACATATATGACGCTTGCCTAAACAGCATGGCATTGCATAATTCACATAGATAATGCCTTGCAACAAGATAACATTGCATCATTCACATATATAATGTCTTGCAACAAGATGGCATTGCATAATTCACATATATGGTAATTAGACACTAAACAGGTGGCATTCACACAAAGCATGTCTAAACTAAGCAAATGACATAGCAATGCAACATACCATACGCACAATATGAGTAACATAACCCTGCCAAGTTAGGGCATGCACCTCGGGGGGGGGGGAATATGACTGGTCATCTGTCTTTGAATCCTCCTTTGAGGAGCTATCGGTAACCAGCAAGACATGCGCTTCGTCAGATAGCATTGTCTGCTCTGAAGACCTTGTTTCCACTCCAGATTTTTCCATGACCGTGCTGAATGGCTGATGTACAGGAAGAGTAATTGAATGTACTAAATTTTCTGACAAATTTAACACATAATAAAAAAATGATGGCATGATATAATTCACATATAAGATGACTGGCTAACCAGGGTGGCATTGCAAAATTCACATATATGATGCCTGGCTAGACAAGATGGCATTGCATGATTCACATATACGATAAAGAAACTAAACAGATGGCATTGACACAAAGCATGTCTAAACTAAGCAGATGACATCTTTAATGTATACAGTAAGCAATGCAAGGCACCATATGCATGATATTACCAACATCAGCATGCCAAGTTAGAGCGAAGACCTCATGGGGTAAATAGGAGTGGTCTTCTCCTTCTGAATCCCCCTCAGAACAGTTATCTTCCTCTTGATTACGATCCGAAATGGGTGGAGGGGGATGCCTTTGCGCCCACCATGGAACGACGTCTGCATGAAATTTTATTGCCACGCAAGGCTCGTCTCTTTTGCTCTACATGATTAGTTCCATTGTGTACAATAACTGGCATGCATAGGAATAAAACATAGTGAGATTATGTAAGGAGTGCATGCACAAATCGAGAGTGATGGTAGCAAACTGTGGATAGACCCAAAACCAATGATAGCAGGCAGGTAATAGCTTTAGTTAAAAAATACAGATAATGGCTCCTTTAATGTTTGTTTACACCCAACGTGAAACTCATAGTAGACACCGGAGATTAACCAGATAGTAGATGATAGTACTTGATTGTCGCCCCAATATGTACCCTCAACCATTTAAATACTCAAGTTTCAGCATTAGTTTGGACCTGACTCGAGTCTAATAGGTGAACACGACGATAATGTAGCATGTCATCATATTAAGTGACGCATAATGTAAGCGGAACACGAAGAGTGCGACCTCTCTTGCGGACCTGTGTAGTCCTCAAGGTCATCTGCTCAGTTGATGATGGTAATCCAGTTGTCGTGGCTGCCGGTGGCGGGGGAGAAGATCTGAGGTGGCGAAAGACAGTCTGGAGAGCGGATCCCTGCTGTGGTGAACCCTTCCGTCGTTGGAGCAGCTGAGCTGGGGTGGAACACAGCACCGCAGGAGCAGGACAAACCACACAAGGTTTTCTTTGACACATATCTATAACAGAAGTAATTGAGTAAGGGCTTGTTTGAATTTGAGGATTCTAACAATGCAGGGATAGGAAATAGACAGGAATAGGATAGGAATGCACGTGCAAAACAGAGAATTTAAAAACACAGGATTTCTGCCAATCTGGGTGTTTGATTCACAACAATTGGAAGATCACAGGATGCAAAAAAGCATGGTGAGATTAAGTCAAACCACAAGAAAATGTACGGTTATAATGCTATTATGCTACTTTCTCTTAGTCTTGTGCTTGATGAATAGGAATATGAAAAGGAGGAGAAGTGGAAATTAGAATTCCTACGGTTTTTCTTTCAAGGAGACACTAAAGAAACAAATCCTACAGTTTTCCTTTGCTCCATTCCTTTGCACCAAATTCATGAAAAGTAGTACCATAGGAAACTTTCCGATTCCTATGTTTTTCATTCACTTTTCCTTTGAAGCACTGGCGATTCTAGTAGGCAGGCTTGAGCAAGGAAAATCGTACACTAAAAAAATGTTTTTGTGCTACTTCTATTACTTTGGACCCAGGCCACTGCCATACTAGCTCAACTCCCAGGCCCATCGACAAATGCACAGCTCAAACGCGCAGAGATAAATAATGATGGCGTTCAAGAGAGTCCATCAGGGATAGCTAAGTTTCCTGGTACCTCACTGCTTGTCATATAGTAGGTTAAAATAATCGTATTTCCTGTTACTACAAGTGCTCAGTGGACAATATATATAACATGTAGAGTAAAAAAGAGATGCAACAAGTTTACAACCTCTTTGGTGAAGCCATGTCGATCTCAACGTGATTGGGTTGGCCGGTGAGGATACTCCGGCTGACTTTGCTGTCGGAGGAGGGGAAGAAGATCATAGGCGTCTGGAGATGGAGCCCGAGGTACTGCTCCGCTGTGATGGAGGGTTTCGTCGTTGGAGTAGCTCCGGTGAGTTGTACGATGCCGAGGCTGAAGTAGGACAAGAGAGACAACGAACAACGTTAACCTGAGTGGAATTCTAATAGCATCTCCAGTACATGACATAAAATACATAACCACAAAGTGCTAGCTGTAAAATACATCAGCCGCTCATCTCTAAACTTAACTGTCGAAACGGAACTGAACTGTCAAAACTGAACCTAACTGTCGAAACTGAATTTTGCTTTCGAAACTGAACGCACTAGCAAGGTGAGGCTACACGTCGGTCGACAGACTTTTTCATCTCTGGTCAGTCGATTTTGCAGCCGTTGGATACGAAATCAAGGGCCTGCGGTTCATCTTCAACCTCCACCCCCCTGAGCCGCCAGCCACCACCGGCCAAATAGCAGCCCCCGGCCACCCGTGGCCGGCGGTGCGCCGCCCCTCCCGCCCCGAAAAGACTCCCCACCGCCGGTCCGCCGCCGCCCCGGCCATCCCTCTAGGCCCCCCCATGCCGAGCTTTTTCTCCGGCGATCCCCACGCCACCGCCGGCGACCACCGCCCCCATCCTGAACCCTAAGATAGATAGTGGGATACCTCTCCGGTGAGCCCCCCTCCCCGCTACGGCTGGTTCTTCCTTCACCCCGGCGAGCCCACCCATTGAAAATCGACTAACCCAAAACTCGATTCAGTCGACTGAAGTGTAGCCAAATCGGAGCAGCATCGCAAGCAAGAGTAAGAGCGAGAGCAGTAGCGCAAGCAAGAGCAGACCAAGCAGGGGACCGAGAGCAAGAGCGGAGCAGCAGCGCGAGCGAGTGCTAAAGCAGCAGCAGCTCCTACTGATGTGGAGTCGCCGCCGAGGGAGCGACACCGTCGAGGAAGTTGCCGGCGACGCTGCCGTGGATGGTGCCGCGTCGTGTCGGCTCGGGACAGAGCGCCGACAGCACCGTGAGATCGAATCAAGAAGAAAATGCGGCGATTAGTGTACAACCTCTTTGGTGGCGCCGATTAGGCCGCAGCTTCATCTGAGGAAACGGTGATGATGATGCTTGTCGGTGTCAAAACCGGCGGATCTCGGGTAGGGGGTCCCGAACTTGCGTCTAGGCGGATGGTAACAGGAGACAAGGGACACGATGTTTTTACCCAGGTTCGGGCCCTCCTGATGGAGATAAAACCCTACTCCTGCTTGACTGATATTGATGATATGGGTAGTACAAGAGTGGATCTACCACGAGATCAAGGAGGCTAAACCCTAGAAGCTAGCCTATGGTATGATTGTTGTAATGGTTGTTTTTCCTATGGACTAAAACCCTCCGGTTTATATAGATACCGGAGAGGGCTAGGGTTACACAGTGTCGGTTACAATGGTAGGAGATCTACATATCCGTATCGCCAAGCTTGCCTTCCATGCCAAGGAAAGTCCCATCCGGACACGGGACGAAGTCTTCAATCTTGTATCTTCATAGTCTTGGAGTCCGGCCGATGACGATAGTCCGGCTATCCGGACACCCCCTAGTCCAGGACTCCCTCAGTAGCCCCTGAACCAGGCTTCAATGATGATGAGTCCGACGCGCATATTGTTCGGCATTGCAAGGCGGGTTCCTCCTCCGAATAATTCATAGAAGATTGTGAACACCAGGATAGTGTCTGGCTTTGCAAAATAAATTCCACATACCACCGTAGAGAGAATAATATGCACACAAGTTCAATCTGCTCACGTATTTCTTGGCATGACATCATGCCACTAGCAAGCCTTTACTTGAATTGTTTTTATTATACCACCTCAGCGCGTTTAGCGAAGCGGTTTCCTTGGCACGTCTTGTCGAAGCAGAGATCATGTTCCCCTTATTCCGGGATTCCCATCAATACGGACGTGGGTAACCCAACCGTGCTCGTTGCCACGCCTCCTCTATCAAAGGCGAGTCCCAAACGGTCATGGGGACGGCTCTTGGTATTCTCCCCTTTATAATGGGACCAAGGCACGTTTCTTTTCTTCAACACTCAATCGAATCTGCCTCTTGCCCCGAGCTCCAACACCAGAGCCCTAGATTCGAGTGTCTCGGACTTTCAACAATGTCCGGCTCCAGCCTACAAGTCCGGTGGATGCCCTCCTCCGTCACGGAAGAGGACGTGCTAAAGCTGAGAGAAGCCAGGTACCTGACCTGCGAGATTTCGCACAGGTTGCCCGTCCCAGGGCAAGTTATTCCCACTCCCGAGCCCGACGAGAGCGTCGTGTTTGTGTCTCACCTCCGTCGGGGTTTAGGCTTCCCGATGGATCCTTTTGTGAGAGGGCTTATGTTTTACTACGGGTTGGAATTCCATGACCTGGCTCCGGAGTCCATCCTCCATATCTCATCATTCATCGTCGTCTGTGAAGCCTTCCTCCGCACTACTCCCCACTTCGGTTTGTGGCTCAAGACCTTCAACGTGGAGCCGAAGATGATCGAGGGGCGTCAAGCAGAGTGCGGCGGGGCGGTTGTAAGCAGAAGGGCCGATGCTATGTGGCCCGAGGGCTCCTTCCAAGAGGAGCTCGGCTTGTGGCAACAGGAGTGGTTCTATATTACCGCTCCTAGGGGCAGCAGGCAGAAGCCGCCGCCCATCTTTCGCTCGGGCCCTCCACAGCGGCTGATGTCGTGGGTCAACCAAGGGCTCAACTGGGGGCCATCAAAGGACGTACCCCTCTTGCAGGGCCAGATTCAAGACTTCCAAGAGAGGGAGATCAATCTGGTCGTAGTGATGCAGGTTATGCTGATTCGGCGTCTTCTGCCCTGCAAGCGTCGCCCCCTCCGCCTGTGGGAATTCAATCCAGAGGGACCACGGGCTCTCCAACACTTCATGGGTACGACACCCGTGGAGATGTACAAATTGTTCTTCGGATCACAAGGGGTGTGTCCAGAATTGATCGAGGATGCCGGCCTAAGCTGCAATCGCCCGGATACGCAAGTAAGTAGCCCTGTGTCCGGACACACCGTTCGTTTGCACCTTCTTGAATTTGCTTTTTTAACCAATCGTTCCTTGAATAGGAGTGGTAGCGCAAGCGAAATTGATATGGTGTCCGGCCCCCCTCCCGGAGACCCCGCCGAATCCCGTGCTGGTCAGGATGCTGGAGGTTGCGTCATTAGAGGAAGGCGAAGGGGAAAACAGAGGAACTACCGCCTCTACCAAGGAGGCTTTTGAGAAAGGGGGGATCGAGAATCCCTCCTTCCAAGGGGAGAAGAGGACCGCTTTCGAAAACCCGGAGGCCAAGGCCTCAAAGCGGGGGAAGAGATCTTCACCAGAGGGTCCTGCGTCTGGGGAGGCCCCGGCCGCACTATCTCCCCTAAGGAATCAGCCCTCCAGCGAGTCGTAAGTAGAAAAACGGGAGTTCTGTAATAAGGGACATCCCTATTTTTGCTTCTGAGGATAACTGAATTTTTTACCTTGTAGTTCGGATCTCCGTCCTTCTCAGCTGAGCTCGTCTTCGGGGGAGCTTCGTCCGGAGATGATGGAGAGCGAAACGCCTCCATCTGCCGCACCGTCAGGCGGGGCGGACGACCCTGAGGTGTCATCACGGAGGGTATCCCCGAGTCCGGCCGGGCCGAAGAGTTCGGCGCCAACTGGTGTACGGCCGGAGGAGCTGAGGGATCTGCTCGAGAAGGCATCTATCTCAGAAGGTCACCGTACATTGATGAGTACGGTGATTGAAAGAATTTCATCCACCGATGGCGGGTTGCATGATGCCGTCAGAAGTTTGCTGGCGGGGTTTGAGGTACGTAAAAATGACACACCTTTTGACAGTTTTACACATAAAGTGTGCCCTGTATAGATAGTAGCCCCTGAGACTCGGTATGTTGTCGAAAGCGACAGCGTGCCGCGGATCATAATCTCGGGTATTAATTCTCGCCTTTCCTACATAGGTGGCTGATAGTCCGGTGGCCAGCCGGACTGATGGAGTTGCTGAACTAAGGCGGCAACTCGACGTTGCGGATGCGGACATCGCGCTGATCAATAAGCGACTTGATGAGTCGCAGGGTAGGTTGCTTCTCCGTGCTGCTGCTGTGGAGGACCTTCGAGCAGAGCTTGCTCGAGCCAAGGAGCAGGCCAGGAGGAGTGATGCGGCTGCCTCGAAGGCGGCCGAAGAGCTAGAAGCCGAAAGGGCTGCTCACTGCCGAAGTAGGGAGGAGATGGCCGAAATGGCCGTGAAGCTGAAAAATGTTACCGACCGCTATGAGGTTCTTGAAAAAGAACGCCGAGCGGAGCGAGAAAGCCTGAAGAAGGCCACCGCCGAAGCCAAGGATGCCCGTTCTGCAATGAGGGCTATAAAGGAGGAGCTACGCCAGGCCGGAGATATTGCGGCTGGCAAGCCTTTTCTGCTGTGCAGGAGGTTTATGGATCCGAAGTATGCTCAGCTTGGCCAGCTGTGGGTCCGGAGGATCCTTATATGGATTTAGCGGCGAGTGCGGCAGATGCTGTTGTGCACTTCCGAAGTCAAAAGGATCACCAGACGGAAGAGCTTTTTTGGTCTCAATTCCACAGTTCGGAGTGTTCACTTCCGCTGACCGATCGGTTGGCTGAGTGGGCTGAGCTGAATAGATTGTCCGGACTTGCCATAATGGATATCATGGCTCATGTCTGGCCGGATAGGCCCAAGCCGAAGAGCTATTTCGGCTTATTGCAGCAATTGCTTGGGGCGGTGCCGTATATAAAGGCGATGAAGCGGTCGGCCTGCATAGAGGGTGCACGGATGGCCCTCGCCCGTGTGAAGACATGCTGGACGGAGATGGATGCCACCGATGTTGCAACCCGGGGTTCGGACGAGAGCCGGTTACCCGCCGAGCACTATTTTGGGGAAGTTCTGCGTGATGCTCGTGCAATAGAGTCGCAGTGCTCAAAAAATGTCATGTTCAAATGATCTTTATGGTTTGTAAAACGATATTCATAATATAAGCGCTTTTTATACTTGTGCGTTCAAGTATTGGAATATCTCCTGTGGGGCCGTTAATGTATACTTGTGTATAACCTGAAAGATGGCAGTCTTCGGCTTCAGCCCCCACGCACATAGTGCGGGGGTGTTTGCAAAGTAGCGCATTTTCACACTTAATCCAACGTCTTGGCCCTGTGAAGGGGGTGGTAGCGTAGCAAACGAGGCAACCAGACTATAATGCTTTATCACTTTCACTTAGCCATAGGAGTTCGAAGGTGGGGCTACGACATAGCCCCTAGGGGCACCGCGCTCTCCGAATTCGGGGCGTGTATGTGCCTGACCGGGAAACGGTCCTTCGTCAAAGTGGAGGAATTCTAAACATTCCGGTAGTCAATCGAGTGGTTGACCAGTCTCTCGCTACATCATGACAGTCAATTTTCGGCTTTCTCTACTGAGGTGCTCGCCTGGCCGAACCAGGGCACAATCGCAGTAGTTCTCCTGGTGCCGCGTTAGCCGATGATACGGAACATAAGGCAGCAAAACACAGGAGCCGGGCAAACCCAACATTTGACCAAAGACATGATTCGGAGCTGATGCATATAAGGCCTAACTCGAGACGCCCAACACTCCCTAAGGTATTCAGTATATATGATAACGGGCAGATCAATGCCCCAAACCCCAAGTGTCCAGGTACAGGCGAAAATTGCTGACGCGGCCGATGCCAAAACGCCAGTCTCCTCGTCGGTTATGGTGAAAAACCGGTGGATGTGAATCAACAAGAGACAGTAAGAAAGGTTTTCGCAGGGTCTTAATCTGAAAAGAATCCTTGCCACGGGTCCCTGCTGCACGTCTGCGCCTGTGTCTCCGTTGTGCTGTATCCTGGACGAGTGTACACGTTGTTCATCTGTAAAAGAGAAGAACTTAGTTTGAAAAGAAATCGTGCAACAAATGTATTAAAAATCGAAGTATGAATGAATGAATAAAGCTGAGCTTTTATTGGCTCTTTATTGCTCATACGCACAGCCCCTTGTGAAGGGGTGTGCGGCTAGGGAGCCCCTAGTTTATTTATGCCGGACTCGCCTAGCCGTGTCCGGGGTCTTGAACGACCTTTTAATGAGATGATGCCGCGTGCACCGGGCATTTTAAGTGTAAGAGACGCGTAGTGCGGTATTGCGTTAAAGCGGGCGAAAGCTTCGCGTCCCAATAGTGCTTGATGGCTACTTTTGAATGGGGCGACATGGAAGATTAGCTTTTCGCGACGGAAGTTGTCGGGTGATCCGAACACAACTTCTAGTAGTAAGGAGCCCATGCACTTGGCGTAAGGGCCTGGCGTCACTCCTTTGAAGGAAGTGCGGCTATGGCGAATTTTAGTAGGGTCTATCCCCAACTTGCGGATTGTGTCCGGAAATAGCAGGTTTAAATCGCTGCCGCCATCCATTAGGACTTGTGTAAATTGTAGTCCGTCGATTATAGGATCCAATATCAGAGCAGTCCATCCTGCGTTTTGAATACTTCTGGAATAGTCCATGTGGTCGAAAGTACTTGGTTTTGACATCCAATCTCGGGGTTCCGCTGGGGTGGACCGTGCGACACGTACTTTAGCGGGTGCCGCACTATTGTTCCGTATTATCACATTAAGTGAGTTTACTGTTTTGACTTCTTGTGGGAAAGTCTTTTGTTTTCCGGCACTCTGCTGGTGTGGTTCGTCGTCATCCTCGCTTGGCGCGTCGAGCCCCTTGTGTTCGGCGTTGAGTCGACCGGACTGTTTGAAGACCCAACAATCTCGGTGGGTGTGGTTTGCAGGCCTCCCGGAGGTACTGTGGATTTGACATATCCGATCCAAAATTTTGTTTAAGTTGGATAGCTCGTCACTGTTGTCCTTAAGAGGCAGTGTTTTGTTGTTCGGCCGCGAGCTTTTGAATCCGGCGTTGACCGCCGTGTTCTTTGGGCTTTTTTCTTTATTTTGGCGCTGGTCCTTTCTGCGCCGTGATTTTCCGTTTCCATCTCTGATCTCGGATGTACTCGGGTCGCTGGTGCTGCATCTTGCTAGCCAGCTGTCTTCCCCCGAGCAAAAGCGGGTCATGAGGCTTGTTAGCGCGGCCATTTTTCTTGGCTTTTCCTGGCCGAGGTGTCTGGCGAGCCATTCGTCTCGGACGTTATGTTTAAAAGCTGCTAGGGCTTCAGCAGCCGGACAATCGACTATTTGGTTCTTTTTAGTGAGGAACCTGTTCCAGAATTTGCGCGCTGACTCTCCGGGCTGTTGGGTTATGTGACTTAAATCGTCTGCATCCGGAGGGTGGACATAAGTCCCCTGAAAATTTGCTCTAAACGCGTCCTCGAGCTCTTCCCAACTTCCAATGGTATTTTCTGGGAGGCTTTTGAGCCAATGCCAAGCTGGCCCTTTGAGCTTGAGGGGCAGATATTTTATGGCATGGAGATCGTCTCCTCTAGCCATATGTATGTGCAGGATGTAGTCCTCAATCCAGACTCCGGGGTCTGTTGTTCTGTCGTATGCTCTATGTTTACGGGCTTGAACCCCACTGGAAATTCATGATCCAGTACCTCATCGGTGAAACATAGTGGGTGTGCGGCGCCCCTGTATTTGGGTGTGCCGTTGTCTTCGAACACTCGGCGTGTTGTGTTGCTTCCTGGGGCCCTCTTCTTTGGCCCATAAATGGACCTTACCGGGCCATCTATTTTGCGAGGATCACCTGCCGGCTTGTGTGCGGCGCCGCTTGTCACTCTTGGCCTGTCATCTGGTCGTCTATCCGGCTAGGCGGCCTCTTTGCTTTTTGATTGTGGGGGCTCTACGGCCTCCTCGTCGAATTCTGGCAGCAGCTTGCGCTTCGGATAGCTCCTTGTTTGGTGGCTGTTGCCATATTTGTCCGCGGTCTTGAGTACTTTGCTCCACCTCATTCTGAGTATGTCTTCCGCTGTTTTGAGCTTCCATTTCTCCTTCTTCAAACTTCTTGCAGTGGCGACAAGCCTTTTTTTGAAGGTTCTTATGCTCCGGTGGTGTGTCCGGCGTTAGATCGTCTGGACTGTTGTTTTCGCCGAGGATGAGTTGATTATCCGATTCATCCTGTTCGGATGCTTGCTTGGTTGCATGTTCGTCGCCCACTGGTTTGCCCTGCTCTAAGGCAGGGTCATTATGAGTGCTGTTGTTATCGAGGCGGGACTTGGGGCAGCGCTTGCGCCGCCATTTTGGTTGTTTTTAGGGGGAATTATCCTTCGCCGTGTCCCGTTGTTCCTCATTATCGCTCCCTTTTGGGGTGTCCACCATGTATATATCATGAATTGAGGTGTCTTTCCGGTGCCCGATAGGCGCTGGTTCTTGGTCGTCTCCGGCGTCGTCGTCCATACCGTCGATGTCTTCGGAGTCGTAGTCTAGCATGTCGGTTAGATCGTTGATAGTGGCTACAAAGTGGGTGGTGGGTGGGCTTTGAATTTCTTCATCGTTCGCATTCCAACCGTCCTGACCGCAGTTCGGCCAGGGCTCTCCTGATAACGAGAGATACTTTAGCGAATTCAGGATGTCGCCAAAGGGTGAGTGCTGAAAGATGTCCGCGGCGGTGAACTCCATGATCGGCGCCCAATCGGATTCGATTGGCAGGGGCACCGGAGGTTCAGAGTCCGGCGAGGAGTCCGGCACCTCGGAGTCACGGGCTTTGCAAAGGACAAGGTCAGTATTCGGCTCCATCGCCGTAGAAGTTGCAGCTCCCGAGGTGGTGTCCAGCCACCTGTCCTCGATCTGCGCGGTCGGCTCCGAACTAGGGCTCGGAGCGGACTCATGTGCGGCTTCCAGAGCACTACGGCGGCTGAGCTAAATCATGCCCCTCGCGACAGTGCAGCGCACTTGGCTGTGGCTCGAATCCATCGAAGATCAAGTCTCCGCGGATGTCAGCCGTGAAGTTTAGGCTTCCAAATCTGACCTGATGGCCAGGGGCGTAGCTTTCGATCTGCTCCAGATGGCCAAGCGAATTGGCCCGCAGTGCAAAGCCGCCGAACACGAAGATCTGTCCGGGGAGAAAAGTCTCACCCTAGACCGCCTTGTTGTTGATTGAAGAAGCCATCAAACCTACCGGTGACGACACAGAGGAACTCTCAATGAAAGCACCAATGTCGGTGTCAAAACCGGCAGATCTCGGGTAGGGGGTCACGAACTGTGCGTCTAGGCGGATGGTAACAGGAGACAAGGGACACGATGTTTTTACCCAGGTTCGGGCCCTCTCGATGGAGGTAAAACCCCACTCCTGCTTGATTGATATTGATGATATGGGTAGTACAAGAGTGGATCTACCACGAGATCAAGGAGGCTAAACCCTAGAAGCTAGCCTATGGTATGATTGTTGTAATGGTTGTTTTTCCTATGGACTAAACCCTCCGGTTCATATAGACACCGGAGAGGGCTAGGGTTACATAGAGTCGGTTACAATGGTAGGAGATCTACATATCCGTATCGCCAAGCTTGCCTTCCACGCCAAGGAAAGTCCCATCCGGACACGGGACGAAGTCTTCAATCTTGTATCTTCATAGTGTTGGAGTCCAGCCGATGACGATAGTCCGGCTATCCGGACACCCCCTAGTCCAGGACTCCCTCAATGCTCTTCCGGTGGTGCAGGTGAAGACGGTGGTGTGGGAATGGAGGTGGCACGAATGACGAGGGGAACATCGGGGCAGCTCCTTGGAGGTGGTGGATGGTGTGGCTGAACCGGCGGGACGATGAGATCGACGACGGATCCTCATCCGGTACGGTGGATGAGGGACGTCGAGGTGTTGCTGTGGACGACATCGTCGGGGAAGAGTCTCCGGCTGGGTGGCGGACGGAGCAGGGTGTGGGGTTTCGTCGCGGGTTTTTGCGGACTCGGTGTACGAATGGGTGGGCGGATGGGATGGCAGTGGGGAACCATGGCTTAGAGACGCGCTTGTCCGAAATGTGGGGTAAGTTACGAAAGTACCCCCCACCGATTTGAGGCGGTTCTTTCGGTTCAGGGGTACCACGGGCATTTCGCGTGTCGGGATTTCACAGGAGGTGGGAGTTTTCGCGCGCATTGTAATTTCGGAATAGCAAGGCACGGGTTCAGATGGAGGGAGTTGTCGGAGCACAATGAGACAAAGATATATCTTAAATATTTCGGGCTAACAAGGCGCAGGTTGAAGAGGCAGGAGTTTCGCAGCACGATAGACAGAGATGCTAGCTTCAATTTTCGGCATAACAAGGCGCGGCTTGAAATTTCGGAAGAACAAGCTTAACGTGTACCCAAAAAAAGACAATTTGCACCTCAACATGCACAACACACACACAAACACCATTTAGAATCGAGTAAGGTACACGCGCACTGCACGCATGAGATTTGGCAACCAAATTATGAATAAATACCACATTATAGCATGCAAGATTTGAGTCATATATGCATGATGTAGATGTTCATTTAATTATTATAGTTCATTTCATTCAAAATCATCTAGTTTTTATAAGAAAGCTAATCTATTTTAATATTCATGGAATTGTGCGTTGTAAGACATAATGTAAAAACAAATAATGGCAAATCATGTAGAAAAACATTTGGGCAATTCTGATACAGAAGATTCTAGAACAAATAAGAAGTGCTTGTGTTTTGATGTTTGTGCATTATGCTTAAGTTCAACCATGGAGTCTTCCAGATTATACATGTGGCAAAATTTGGTGGAATCTAGATGATATCCAACAGTCTATAGTGCTCAAATTTGCCATTTTTGGACCATCGGATTAGCCTCATCCAACGACCATCTTTCAAAGTTAAATTTACCCGCACACAATATAAATATAAATATATATATATATATATATATATATATATATATATAGGGGGGTATAGATATAGATATGTGATGCGAAAGCCGCCCATCATCTCCAATTAGAATAGTGTGTCCATGCACGGATGCGACGTGGGCAAATGATGTCTGCCATCAGTATCTCAAATTCAAACGAGTCTAACCTTGTTCAATGTGTATACATTACAACATGGTCGTTTCCAAACCACACTGCGCATATCTCTGTTATATTCATGCATGCATGGGTTTCAAACATCAGGATCTCTTATTCAAATATTTGAATTCAACTTTACATTGATTATGACCACACCTATTCTTTTACACCCACACAGTAGTCTTCTCTTTATAATTGTACCACTAACTTTCTCTCGTGCATGCATGCACACACACTACCAGTCGGCATTATCTATCGCACGCATGCAATCTTTTTCTTCAGGTCGGTCTCCCATGAAGGCACACACACCCACACACATCCCCCTCTCCATCATACCGGGCATTCTTTATCTCTCACGCGTGCATGCGCAACGATCAATGTTCCTCTATGTACGTGTGTATATAGCTAGGTCTTTCATAGTTTTCCACACAAACCGATCAATCGATATATCCAGTGAGGTCTCACCCTCTATCCCACGTCCACATCGATCAACCTATACCTCTCTATATAGGATTAACATAAATAGCAAATACACGCACATTAATTATATATCCAACGTCCCCCTCTCATCATCCATGCCTTCCGCTTCATCTCTCAGACGCGTGCACAATGGCGAAGACAGGGGGCAGTAAGGGCCCTGCCCCCCCCCCCCCTTACATCACTATATATCAAGGCTAGTATGAATGTTATCATTAGACAATTGCTGCTAAAAAAGGTTTAATTTTATGAATTGACCCTCCTCATAAAGGATTAGCAATGCTTGGCCCCTAGCTCATTTATTTTTCATGGCTCATACCGCATTCAACAACAAGCGTGTTCGCCCCTCTCTCTAAATATCAATCTCGCACTTGTGCATTCCTTCATAGTCTCCTCCACTGCCCCTCGCACCATCTTCTTGAAGGAAATATGACCTAGAGGCAATAATAAAGTTATTATTTATTTCCTTATATCATGATAAATGTTTATTATTCATGCTAGAATTGTATTAACCGGAAACATAATATATGTGTGAATACATAGACAAACATAGTGTCACTAGTATGCCTCTACTTGACTAGCTCGTTAATCAAAGATGGTTAAGTTTCCTAACCATAGACATGAGTTGTTATTTGATTAACGGGATCACATCATTAGGAGAATGATGTGATTGACATGACCCATTCTGTTAGCCTAGCACTTGATCGTTTAGTATGTTGCTATTGCTTTCTTCATGACTTATACATGTTCATGTAACTATGAGATTATGCAACTCCGTTTACGGAGGAACACTTTGGTGCTACCAAACGTCACAACGAATCGGGTGATTATAAAGGAGTACTACAGGTGTATCCAAAGGTAGATGTTGGGTTGGCGTATTTCGAGATTAGGTTTTGTCACTCCGATTGTCGGAGAGGTATCTCTGGGCCCTCTCGGTAATGCACATTACTATAAGCCTTGCAAGCAATGTAACTAATGAGTTAGTTACTGAATGATGCATTACGTAACGAGTAAAGAGACTTGCCAGTAACGAGATAGAACTAGGTATTGGATACCGACGATCGAATATCGGGCAAGTAACAGACTGATGACAAAGGGAACAACGTATGTTGTTATGCGGTTTAACCGATAAAGATCTTCATAGAATATGTAGGAACCAATATGGGCATCCAGGTTCCGCTCTTGGTTATTGACCGAGAATAGTTCTAGGTCATGTCTACATAGTTCTCGAACCCGTAGGGTCCGCACGCTTAAGGTTTCAATGACAGTTATATTATGAGTTTATGAGTTTTGATGTACCGAAGGAGTTCGGATTCCCGGATTAGATCGGGTACATGACGAGGAGTCTCAAAATGGTCGAGAAGTAAAGATCGATATATTGGACGACTATATTCGGACACCGGAAGTGTTCCGGGTGTTTTCGGAGAAAACCGGAGTGCCGGAGGGTTACCGGAACCCCCCCGGGAAAAGTAATGGGCCTAGTGGGCCTTAGGGGAATGTAACGCCCCGGATCCGAGGTGCCAGGTGTCTGCCAGTGATTCGCCGTTGTTGCCATGTCTTTTGCTTGCGTGTTGCATTTGCCATGTCATCGTATGCATTTCATATCATGTCATCATGTGCATTTCATTTTGCATACGTGTTCGTCTCATGCATCCGAGCCTTTTCCCCGTTGTCCGTTTTGCAATCCGGCGCTCCTATGTCATCCGGCGTCCCCTCTTCTCTCTTTTCGTGTGCGGGTGTTAAACTTTCTCGGAATGGCCCGAGGTTTGCCAAGCGGCCTTGGTATACCACCGTTAGACCGCCTGTCAAGTTTCGTGCCATTTGGAGCTCGTTTATACTCCAACGGTTAACCGGTAACCGTGAAAGCCTCTTTGTTGCAGCCCAACACCCCTTCCAAAGTGGCCCAAAACCCATCAAACTTCCCTCCATGTTCTCGGTCGTTCGATCACGATCGCGTGGCCGAAAACCGCTCCTCATTTGGACTCTCCTAGCCCCCTCTACCTATTTAAACACCTCCCCCTCCAAAAATCCCGGTCTAACCCTAGTCTAGCCTCTCCCCGCGCCGCGGACGCGTCTCCACCGCGCCGGACATGTCCGTTGCGCCCGGCCACCTCACTCCGGCGAATCAAACGCCGCCACGTCGCTCGTCATCGCCTCCCCAACCTACCACACGCCGCCACCTCAGCCCGCGGCTCCTCCGCCACGTGGCCTTCACAGCCCAGATCGGGCCCGCCCGAGCCCATCGGGGCCGAAGGCTGCCCGCCCGCGGCCGCTTCGCGGGACCTCGCCGGACGTCGTCGGCCGCCGCCGGAGTTCCTGTCGCCCCAGACGCCGCCTCCTCCTTCCTGCGCCGCCTCGCGCCTTTCCGTCGCCGGCGTCGCCCGTTCGCCATCCGCTGCCGCCGGAGCCACGCCGCCAGATCCGGCGATCGCCGCCGATCCGGTCCCGCCGCCGTTCGCCGTCGGGCCTCGCCGCCCTTCGCCGTCCGGGACTCGCGGCGCCTTCCCCATCCAGCCGCGGCCCGCCTCGCTTCGCGCCCGCCGGAGGTCCGGGAACCGCCACCGCCCGGTCGCCGCCCGCCGCCGCCGCCTGGTCCCGCTTCGCGCGCGATCCGATCCGGGAGGGCGGCTCCGTTCGCCCGCGTGGGCCTCATAGGCCCTCCCTCGAGCCTGGGCTGCCTCCAAGGCTGCCGGCCTCCTCCGATTCGAACTGGCCAGGCCCATGGGTGAGCGCCCTCCAGACCTCCCTCTGTTGGCCCAAAGATGCGAGATTCGCCCGCTTTGTATTTTTTTTTTTACACTACGATTTTATCTATTTATCCAGAGAATCGCAGTTTTACAAAAAAGCCCCTAGTTTCATGCATATAATAACTTCACATCGGTGCATCGGATTAAAACAAACTTTATATGTAAGATGCTTAGAATTTTGTCTAGTTTAATAATATGCCACTTTCATCCATGTTTAAAATGTTTAAAATGTTGTTTGCATTAATTTGCTCCTATGCCATGCTAAAATGATTTATTTCACAACTAAATAACCGTAAGTCGGAATTTAACAAACTTTATATGTATTTGGGGTGGAAAAATGCCTAGATTAACATGGTCCACTTTATTTTCCTGTTTAACAACTCTAAAATTGTGTTTAGGGCAGAACAGTACCAAACCTTAAAATATGCACATGGGGATTTTCCGGACTTGTTGTTCGTTGTTTCCGGCCTCATTTAAACTTGCCTAAATTGTTAGTTTACTTATTCTTCACCCCTTGCCATGTTAACCAACATTTAATATTGTTGTGTTCATAACCGAGAGAGAACTAAATAATTGATGTGGTGTTTCGTCAATATGCAACTCGTTGCATATTGAGCTCCACTTAACTTGTAGTGATTGTTTCGCTCCTTTGCCATGCCATGCCTCATTAAACCGGACATGCATCATACTTGTTTGCGCATCATGCCATGTTTATGTGAGGGTTGTTTACTATGTTGTTTGCTTCTTTCCGGTTTGCTTCTCTCGTTAGCTTCGGTTTCGTTCCGGAGTTGTGAGGATTCGTTCGACTTCGTCCGTTTGTCTTCTTCATGGAATCGTTCTTCTTCCTTGCGGGATCTCGTGCAAGATGATCATACCCTCGAAATCACTACTATCTTTGCTATGCTAGTTTGCTCGCTCTTTTGCTATGCCAATGCTGCGATGCCTACCATTTGCTTGTCGGCCTCCCAAATTGCCATGTCAAACCCCTAACCTTTGACACCTTTCCTATGCAAACCGTTGTTTGGCTATGTTACCGCTTTGCTCAGCCCCTCTTATAGCGTTGTTAGTTGCGGTGAAGATTGAAGTTTGTTCCTCGTTGAACATGGAGATGTTGTTCCTTGTTGGAACATGTTTACTTGTTGGGATATCACAATATATCTTATTTAATTAATGCATCTATATATTTGGTAAAGGGTGGAAGGCTCGGCCTTATGCCCGGTGTTTTGTTCCACTCTTGCCGCCTAGTTTCCGTCATACCGTGTTATGTTCCCGGATTTTATGCTCCTTACGCGGTCGGGTGATTTATGGGACCCCCGACAGTTCGCTTTGAATAAAACTTGTCCAAAGAAGGCCCAACATTGCCTTTTACCATTTGCCTCACCTAGCCCTTTTTTTTCCCTTGGGTTTCGGAGCCGAGGGTCATCTTTATTTTAACCCCCGGCCGTGCTCCTTCGAGTGTTGGTCCAACTCGAGCGATGTCCGGCTACCCACAGGCAACCAGGTCTATGCCAACCCGACGTCTTGCTCATCCGGTGTGCCCCGAGAACGAGATATGTGCAGACTCCTATCGGGATTTGTCGGCACATCGGGCGGTTTTGCTGGTCTTGTTTTACCATTGTCGAAATGTCTTGATGTACCGGATACCGAGTCTGATCGAGTGTCTTGGGTGAAGGTCTATTCCTTCGATGATCGCGAGAGCTTGTAATGGGCTGTTGGGACACCCCGCAGGTATAAACTTTCGAGAGCCGTGCCTGCGTTATGTGGCAGATGGGAATTTGTTAATGTCCGGTTGTAGAAAACCTGAAGTTGACCTTAATTAAAATACATCAACGCGTGTGTTACCGTGATGGTCTCTTTCCGTGGAGTCCGGAAGTGAACACGATGTTGGAGTTATGCTTGACGAGGTTGCTATAGGATCACTTCTTGATCATACTTTCGTCGACCGTGCTTTGCCTTCTCTTCTCGCTCTCATTTGCGTATGTTAGCCACCATATATGCTAGTCGCTGCTGCAGCTCCACCTCATGCCTTTACCTTACCCATAAGCTTAAATAGTCTTGATCTCGTGGTGCGAGATTGCTGAGTCCCGTGGCTCACCAGATACTTCAAAACCAGTTTGCGGTGCCTATGTTACCGAAAGCGGTGGACGCAACCAAGCTCAAGGAGGAGCTCGATGAAGATCTTACCCTTTGTTTTGTTCCATTCTAGTTGATCAAGAGTGGAGCCCGGTTGGGGTCGATCGTGGACTTTTGTCGATTTGGGGTTCTTCTTTTATTTTGGTTCCGTAGTCGGACCTTGATTGTATCTGAATGATGTAATGCTTTATTCATGTAATTGTGTGAAATGGCGATTGTAAGCCAACTATGTATCTCTTTCCCTTATGTATTACATGGATTGTGCGAAGATTACCTCACTTGCGACATTGCTTTCAATGCGGTTATGCCTCTAAGTCGTGCTTCGACACGTGGGAGATATAGCCGCATCGAGGGCGTTACAAGTTGGTAATCAGAGCCATCCCCGACCTTAGGAGCCCCCACTGATTGATCGCTTTTAGTGGCGAGTTGTGTCTAGAAAATGTTTTGAGTCATTTAGGATTATATATATCGGAGAGTTTAGGAATTCTTTTTACTCCCCAGTCCTTCGACCTTCCGGTGAGGTATCCCGACGAGAGTTTTGACTCTTCTCTTCTCAAAATTCACTAAAATTTTTTTAGGATCACGCTGGTATCTTAGAATCGTTCGATGGTTTTATGATGACAACATTGTCTTGGTGCCTCCTGTCATTTAGGGGTTGTGGCGTGTCCCGGGAGTTGAGCTCCGAGATGTTGTCGCCATAATTTTATCGTTGCAGTTCTGGAATACCTGAGTTTAGTACGCCGACATCGAAAATCTCTTTTATGCAGTTGTTGGTGAGATAACCCCGCTAACCCAGTACTGAGGTGAGTACGGGAGTATTGCCATGACTTGTATAATGGATGCTTTTCGAAGGTTGAGGTAGACGATTTCCGAAGGTTTCTTGGTTATGTGTTGACGGATGGATACAGCGGGATGTAGGGATTGTTAGTTTGTGTGAGATATATTGCTCCCCTGTATCCCCAACACCAGATTGCATAACCAGAAAGTTTCGGGAGTTTCATAGGTGGGAATTCAAGTAGCTCTTAGGATATCTTTCCGACGGATGTATGATATGAAATTGGGGTTCGACGTCTAGTGGTCCGCCTATTCACGGTTGGTTTTACAAATGGTCTCGTTGTGTCTTAAAGAGTCCTTGGCTATGCCGACTGGGACGCTTCAGATGTCATGTGCACTGCCTTGTACATGATGGTGCTGTACGATTGAGCCCGTGTAGGCCCCACCACGAAAACTTCGGACGAAATCTCTATCATATGTTTGTTCCGGCTTATTCTGCAAGCCAATCCTTTGTTTTTGTTTTATTTGTGGTATTCGAGTTGCTTCAAAGTCAAATGTTGAATACATACCTTTCCTAAACGGTGTTCTCATATTGCTATGTGAATACTAATCCTTCTTGATCATTGAGGTTGTCATGTTAATCCTTTTCAACCGGCGTGTTTCTCCTCAAGTGGATCCGATCACTTCAACATCAGCAAGACCAATTATCATTTCTTCTCAACGGTGTTTGTTTCATCCGTCTCCAAGTTGCCTTTGTTTTCCCCGCCCTCCCACCCTTTTATCTTCAAGGATTCAGATATCTTAATCAAGTATCCATTTATTCATGTGAAGTCTCTTCATTCTTTTCAATCAATGTTCTTACCCGGTGGTTCTCAAGAAGATGTTCTTCTAGTTCGTCATTCCTCATTCTTTTCTCTTCTCCGGTGGATTCAAGTCAAGTTTTGTTGATCATACCTTTTTTCTCATTTCAATGTCTTCTCATACCGGTGCACCTCATTATCATTCTTCTTCTCGCTATTTGTTATTCCGGAGTGCTCAAAACATCTCGAAGATTCGTGTTTCCATTCTTAATTCGTTCAAGCTCTTTCGAGGTTGTTATCTCATTCAAGCCTTTTAAATCAACCGGTGCAACCTCCCTTTCAAGCAATCTTTTCAACGGTGTTCTTTTGAGTGGGCCCTAACCCACAGGTCTTTTCCCAGGATCTTACCTGACTCTTCTATTTTTCCCAGAGCCATTCTTAAATTCTTCTCCAAGTTTGACGTAAGAATGAGTTAACATCAGTCAAATGCTTTTCTCCAAGATCTTTCAATTTCTTTTCATAGTTGGCTCAACCTCTTCGCTTTTGATTCTTCCGGTGTGCCTCAATAATTCTTGGTGGTGTTTCTCGTGTCATTCTCATCATTTGAAGACTGAAGAAGAGTTTCTCTTAAATCTTGGTCCATTCTCTTGAATATTCATGGTTCTAGCTTGATGCCATCCTCTCATAATTGTTTTCGATTGTGAGAATTCTTTTCTTACCATCCGGAGCATTTCATGAGTTGTTTCCATTTCTTTCCTCCGAAGGCCATCATGTCATAATTCTTCATTCTTAGATTTGAGCCTTCATTCTCCAAATCTCACCGGTGCATCGTTCAAATATCCTCTAATCAGTTCATGATCTCTTCAAGTATCTAAATTCCCTCAAGTATCTTCATTCGTTTTCCAATTCTTCCCGGTGAATTGTGCCTTTGCTACTTTCATTTTCAATTCTTACGGTGGTTCTTTCAAGATCTCTCTTCCTTGTTCATCATATCAATTCATTCGTTCTTTCCAATCCTACCGGTGGTTCGTTGAAGACCTTCTCAAGTTTTGATATATCTCTTTTAATCCTTTCTACGAGGATAAGTATTATGCCAAATCCGTTGCTTGTCATCAATTAAATTTGATGAAGGATAAGCATACAATAAATCTTATTCTTATTTTCCTTGAGGTGATTCAATTCTTTTCTTTTCCGGAGTTTCAACTTTTCCGTATTATCTCGTCGCAAAGTTCCATCTAAATCTGTGCAAGGCTTCACCTTGTGTTTTCAACTTCTCTTTCTTTTCATCATCCTTTTATTACCGGAGTTCTTCATGGAGTTTCTTCATGACGGTTCATCAAGGATTCCTTTCATTCTCGATTTGTTCTTCAAGTTTTCTCTTGAAGTTATGACCCGCCAAGATATACTCAAAATTAAACATGGTGCTCAACACATGTTTTGTTTTGAGTAGTTCAAGTATTCTTCATCTTGCATTTCAAAGTGCGATTCTTTCTACCTTATCTAATGAGATGGTGATATATCATTCTTGATAATTTCCATTCATGTTTCATGATTCACATGTTGTCAAGAATGAGGTATTTTAAATCCATCAATCTCTTCGTTGGATTTATCTTGTGTCATGTTTTCACCTAAAGCCTTCCCTCAGGAATGTTGCTATTTTGGTGCTTATTAATGACCCAAGTTATCTCTTCCATCTTGATGGAACAAGCTTTCATCTCTTCGTTAATCTCAAGCAAGCAATTGTTTCCGTTAGTGGCCGGTTGTCACCTCATAATGTTGAGATGTTTCCATAAGCCCACTACAAACTTATTCTTTTCGTTATCGGTCTTCCAACAACTCTATTCTAACCTTCTTGCAAGGATGCCTTCCAAATTCAATTGTGGTAGAAGTTGGCATTTTCTTCTCCGTCCCTTTATCCCAACGGTCTAACTTCTATTCTTTCATTACGGAGGCATTGTGCTCTTCACCCATCACCTCGTTTTGTGAGGATCATGTTCTTTTCAGTGCTTATCCATTTAACCGGAGTGTTGTATCATCTCTTCAATATCTTTTCATCTCATCAAGTTTTCTTCTCTTTTCTACGGAGTGTTGTCCAAAGTCTCATCTTGTCATTCTTGTTCCTTGGCTATCTCATTATAACGAGGTGGTCATATTCTTTTTATCGTTTCAACCAGTGAAGCTCTTATTTCCATGTCTTCAAACCTTCAAATTCTTGTAATACTCCTTGTTCCTCTTTTCTAACGGATTGTTTTGCAATCTCGTTCATCTATGTTATACTCTTTCTTTTAAATTGCTCAACATCTCAAGGTTCATGGTTTCACTCATTGGTCAAAGAAGCAACTTAGTTTTACCTCTTCTCTTTCTCTTCCGTTTTCCCTCCGGTGCCATCCTAGATCTCGGGACGAGATCCTCTCGTAGTGGTGGAGTGTTGTAACGCCCCGGATCCGAGGTGCCAGGTGTCTGCCAGTGATTCGCCGTTGTTGCCATGTCTTTTGCTTGCGTGTTGCATTTGCCATGTCATCGTATGCATTTCATATCATGTCATCATGTGCATTTCATTTTGCATACGTGTTCGTCTCATGCATCCGAGCCTTTTCCCCGTTGTCCGTTTTGCAATCCGGCGCTCCTATGTCATCCGGCGTCCCCTCTTCTCTCTTTTCGTGTGCGGGTGTTAAACTTTCTCGGAATGGCCCGAGGTTTGCCAAGCGGCCTTGGTATACCACCGTTAGACCGCCTGTCAAGTTTCGTGCCATTTGGAGCTCGTTTGGTACTCCAACGGTTAACCGGGTAACCGTGAAAGCCTCTTTTGTTGCAGCCCAACACCCCTTCCAAAGTGGCCCAAAACCCATCAAACTTCCCTCCATGTTCTCGGTCGTTCGATCACGATCGCGTGGCCGAAAACCGCTCCTCATTTGGACTCTCCTAGCCCCCTCTACCTATTTAAACACCTCCCCCTCCAAAAATCCCGGTCTAACCCTAGTCTAGCCTCTCCCCGCGCCGCCGGACGCGTCTCCACCGCGCCGGACATGTCCGTTGCGCCCGGCCACCTCACTCCGGCGAATCAAACGCCGCCACGTCGCTCGTCATCGCCTCCCCAACCTACCACACGCCGCCACCTCAGCCGCGCTGCTCCGCCGCGTGGCCCTTCACAGCCAGATCGGGCCCGCCGAGCCCATCGGGCCCGAAGGCCGCCGCCGCGCGGCCGCTTCGCGGGACTCGCCGGACGTCGTCGGCCGTCGCCGGAGTTCCTGTCGCCCGCCGCCGCGCCGCCTTCCTTCCAGCGCCGCCTCGCGCCTTTCCGTCGCCAGCGTCGCCCGTTCGCCATCCGCTGCCGCCGAGCCCGCCGCGCCCGAGATCCGGCGATCGCCGCGGATCCGGTCCCCGCCGCCGTTCGCCGTCGGGCCTCGCCGCCGTCGCCGTCCGGGACTTCGCGGCGCCTTCCCCATCCAGCAGCGGCCCGCCTCGCTTCGCGCCTCGCCGGAGGTCCGGGAACCGCCTGCCGCCCGGTCGGCCGCCGCCGCCGCCGCCTGGTCCTTCTGCGCCGATCCGATCCGGGAGGGCGGCGCCTGTTCGCCAGCGTGGGCCTCATGGGCCCCTCAGCCTGCCAGCCTCTCCAAACCTGCCGGCCTCCTCCTCCATTCGAACGGGCCAGCCCATGGGTGAGCGCCCTCCAGACCTCCCTCTGTTGGCCCAGCATGCGTAGATTCGGCCCGCCTGTATTTTTTTTTGCGCCCTGTGATTTTATCTATTTATCCAGAGACTGCAGTTTTACAGTAAAGCCCCTAGTTTCATGCATATAATAACTTCACATCGGTGCATCGGATTAAAACAAACTTTATATGTAAAATGTTTAGAATTTCATCTAGTTTCATAATATGCAACTTTCATCCATGTTTAAAATGTTTAAAATGTTGTTTGCATTAATTTGCTCCTATGCCATGCTAAAATGATTTATTTCACAACTAAATAACCGTAAGTCGGAATTTAACAAACTTTATATGTATTTGGGGTGGAAAAATGCCTAGATTAACATGGTCCACTTTATTTTCCTGTTTAACAACTCTAAAATTGTGTTTAGGGCAGAACAGTACCAAACCTTAAAATATGCACATGGGGATTTTCCGGACTTGTTGTTCGTTGTTTCCGGCCTCATTTAAACTTGCCTAAATTGTTAGTTTACTTATTCTTCACCCCTTGCCATGTTAACCAACATTTAATATTGTTGTGTTCATAACCGAGAGAGAACTAAATAATTGATGTGGTGTTTCGTCAATATGCAACTCGTTGCATATTGAGCTCCACTTAACTTGTAGTGATTGTTTCGCTCCTTTGCCATGCCATGCCTCATTAAACCGGACATGCATCATACTTGTTTGCGCATCATGCCATGTTTATGTGAGGGTTGTTTACTATGTTGTTTGCTTCTTTCCGGTTTGCTTCTCTCGTTAGCTTCGGTTTCGTTCCGGAGTTGTGAGGATTCGTTCGACTTCGTCCGTTTGTCTTCTTCATGGAATCGTTCTTCTTCCTTGCGGGATCTCAGGCAAGATGATCATACCCTCGAAATCACTACTATCTTTGCTATGCTAGTTTGCTCGCTCTTTTGCTATGCCAATGCTGCGATGCCTACCATTTGCTTGTCAGCCTCCCAAATTGCCATGTCAAACCCCTAACCTTTGACACCTTTCCTATGCAAACCGTTGTTTGGCTATGTTACCGCTTTGCTCAGCCCCTCTTATAGCGTTGTTAGTTGCAGGTGAAGATTGAAGTTTGTTCCTCGTTGGAACATGGAGATGTTGTTCCTTGTTGGAACATGTTTACTTGTTGGGATATCACAATATATCTTATTTAATTAATGCATCTATATATTTGGTAAAGGGTGGAAGGCTCGGCCTTATGCCTGGTGTTTTGTTCCACTCTTGCCGCCCTAGTTTCCGTCATACCGGTGTTATGTTCCCGGATTTTGCGTTCCTTACGCGGTCGGGTGATTTATGGGACCCCCTTGACAGTTCGCTTTGAATAAAACTTGTCCAGCAAGGCCCAACATTGCCTTTTACCATTTGCCTCACCTAGCCCTTTTTTTTCCCTTGGGTTTCCGGAGCCCGAGGGTCATCTTTATTTTAACCCCCCCGGGCCAGTGCTCCTTCGAGTGTTGGTCCAACCTGAGCGATGTCCGGCGCCCCCTGGGCAACCAGGGTCTATGCCAACCCGACGTCTTGCTCATCCGGTGTGCCCTGAGAACGAGGTACGTGCGACTCCTATCGGGATTTGTCGGCACATCGGGCGGCTTTGCTGGTCTTGTTTTACCATTGTCGAAATGTCTTGATGTACCGGGATACCGAGTCTGATCGGAGTGTCTTGGGTGAAGGTCTATTCCTTCGATGATCGCGAGAGCTTGTAATGGGCTAAGTTGGGACACCCCTGCAGGGTATAAACTTTCGAGAGCCGTGCCCGCGGTTATGTGGCAGATGGGAATTTGTTAATGTCCGGTTGTAGAAAACCTGAAGTTGACCTTAATTAAAATACATCAACCGCGTGTGTTACCGTGATGGTCTCTTTCCGTGGAGTCCGGAAGTGAACACGATGTTGGAGTTATGCTGGGCGAGGTTGCTATAGGATCACTTCTTGATCATACTTTTGTCGACCGTGCTTTGCCTTCTCTTCTCGCTCTCATTTGCGTATGTTAGCCACCATATATGCTAGTCGCTTGCTGCAGCTCCACCTCATGCCTTTACCTTACCCATAAGCTTAAATAGTCTTGATCTCGTGGGTGCGAGATTGCTGAGTCCCCGTGGCTCACCAGATACTTCCAAAACCAGTTTGCAGGTGCCTATGTTACCGAGCAGGTGACGCAACCAAGCTCAAGGAGGAGCTCGATGAAGATCTTACCCTTTACGTTGTTCCATTCTAGTTGATCAGTAGTGGAGCCCAGTTGGGGTCGATCGTGGACTTTTGTCGCATTTGGGGTTCTTCTTTTATTTTGGTTCCGTAGTCGGACCTTGATTGTATCTGAATGATGTAATGCTTTATTCATGTAATTGTGTGAAATGGCGATTGTAAGCCAACTATGTATCTCTTTCCCTTATGTATTACATGGATTGTGCGAAGATTACCTCACTTGCGACATTGCTTTCAATGCGGTTATGCCTCTAAGTCGTGCTTGACACGTGGGAGATATAGCCGCATCGAGGGCGCATGAGGAAAGAGAGGCGGCGGCCAGGTGGGCGTGCACCCCTCTCCTCCGGTCTGAATTGGACTAGGAGGGGGCCCTCTTTCCTTCCCTCTCCCCTTCCTTCCCCCTCCTAGTAGGAGTAGGAAAGGAGGAGTGCTACTCCTACTAGGAGGAGGACTCCTCCTCCTTGGCGCGCCCACAAGGGCCGGCCGGCCTCCCCCCTTGCTCCTTTATATACGGGGGCAGGGGGGCACCCCATGGACACACAAGTTGATCTTCGTGATCGTTCCTTAGCCGTGTGCGGTGCCCCCCTCCACCATATTCCACCTCAGTCATATCATTGCAGTGCTTAGGCGAAGCCTGCGTCGGTAGAACATCATCATCGTCACCACGCCGTCGTCTCGACGGAACTCATCCCGACACTTTGCTGGATCGAGTCCGGGATCGTCATCAAGCTGAGCGTGTGCTGAACTCGGAGGTGCCGACGTTCGGTACTTGGATCGGTCGGATCGTGAAGGCGTCGACTACATCAACCGCGTTGTCATAACGCTTCGCTTCGGTCTCGAGGGTGCGTGGACAACACTCTCCCCTCTCGTTGCTATGCATCACCATGATCTTGCGTGTGCGTAGGAATTTTTTTGAAATTACTACGTTCCCCTACAGTGGCATCCGAGCCAGGTTTTATGCGTAGATGTCATATGCACGAGTAGAACACAAGTGAGTTGTGGGCGATTCAAGTCATACTGCTTACCAGCATGTCATACTTTGGTTCGGCGGTATTGTGAGATGAAGCGGCCCGGACCGACATTACGCGTACGCTTACGCGAGACTGGTTTCACCATTACGAGCACTCGTGCTTAAAGGTGGCCGGCGGGTGTCTGTCTCTCTCATTTTAGCTGAATCGAGTGTGGCTATGCCCGGTCCTTGCGAAGGTTAAAATAGCACTAACTTGACGAACTATCGTTGTGGTTTTGATGCGTAGGTAAGAACAGTTCTTGCTAAAGCCCGTAGCAGCCACGTAAAACTTGCAAAAACAAAGTAGAGGACGCCTAACTTGTTTTTGCAGGGCATGTTGTGATGTGATATGGTCAAGATGTGATGCTATATTTTATTGTGTGAGATGATCATGTTTTGTAACCGAAGTTATCGGCAACTGGCAGGAGCCATATGGTTGTCGCTTTATTTCATGAAATACAAATGCCCTGTAATTGCTTTACTTTATCACTAAGCGGTAGCGATAGTCGTAGAAGCAATAGATGGAGTAAACGACAACGATACTACGATGGAGATCAAGGTGTCGCGCCGGTGACGATGGTGATCACGACGGTGCTTCGGAGATGGAGATCACAAGCACAAGATGATGATGGCCATATCATATCACTTATATTGATTGCATGTGATGTTTATCCTTTATGCATCTTATCTTGCTTTGATTGACGGTAGCAATTTAAGATAATCTCTCACGAAAAATTATCAAGAAGTGTTCTCCCTGAGTATGCACCATTGCCAAAGTTCGTCGTGCCCAGACACCACGTGATGATCGGGTGTGATAAGCTCTACGTCCATCTACAACGGGTGCAAGCCAGTTTTGCACACGCAGAATACTCAGGTTAAACTTGATGAGCCTAGCATATGAAGATATGGCCTCGGAACACGGAGACCGAAAGGTCGAGCGTGAATCATATAGTAGATATGATCAACATAGTGATGTTCACCATTGAAAACTACTCCATCTCACGTGATGATCGGTTATGGTTTAGTTGATTTGGATCGCGTGATCACTTAGATGACTAGAGAGATGTCTGTCTAAGTGGGAGTTCTTAAGTAATATTATTAATTGAACTTAAATTTATCATGAACTTAGTCCTGGTAGTATTTTGCAAATTATGTTATAGATCAATAGCTCGCGTTGTTGCTTTCATATGTTTATATTGATATGTTCCTAGAGAAAACTGTGTTGAAAGATGTTAGTAGAAATGATGCGGATTGGATCCGTGATCTGAGGTTTATCCTCATTACTGCATAGAAGAATTATGTCCTTAATGCACCGCTAGGTGACAGACCTATTGCAGGAGCAGATGCAGACGTTATGAACGTTTGCCTAGCTCAATATGATGACTACTTGATAGTTTAGTGCACCATGCTTAACGGCTTAGAATCGGGACTTGAAAGACGTTTTGAACGTCATGGACCATATGAGATGTTCCAGGAGTTGAAGTTAATATTTCCAGCAAATACCAGAGTTGAGAGATATGAAGTCTCTAACAAGTTCTATAGCTAAAAGATGGAGGAGAATCACTCAACTAGTGAGCATGTGCTCAGATTGTCTGGGTACTTCAATCACTTGAATCAAGTGGGAGTTAATCTTCCAGATAAGATAGTGATTGACAGAATTCTCTAGTCACCATCACTAAGTTACTAGAACTTCGTGATGAACTATAGTATGCAAGGGATGACGTAAACGATTCCCGAGATCTTCGTGATGTTGAAATCGACGAAGGTAGAAATCAAGAAAGAGCATCAAGTGTTGATGATTGACAAGACCACTAGTTTCAAGAAAAAGGAAAAGGGAAAGAAAGGGAAACTTCAAGTAGAATGACAAGCAAGTTGTCACTCCCGTGAAGAAGACCAAAGCTGGACCAAAGCCTGAAATTGAGTGCTTACACTGCAAAGAAAATGGTCCTTTGGGCGGAAATGCCTGAATATTTGGTGGATAAGATGGATGGCAAAGTGAACAAGGGTATATTTGATATACAGGTTATTGATGTGTGCCTTACTAGTGTTTATAGTAGCCCCTGAGTATTTGATACTTGTTCGGTTGCTAAGATTAGTAACTCAAAATAGGAGATACAGAATAAACAGAGACTAGTTGAAGGGGAAGTGACGATGAGTGTTGGAAGTAGTTCCAAGATTGATATGATCATCATCACACACTCCCTATATTTTCGAGATTAGTGTTAAAACTAAATTAATGTTATTTAGCATTTGTGTTCAGCATGAATATGATTTTATCATGTTTATTGCGATACGGTTATTCATTTGAAGTTAAAGAATAATTGTTATTTTGTTTACATGAATAAGACCTTCGATGGTTATACACCCAATGAAAATAGTTTGTTGGATCTCGATCGTAGTGATACACATATTCCTAATATTGATGCCAAAATATGCAAAGTTAATAATGATAGTGCAACTTATTTGTGGCACTGCCGTTTGGATCATATCGGTGTAAAGCGCATGAAGAAACTCCATAAAGATGGATTTTTGGAATCACTTGGTTATGAATCATTTGATGCTTGCAAACCGTGCCTTTTGGGCAAGATGACTAAAACTCCGTTCTCCGGAACAATGGAACAAGCTATTGATTTATTGGAAATAATACATACCGATGTATGCGATCCAATGAGTGTTGATGCTCGTGGCAAGTATCATTATTTTTTGACCTTCACAAGAGGATTTGAGCAGATATGGGTATATCTACTTGATGAAACATAAGTCTGAAATAGTTGAAAGGTTCAAAGAATTTCAGAGTGAAATGGAAAATCATCATAACAAGAAAATAAAGTTTCTACTATCTGATCATGGAGACGAATATTTGAGTTACGAGTTTGGTCTTCAATTAAAACAATGTGGAATAGTTTCACAGCTCACGCCACCTGGAACACCACAATGTAATGGTGTGCCCGAACGTCGTAATCGTAATTTACTAGATATGGTGCGATCTATGATGTCTCTTATCGGTTTACCACTATTGTTTTGGGGTTATGCATTAGAAACAGCTGCATTCACGTTAAAAGGGCTCCATCTAAATCCGTTGAGACGACACCATATGAACTGTGGTTTAGCAAGAAACCCAAGTTGTCGGTTCTTAAAGTTTGGAGTTGCGATGCTTATATGAAAAAGGTTTTCAACCTGATAAGCTTGAACCCAAATCGGAGAAGTGCGTCTTCATAGAATACACAAAGGAAATTTTTGGGTACACCTTCTATCACATATTCGAAGGCAAGATATTCGTTGCTAAAAATTGATCCTTTCTAGAGAAGGAGTTTCTCTCGAAAGAAGTGAGAGGTAGGAAAGTAGAACTTGATGAGGTAACTGTACCTTCTCCCGAATTGGAAAATAGTTCATCACTGAAATCAGTTCCAGTGATTCCTACACCAATTAGTGAGGAAGCTAATGATGATGATCATGAAACTTCAGATCAAGTTACTACAGAACCTTGTAGGTCTTCCAGAGTACGGTCCGCACCAGAGTGGTACGGTAATCCTGTTCTGGAAATCATGTTACTAGACCATGATGAACCTACGAACTATGAGGAAGCGATGATGAGCCCAGATTCCGCAAAATGGTTTGAGGTCATCAAATCTAAGATGGGATCCATGTATGAGAACAAATTGTGGACTTTGGTGGACTTGCCCGATGATCGTCAAGCCATAGAAGTAAATGGATCTTCAAGAGGAAGACGGATGCTGATAGTAGTGTTACTATCTACAAAGCTAGACTTGTCGAAAAAGGTTTTTGACAAAGTTCAAGGTGTTGAATACAATGAGTTTTTCTCACTCGTATCGATGCTTAAAAGTCTGTCCGAATCATGTTAGCAATTGCCACATTTTATGAAATTTGGCAAATGGATGTCAAAACTACATTCCTTAATGGATTTATTAAAGAAGAGTTGTATATGATACAACCAGAAGGTTTTGTCAATCCTAAAGGTGCTAACAAAGTGTGCAAGCTCCAGCGATCCATCTATGGACTGGTGCAAGCATCTCAGAGTTGGAATATATGCTTTGATAAGTTGATCAAAGCATATAGTTTTATACAGACTTGCGGTGAAGCTTGTATTTACAAGAAAGTGAGTGGGAACACTACAACATTTCTGATAAGTATATGTGAATCGGAAACAATGTAGAATTATTCTGCAAAGCATAAAGGAGTGTTTGAAATGAGTTTTTTCAAAGAAATACCTTGACAAAGCTACTTACATATTGAGCATCAAGATCTATTGAGATAGATCAAGACACTTGATAAGATTTTCAATGAGTACATACCTTGACAAAATTTTGAAATAGTTCAAAATGGAACAGTCAAAGAAAAAAGTTCTTGCCTGTGTTGCAAAGGTATGAAATTGAGTAAGACTCAAATCCCAACCACGGCAGAAAATAGAAAGAGAATGAAAGTCATTTCCCTATGCATCAGTCATAGGTTCTATAAAAGTATGCCATGCTATGGACCAGACCTATTTTATACTCTGCCCTGGTTTGGCAAGAGAGTACAATAGTGATCTAGGAGTAGATCACTGGACATTGGTCAAAATTATCCTTAGTGAAATAAGGATATGTTTCTCGATTATGGAGGTGACAAAAGGTTCATCGTAAAGGGTTACGTCGATACAAGTTTTGGCACTGATCTAGATGACTCTAAGTCTTAATCTGGATACATATTGAAAGTGGGAGCAATTAGCTAGAGTAGCTCCGTGCAGAGCATTGTAGACAAAGAATATTTGCAAAATACATATGGCTCTGAATATGACAGACCCGTTGACTAAGCTTCTCTCACGAGCAAAACATGATCACACCTTAGTACTCTTTGGGCGTTAATCACATAGTGATGTGAACTAGATTATTGACTCTAGTAAACCCTTTGGGTGTTGGTCACATGACGATGTGAACTATGGGTGGTAATCATATACAGATATGAATATTGGTGTTAAATCACATGGCGATGTGAACTAGATTATTGACTCTAGTGCAAGTGGGAGACTGAAGGAAATATGCCCTAGAGGCAATAATAAAGTTATTATTTATTTCCTTATATCATGATAAATGTTTATTATTCATGCTAGAATTGTATTAACCGGAAACATAATACATGTGTGAATACATAGACAAACATAGTGTCACTAGTATGCCTCTACTTGACTAGCTCGTTAATCAAAGATGGTTAAGTTTCCTAACCATAGACATGAGTTGTTATTTGATTAACGAGATCACATCATTAGGAGAATGATGTGATTGACATGACTCATTCCGTTAGCCTAGCACTTGATCGTTTAGTATGTTGCTATTGCTTTCTTCATGACTTATACATGTTCCTGTAACTATGAGATTATGCAACTCCCGTTTACCGGAGGAACACTTTGGGTGCTACCAAACGTCACAACGTAACTGGGTGATTATAAAGGAGTACTATAGGTGTATCCAAAGGTAGATGTTGGGTTGGCGTATTTCGAGATTAGGTTTTGTCACTCCGATTGTCGGAGAGGTATCTCTGGGCCCTCTCGGTAATGCACATTACTATAAGCCTTGCAAGCAATGTAACTAATGAGTTAGTTATAGAATGATGCATTATGTAACGAGTAAAGAGACTTGCCAGTAACGAGATTGAACTAGGTATTGGATACCGACGATAGAATCTCGGGCAAGTAACATACCAATGACAAAGGGAACAACGTATGTTGTTATGCGGTTTGACCGATAAAGATCTTCGTAGAATATGTAGGAACCAATATGGGCATCCAGGTTCCGCTATTGGTTATTGACCGAGAATAGTTCTAGGTCATGTCTACATAGTTCTCGAACCCGTAGGGTCCGCACGCTTAAGGTTTCGATGACAGTTATATTATGAGTTTATGAGTTTTGATGTACCGAAGGAGTTCGGAGTCCCGTATGAGATCGGGGACATGACGAGGAGTCTCGAAATGGTCGAGACGTAAAGATCGATATATTGGACGACTATATTCGGACACCGTAAGTGTTCCGGGTGTTTTCGGAGAAAACCGGAGTGCCGGAGGGTTACCGGAACCCCCCCCCGGGAAAGGTAATGTGCCTAGTGGGCCTTAGGGGAAAGAGAGAGGGGCGGCCGGGGTGGGCCGCGCGCCTCTCCCTCTGGTCCGAATTGGACTAGGAGGGGGGGGGGGGCGGCGCCCCCCTCTTTCCTTTCCCTCTCCCCCTTCCTTCCCCCTCCTAGTAGGAGTAGGAAAGGAGGAGTCCTACTCCTACTAGGAGGAGGACTCCTCCTCCTTGGCGAGCCCACAAGAGCCGGCCGGCCTCCCCCCTTGCTCCTTTATATACGGGGACAGGGGGCACCCCATGGACACACAAGTTGATCTTCGTGATCGTTCCTTAGCCGTGTGCGGTGCCCCCTCCACCATATTCCACCTCAGTCATATCGTTGTAGTGCTTAGGAGAAGCCCTGCGTCGGTAGAACATCATCATCGTCACCATGCCGTCGTGCTGACGGAACTCATCCCCGACACTTTGCTGGATCGGAGTCCGGGGATCGTCATCGAGCTGAACGTGTGCTGAACTTGGAGGTGCCGTACGTTCGGTACTTGGATCGGTCGGATCGTGAAGACGTACGACTACATCAACCGCGTTGTCATAATGCTTCCGCTTACGGTCTACGAGGGTACATGGACAACACTCTCCCCTCTCGTTGCTATGCATCACCATGATCTTGCGTGTGCGTAGGAATTTTTTTGAAATTACTACGTTCCCCAACACTTCTAGCCCCCTATCGGATTTTGCCACATGTACAATCTAGCAGACTCCATGGTTGAACTTAAGCATAATGCACAAACCTTAAAACAACAGTGGTTCTCTTTTGTTCTAGAATCTTCCGTATCATAACTGCCCAAACTTTTTTTCTAGTTGAATTGCCATTATTTGTTTTTATTTTATGCTTTATAACGCACAATTCCGTGAATCATGAAATAGATTAAGGGCTTCTTTGATTCAAAGGATTCTCAAAGGAATTTTGGAGGATTCTAATCATTAGGAATTTTTCCTATCTTGGTTGTTTGATTCGTAGGATTGTAAACCATACGAATTTTTCCACATGATTCATTTGCACTAGATTTCATAGGAAACATCCCATCCACTCAAACCTCTTTGAAAGAATTCTGCGTTTTTCTATGCACAATCAAACACTCGTACAATCCTGTAGGATTGAAGACGACATCCCACTATAATCACATGTTTTTCCTATTCACGCGTTCTTAGTTTTTTTATAAAAACTAATTGATTTTGGAGATGAACTATAAGAATTAAACGAAGGGCTACATCACGCATATATGACTCAGAGCTTACATGCTATAGTGTGGTATTTATTCATAATTTGGTTGCAAAATCTGATGCGTGCAATGCACGTGTACCTTACTGGTACTTCAAGTATGTGCAAAACACGTAAATTAGAATACCAATGGCACACTACACAGTGTCTCTCTTACAGTTCATGAAGCCACGTGGCACATGTGGAGGCGCTATCGCGACCTCCTTGCGTGGATTGATCACAGTGACGTGCTGCTGGTTCCAGAAATGTACTCGTCCTCCCTGAGCCACACTAGCGGTACATGCACGAAGCAAAGATGTGCACGCACGACATGCACGCACTCATTCCCTCGCACGCACATGTGGGTACACGGGCGGACGCAATTTTGTACCAAGATCCACCCCATGTGATAATTTGACGCGTGTAAAGTCGTTCACTTCATTGATGGTCAATTAATACAGCGCATGCAAATTGAGTGGACGTGAGGGCGGAAGAAAGACATTATTACTCCACTGCGCATGCGAGTAGTTAAATCGTGGGTTGCTAGTAGTACTTCCATTGGTCTCCTTCGTATTTTGTGCCAATTTTTGACAGTAACATAATATCTACGCATTTGAGCAGTGCAATACTTGAAATTTATGTTCCGCTAAACTCATCGGGAGCCGTTTCGGGCCTCGAAACCAAAACCATCAATTAATCTTTACCTTGTTCCCATCACATTTAGAAGCCTGCTCACACCTACAAGTAAGTACCAAACCTGAACGGGTTCCTACTATGCAGGTATTATTACTACTAGTGCTAGTACTTAGCTTATAAAAAGGGGAACTACCTAACCAAAAATTACTCTTCTTCTTCGTCCGTCGTTGCCATGGCCGGTACGTAATGCGGCCGTGGAACAGATGATGAAGGCTCGCGTCAAGAAATCCCGCGTCATGGACAGAATGAAGAAGATGGCGGAGGAGACGCGCAAGGAGATGGAGGTCGTGGAGGCGATGAAGAAGCAGTTACGACTCCGCGGCGAATTAGATCATTTGGGGTGATAATCTTGCTTCTTCTTTTGCTGCTGTGTTTCATCTTTTGCTTCGGGTGTTTCGCCACACGTGTCACGTTTTCTGCGAGGCATGAATAGAACAATGGTTTTTGTTTTTTGAGGGAATGAATAGAACAATGCTAACAATGAGATGACTAGCAAATTTGATCATTTTTTATCGCCATATGGCACTGGCTGCCGTGTTTCGTGCTCCTCCGTCGCAATACTACTCCAGTAGAAAACTTGAGTATACCGCACGGTTCTTTGCTCCTCCTCGATCAGGTCGTCGGTGCATTTATACGAGCAGTCAAATCACAAGGCCCCGCCTTCCAGCGGTAATGAGCCATCAAATCACAAAGGCCCTCGCCTCTCATGAAACTGACCAAGCTAGACTACCCTGCCCTCTAGCATTTTAAAAAATGTATACTTTTGTACGGCAGTAGTATCGATGGATTGCGCCGTGGAGCAAAACTTGGAAAAAAAGGTGGTACATATAGAGAGCGCTCGTCGCCAAATTATGCATATAGTACTATTAAAAAGGCTAGTCACAATAATGGTGTCCAGCACAACCCACCCCTCGAATAAAACTAAGCACCCTGGAATTCTTTGACAAAACTAAGCACCCTAAAATTCTTTGACAACTAAACTGCTGGCTATATGATGTTGGCCATATATATTGTACGTATATAATGTGAAGAAACGAGTGGTAGTACTATACCAACTAAAAGATGAAATGTAAGAGATACTAGTATGTACTTACTAAAGAGTTAAAGTAACAAGAAGAAACATAACATAGTTCTGCTGGGGGCTCAGCACAACACACCCCTCAAATTAAATTAAGCACATCTGAAATTGAACTTTGCAACTATTCCGGTAGACACTGCATTAGAACCACCATGAGCAACGACAATGCCACCTTACTCGGAGTCCTCGTCCATGTCCTCGACTTCGTCCTTGTCCCTCTTCCTCTTGGCCGATACTTCTTTGCTTGAACCGCCAACTTGGCTTTTGCTCTTCATCCAACCCTTGTAGATATTGAAACAAAGGTAGCCATCCATTGCAGCGTACTGGATGTGGTCTATATCTAGTACATTCCGCTGCCATGCATGACGATGAAACATGTATGGAGGTTTCTCCGCCATCGTCTGAAGGATGAACCATGGCTCTGCCAGTCGGCGTGAAAGGTGACGAGAGGACACCACCGATTCTTTTGGAGGTCGAAGGTGTTGCCTACAACGAGGCCTATCCGACGGAGGACTTCTTTGTCGTTACCAAAGTCTACAGTAACGAATTTGACTAGGTTGCTCTCGAGGAAGTCCTTAAAATCCTGGCACTCAACATCGGCATGGCATATGTGGTAGACCAAGCATAAGTCATGCATGCAGACCTAGATCACGGCGGGCTTCTTTCTCTCTTCGTCCTTTAGATCCTTCTCTCGTCCCACGACTGTGGTGTACTCAACATCTAGCCCAACAACCCACTCATCATCTGAGTCTTCGAACATGCGTCTGAAGCGAGAAAGGCATCCTTCCACCGTCGCGGAAGAACGGGTGTAGATGACGTCGAACTCATCGCCAGTGATGGTTCTAACCTTGTACTCACCGCTGATCGGGGAGATTTGGGACGCCATGGATTTGGGAGGAGGGTTAGGATTAGTGGAACTGTCGTAATGTACTAATGTGAATGGACGGGACGACTAGGAGCGAACCGCCATAGTATTAAAGGACGTGCGGGGACGAGTAGGAGCGAACTGCCAGCGTGCGAACGACAGGGTAGTGGCTTTCCATTCTCCCATGATACGGGCTTCCGAGAGCCCTTGGATCGGATATCGAACGGTTTCATGGCGTGATTCTAGACCTATGGGTGAATATCCTATCCTGGAGGTTTATTTTGGAAATTTTCAGCAACTTAGCATGCGACCGTTTGATCTCAGATCCAAGGGCTGCCAACGGCCCGTATCATGGTCGCGCCTACCATGACCGTCGCGTCGCTCACGTGGTCGCGCCCTTGGAGATTTAACACGGTGCGTTAGGCTATCTGATGTTGGCATGTCATACATAGTCATCACTTAGTCACTCATACTACAACAAGGTTGGCTATAAGTGTATTATTTTTTTACTCCTCTCTATCTCTTTCTTCGTACTTTCTCCGTCCCATAATATAAGAACGTTTTTGACACTAGCTAGTGTCAAAAATGTTCTTATATAATGGGACACAGGGAGTACTAGTATTTATTGCATTTGCCAAGGAGTGACCTCTTCCAATGAAATGGTGTTGCTAAGTTTGCTTAATTTAATTAGCTATAGACTCAAAATTGTCTGTTCACCTAGGTACACGCGCTTAGCACCATTTCTTCCTTGGATCACCAAACTAGTCTCTTTCTTCTTGATTAACTTGCCACATCAGACTTTATGCCTATGTGGCAAGCTTAAGCACCTGTAGGAGCAAGTAAGTACAACAGTGCGCTTTACATGGCATTTTTGCATATGTGGAGGAAAGAGAGGCAAGGAAAAAGTGGAGAAGTGGGCTCTCATGCAAGAGCCAGCCTCTACTACTAGATGGTGGAGCATTGGGAGAGGCACCTGTATGGAGGTGGTCAGGAATCAGGAGACTCACGCCGGTCGTAGCGCCGCAGTTAAAATGATAATGGCAAGTCAAATCACGGGGCCCCACCTGTCCAGCAGTAACTCACTGTCAAATCACACAGCCCTACGTTTGCAGCAGCCTACTCCTTCGTCTTCTCGCGTCTCTGTCGAACCGACTAGGCGGAACTATCCCGCCGCCCACCGGGCAGGAAAAGCCCCGCCCTCGACTTTTAAATAGTATACAAATACTAATTTTGTATCCATGGATTGCTCCTGCGCCATGGAGCAAAGTGTCTAGAAAACGGCGGTACACATGTACGGAGTATACAGCACACCCGTCGCGTTCGCGTCGCACCCCAGACGGTCGGTCGGTCTGGCACGCTGCTCTCCGAATGGAATGCGCGTCATATTGCATTCGCACACACATGTGGGACGGCAATTGAGAACCGACCATAGGCACACTCCCCGGCCCCGCAAGTCGAATGACATAATAGAAGAGGGCGACGAGCGATAGTACTAGAGAAGTGTTGTACTACGTTGGTGCCTGGACGATCCCTGCAAGACACGGAAGATCAGTTCATCCATGCATGTGACCAGACTCCAGCAGACTTGCCTGGATTGGCTATCGTCTACATATAGTGCAAGATGTGCTGTACATGGCTGTAGTTGTGGTGAGAAATCTAAAAAAAGGTTTCTTGTCATCTCGCAAAATTATGTGTCATGTGCTTCGGATCACTGCGAGGGTTAAACAGCGACAACTGAGTTGGGCTAGTCATTGGGGGCACATCCACGAATAGTGACTACTCGGCTGCCATCTAGGTCAAGCCGGCTATGTTAATTAGGACATATATAGACGGACCCCTTTTCTACAAGTTTATCTTTAATTTGAGCTTTGTTCCTCGTCTAGTTTGTCCGTCGGGATTCATGTTGTCTCCTTTGGGCAGTGAGGTTATGATTTCTTGTCAGTGGCATTTTTTCGTGTTATATGTTATAATCCAGTGCTTCAGATCAAAATGACGACAACTGTGCCTCCGGGCCACGTGCATGAAGACTTCTCGATAGGCATTGATGAGGTCAAGCCGGCTCCGGTAGACAAAAGAAAACTAAGTACTACTCCACTATATAGGCAGGAGCCTCCGCGCTTGCTTGCTAGTGTTGCTCTCTTCACACTGTCTCGTCCTCTCCAGATCTAAACACGACAGTGGTGGCCACACACTCTCTCTCTGCTCACCGCTGGTCACAGATCCAGCCAGATCCTCTCCGCCGGGGAAGGTGAGAAGGTGCAACGTTCATGCAGTCGTCCTCAGCGACGACTCTTACCCACTGCTGGGCACGTCCCGATCAGCCTGCCTCCGACCCCTTCTTCCTTGCTGCCATAGTGAGGGCAGATCCGTCCTCCCACCGCCCACCTAGCGACATCCCGGCGACCATCAGGTATAACTTCCTTCGAAACCGGCCTTGCTCTACTTCTCGAGCTCCTGACATCGCTGCATTTGCAACTTCTACTATTTCTCAGGCCCCCTCGTAGATAGGATCAATCGGCTGTTCGAAAACCACCTAATTTTTTTACGTTTAAGAGGTAAAACTAGTTCATGCACTCGAATCTAGTACTACTTGGTTCAAACAAGGAAGAAAGGGGGTGGGGGTGGGGGAGGATTTGTTACCTGAATCTAGGACTTGGTCGAAAGAGGAAATAATGGGGGCGAGAAGTAGCAGAGACTGGCTATCCAACTGGTCTCTAGGTCTAATAGGGAAACAAAGGGAAATGCAGTACAAACTCAATATAAACCCGATCTATTGGTTGAAAAAGGAAATAAAGTGGGGACTGGGGGACAAGTCAACAGAGTAAGTCCAGCACTAGATTTGCTAGCCTCACATAGTATAAGGTGGCTATAACGAACAAAAATGGGACCAACCTAGATATCCTGTTCTGATGTTTGTTGCCCCGAGCCACTCTTATGTAATGCCACTAGTAAAATGTAGCACTCGCACTGTTAAAAGTAAGGACATGTTAAACCAATGTTGTTTTCAATGTAATGCCTCCAGTAATATGAATCAATGGCACTTCTTTACATGTCCTGCTAAAATTTCGCATTAAGATAAGTTGGTTCTTTTCGTTAGAAATGCAACTGTCCTGGTTCGCCTACGCTCCCGTGCCCAAAGTAATGTCGTATTTAACGGTTGTCATAGTTAATCCTAATGCCCACACTAATATCTAGCAATGCCACTGCTTTAGAAATTGCTACTGTCCTTGTAGGATTGCCATTCAGATAAGGAACATGCTTCTTTTCATTTGATGTATGTTTCATCACTTGTTAGTCACCCTCCTTTCCACCTTTTTGTGCAAACAGAGATATACATTTCACGCTCGATCTTAGTTGAACTGCACAAATGATATCCAAATTATAGTTGAGCATTCCAAGAGCTTCACAACCAACCTTGATGTTGCTCAATTTTATTGCAACTAATGAAGAAGAAGCTCTGTGGGTTTCGTTTTCTGATGGAAATGGAACCGGGGCTGGAGCCCTTTTCTTAAATTTTTTTTGAAGAAGCTGCTAGCTCACGGGACATTGCTTCATTTTAGGTGAACTGCACCAAAAGGTCCCATGAATTGAATCATCCATGTTGGTTACTGAAAGAGCCAGACTTGACATTCGATCTAAGCACCCCACCTCCATCCTTGCGGCCTTGCGGTACACCTCGTTTGCCACCTGCTCGACCCTAGTGTCACTGTTAAAATGAAGTAATAATATAGTTAAATAGAGCGAGTGTCATCTCTATCATTTGATTTCCATTATAGATAAAGAAAGTGCTTCTCTTTTATTAAAGTATGTTTCATCAACTAGTCCCATTGTTAATGTTTAAGCGTTTCAGCAAACCGGGGTGCTTAATTTTAGTTGATATGTACAAAAATAGAGATTTGAATGTCTCAAGGCGCCTCCTTGTACTACTGTTGTACACTGATGTTCATCGCTGGCAGAAGGTGTATTTGGGAGACTTGGAAGATGTGCAGTATGAGGCGTACCGTATGAGGCGTCGCAGGGCCCATCTCGCCCTCGTAGCATCGCATACTATGATACTATCGCAATATTTTCTTCTATTTATTTTGTGTGTTTCATCAACTAGTGCCACTATAATGTAATCACGCTTTTTCATTATCTGTGCAAATAGGGTTATTCAACTGCATTTTGGTGGAACTGCACAAATGTACGTATGGAACCAGCATATATGCAGAGTGCGAGGTGTGCCAAGTAAAAATTACAGACACCAACCATGCTGCATGCACGCATTGGCATCCACCACCACCAGTGGGATGTGTGGCGCTCTCTATGGACGGATCCTTCTCGGCAGCAAATCCTCTAAACAAATACTAGTAGCTTATATTGGCAGTTTTCTAGGGAGTACTCTTTTCTGAAAGAAGCACCAATCTATTTTTCTTTATTTGTACACTGTCACAACTTTGACCCAAAGGTCCAGAGCTATTTTAGGGTGATTGGCGTAGTACTCGAAGACTGATTGTAAGCATGATTTTCATTAGCCGTCACACTGATTGTAAGCATGAGCAGGTGGAAGATTAGGTTAGTGCGAAGCTTACCTTAAACCCTACCGCCGCCATTGAAACGAGGCGTGCGTCGAGGGAACCGTGGAGAACGGCGGGGAAGCGATGTCGCGCCATCCGGCCTCATCTTGCGGTGGGAGAACAAATACTCATGTGGCTCCGGCTGGCTCTACACCCTCACGAACGACACACCATACTCGATCGATTTGTTATCCTCTGGATGCTCGACCTTCGACCTGTACACCCACTGCCTCCGCCTGGCTGTCGCCTCGGGCGAATCTGTCTGCTCCATCGCCCATAGGAGATACTCGATGAACTCGGAGGACTGCGGCGTGACTGACGCCGAGGATTACATGTACATCGCCGCCCTCATCGCCGCCGTCTCGCTCTTTCGCATACATTGCCACATGGCCTGCACCGTCCTCGAAATCTCCCACTCATTGTCAAACCAACTAAGGATCTCCTTCAACCTGGCTAACTTTGCCTGGTCGCTGCCGGCGATCTTCCTGATTCGCTGCTGCATCCTCTCCATAGATGTCGTTCTGAGTGGTCTGGTGCTAGCTTTGGAAGATGGGAGGAGAGACGGTGGTCTTGCAATAGAGAAGAGGGAGAGGAGAGGAGGTAGTTTTGGAATGGAGATGATGGAGAGGAGAGCAGGTGGTTTTGCAATGGAGAGAAGATCAGAAGAGGGAGAGGCGAGACTGTGGTTTTGGAATGGAGATTATGGAGAGGAGAGGAGGTGGTTTTGCAATGGAGAAGATCAGAAGAGGGAGAGGCGAGACGATGGTTTTGGAATGGAGATGATGGAGAGGAGAGGAGGTGGTTTTGCAATGGAGAAGATGGAGAGGAGCGTGCGGCAGCGATTTAGGATTGGGCGAGAGGCCAGTAGCTGTGGATTGGATCAAAATCAAAATCAATTTACCCTTCAATTAAGAAAGCGACCCCACATTAACTAGTCTCCCTTTTATTCTGGGTCATAATTGAACATGATTTTCGCACATAAAGTATATGTTATACGTTGCAAAAATAATATAATTTGAAAGTACTTTCAGATCCGAACCAAACGATACAATTTTTGGTGACATGCATTCACATTTTGCTTGTCACATACAGTACATGGTCAAACTTTGACCCAAAATACGCAAAACAACAAAAAAATACTTCCAAGACCAGCGCTGCCGGGGAAAACTGATCCGCGGACACCTATGGGGCCGGCGGACCGAGCCCCTTCCGGTTCGGCAGAGGACGGAGGTCGCACGAAGAGCGGATCGAGGCGAAGCACACGAGCAGTTTACCCAGCTTCGGAGCTCTCCGGAGAGATAATACTCCTACTGCTGCATGTCTGAGTGTATTGAGTTCTTGCTCGGGAGCGCTGAATGCTACAGTACACACTAGCTGCTAAGGAGACCGAGCGTGAGTGTTTTTCTACCTTCCCACCCCCCTCTACGTTGCGCATGGGCCTCCTTTATATGCTCAAGGGGTCACCGACAGGTGGCAACATAGACAAGGGTAAAAATGGAAAAGGAGTTGCGGTTGGTACAACTACCTGTACAATGTATCATACCTAACCCTGACGGCAGGGGACAAAGGCATTAAATGCCCGTTTGCGTCGCCCAAACAGTGCAGAAAAGGGACCGTCAGGGACGCCACCGCTTGCCACGATGGCAATCTTGTCAGCGCCGCTTGCCACCGCGCACCGCTGGCTGCACATCCTCTCGCCACGCGTGCCTGGAAAGGTCCCAGGGCCACACGTTGGTGGATGTGCTGGAGCGCGGGTATAGAGTGGTAGCTTGCCGCGGCAAGCGCCTTGCCGCGGTCGTTGTCTTGTCGCGTCCGGAAGCTTGTCGTTCGCCGGGCCTCGCCGGGACGCGTGGCGCGTCGCGGCAAGTTCCTTGAGATGTCTTGGTTGGCCTTCCCGGCAAGCTCCTCTTGCCGGGGCCTTGTCTCCTTGGCTTGAATACTTTATTCTTGAATGGCTCCAAAGGAACCACGGAGGACCTTGGTGGTCACCCGGCAAGCCTTGCCGCGGGGTGCTGCGACTGTCCGTGCACAAGTTCGGGATACTAGGGTACCCCTACTCTAGTACACCGACAGGAGCCCCCGGGCCTGGGCCACACACGGTGCCGAGCGCTGTTGGGCCAGGCCCAAAACAGGGCACGGGCACGCGCGGCCTGGGTTACGCCGTATCTTACTCCGCATCCACCGTGCTTTCCCCGAACGGCACGCGTTGAATGCGGCGTCGTGGGAGAAATCGTGGGTGGTTTCTTTATTCGGAAAGACGGAACGTCCACCTCCTCCCTCTTTATAAGCAGGGGAAACAGGGGCAGTTCGCCCATCTCGCCGGTTGCTATTCCAATCTCAGAAACTTCCGCCGCCCCTCCCTTTCTTCCCAAAGCTGAAAGAGAGCAGCGCTCCGCCCCCCATCGCCACCAGCACCACCAACACCGTCGATCTCCCCCACCACCTCCGCCATGGCTCCGAAAGCCGGCAAGGGGAAGGCCGTGAAGTCGACCGAGGCGCAGCGGCTCACGGCGCTGCGAAAGGAGCGGACAACCTTCCCCCCCCAAGCTCGCCGTGAAGGAGCTGAGGGAGTACTACTACCTCTTCTGGTCGGCGGAGACGCGAGCGCATCCGTGCATGAAGGTACTCTCCACCGCCACTTCGGAACGGGCTCCGAATGGATATCCCTTCTTCGCGTTGTTCTTCTACTTCGGGCTCTGCCCGCCTTTCTCTAAAATTTTCTGCGACATTATGAACACCTACGGGTTCCACCTCCTTGACTTCACCCCCGATGCCGTTCTGACCATGGCAGTTTTCGCACATCTCTGCGAAAACTTTGTCGGAGTCCATCCAAATGTAGCTCTTTTTCGCCACTTCTTTATGCCCCGAGTTGAGAGAGGGAGCCTTTGTCCGTGGAATCGCTGGATCTCGAGAGCTGGCAAGAAGGAAGCTTATCTCGGAGGAGAGCTCCGCGGCAAGTGGGAGGAATGGAGAGCAGACTGGTGCTGGATTGTCGAGGAGAAACCGCAGCCGTTTATCGCCCGATGCAAGCCCGATGGCGCAGCGCAACGATTGGAGCAACGTGGCCCGGAAGATGATAGGTGAAGATTGCCGTCACCGGATCCTCGCCTCGAGATTGCAGATTTTCTTCGCCCAGACGCTTCCCAGAGAGAGGAGGAGACCTGCCTGGGAGTTCCAAAATGCGGCGGATATCATGAGGCTGCGCCCGGGCCTCAACTTCAACTACACTGTCCTGGAACTGGAAGCGATGCTCCAGGAACTGTTCAAGTACAACCGTCAACATCCCGAAGTGTTCAGGTTGCCGAAGGGTGTCGTTCCGCTGTGCAACAACTCCTCGCTCAACCGCATCCGTGCAATGATGCCGCTGTGCGATTCGCATGGAATTGTCCCAACTTGGCAAGAGCCTGCGAACGACGTTGTGCGGGAGTTCTTCGGCGGCTTGGTAGAAGTGGCGGTCCGCTCCGATGAACAGAAAAGCCTTACTAGCGACACCACTTGTCACATCCCTAGTTCTGGTATGACTTAGGCTAGCTAGTCATATGTGCATCATGCTTAAATTCCATTTAATTATGAAATGAGGATTTGTGAAACCTCATAATCATTTTTTAGAAATGACCCAAATAAAAATTGCTCCAAAAGGGTCCAAGAAAATGCTCATGTTGCTCTCTGAAATTATTGGACAGACATAGAAATCAAACCAATATTTTTAGGAGCTCACAAGTATTTATTTTGGGCATTTGGAATTAATGCATAATTATTTGCATTGGATATATATATATATATGTTATATATAATATATGTCCAAAAATTGTGCCACTTGTAGGGGAGCTCTGGAATAATACCACTAGTTCCTACAAAAATTGGCATAAAAAATAATGGTTTAGTATTTTATTAAACCAAACAAATGTCAGAAAATAGAAAAATAAAAATAAAAGGGAGAAGAGACTTACAGTAGCTTACCTCCTGCAGCCCCTCTGGCAGCTCGGCTCGGCCCAGCCCGCCCAAAGACCCAATTCAGCCTGACCGCCAGAGCTTCTTCAAGCTCCTGCCAGTAAGAGCTGCTGCGTGGCCGCGCCACAGCCGGTCGTGGCCACGTCTCCCCGCCACCTCCTGCTTCTCCCCCTGTCGCCTAGATCGCTTGGACGACGCCACGCGCCGCCCCGTACCCCTCTCACTCTTCCCGGTCCTCTCCTCTCCTCTCTCTCCCCTTCTCTCTCGTGGCCGAAATCGCCGTCACTGCCGTCCACAGCCACCGTGGCCTCGGCCACTGCAGCACCTCCCCGACACGCTCCCTAGCTCCGCCGCGATCCCCTCTACCTCCTCGTCGAGCCACACACCTCCGGAAGGCCTCCATCGTCATCACCGTCGTCTCTTCACCGCCGGCCGCCCGTCGACCACAGCGCGTCCCCGAGCTCGTCGTCAAGCTCATCGAGATCGCTGTGAGCTGCTGCTCCTCCTCCCCCTCTCCGTTCTCGCCCTTGCATACCGCAGCCGCATCCCTGCTCGCGCTCGACTCCGGCCGCCACCGCGAGCTCTACTCTGGCGAGCTCCGCCGTTCCCACGGCCTTCCCTGGGCGCGGCTGGATGCGCCCGTGCACGGGCTACCCACCGGTGGCCTCCGTGTGCCAAACCGTGGCCTCCAGCTCGTTCCGGCGAACTTCCGCCGTGGCTCGAGGTCGTCGCCGGCGAAACTCCGGCAACTGACGTGGCGCGTGATTAGCTACTAACCTCATCGCTTAATTAACCCCTGACACTGACCAGTGGGCCCCAGCGCCACTAATCCTACAATTAGGATAATATAACCCTCTGTTAACTAACCGGTCACTGACGCGTGGGCCATGCCCCTGTTTAGTTTAGGTGTTAGTTTAGTTAGTGCTAATTAACTCAGTTAATTAGTTGTATCACTGACAGGCAGGCCCAGGCCCTAATTAACCTAGGTTAGTGCTAACCTAACACTAACTAACTCTGTTAGTTAGATGTTACATTGACATGTGCACTAGTAGAAAACCACCAATCAGTCCCGGTTCGTAAGGGCCTTTAGTCCCGGTTCGGGAACCGGGACTAATGGGTCGTTACTAATACCTCAACCCATTAGTCCCGGTTCAAAGACGAACCGGGACCAATGAGCCTCCACGTGGCCCTGTCGCCGAGCCGGTCGGGGCCTTTGGTCCCGGTTGGTGGCTCAACCGGACCAAAAGGCGTCCACGTGTCTGCATTCGATGGCCTGGTTTTTGTTTTTGTTTTTGAAAGGAGGGGTTGGGGGTTTTGGGGGTTTTGGGGGGTTAATTTAGGTGTTTACATTAGCTAGCTAATTAATAGAGAGAAGTGTCCTCTCTTAATTATGTCCGCTTGCTTGTGCCACGTAGTATATATACATAAGTGATCGAGAGAACCATTGATCTGAAGTTCGTCATGCATACCGAGAGAAGTGATCGATCGACCTCTCCTTCTCGAAGATTGGTCGAACAACAAGTTTTACTGGCTACATACATGTACAATCTATATAAGATCTCTTAATTACAAACCACTAGCATTTGAATTCAAGTTCCACATGGTATTCTCCGGCTTTCTTGATGGCGTGTTCAAGAAAGAATCCCGCCAATTCCTCTTGAATTGCTTTCATGCGATCTGGTGGTAGGAGTTCATCCGCATCTGCCAAGTCTAATTAATTTGAAGAAGGGGTTAATTAATACATATATATGAATGAAACTCAACATAAATGATGGTGTAATAAAATGAAATTGCGAATATTATTGCTTCGCACTTCATATTGTCTTCTAGAGTAGCCCGCTTGTTTTTCAATGTCGCGTTGTGGATGAACTCGCACACGTAGTATCCACGTAAATCATTCCCTTCCTCCTGCCACAAGCACTTTATGAGAAATAGAGGTCAATCAAACTGATAATGAAGCATTATATAAATGGCATTGATGAAAGTATAGCTATAGAATCAGCGGGAGATCTTGGCAAATAGTACTTACTTTGGGTATGTATATCGCAGCTCCTTGGCGATCCGGAGCTTGTGCGGTGAACTGTTTCCAAACCCTGCAAGACAAAGAAAATATTTGTTATTACTTGAGATATCAGGAAATGAACAAAAGTTGCCGATATGGTGCGATAATGATCGATTGAACTTACTTGCTGAGCATTTCAGTCATGTCCGCATAGGTCTTGGGATCTTTCCGTCTGGAGTCTAAGGCGGTTACTAGTCCACGCTCAAGCTTAATCTCCGAAGAATATAGTGGTACCTGCGCATGCATAACTCATCAATTACATTAACCTCGCTCAAGTAATAAGGAAAACCGAATATGCACACGACAAGAATAACACTCACGGGCCGTGGTAAGGAAAGAGTATGGTATCTTTGTTTTGATTTTTGATCAATGATTGTAGCAAGTTGTCCTCGGCCTCTTGGTAGCTTTTCAACCAGAAAACATCTATGATATTTGTGTTAATGAACCCAATATCATAGATTTCATTTTTTTGCGATCTTCAATCTGCATAATATATTGAGGATAATTAATTATAAATACATGCAATGAAAGAGCCGAGCTATATATAAAGACTAATGACGAAATAGTACTTACGGTAGTAGCAAAAGACCATTAATTTATCGAGGGCCTTTTGATTGAAGAACTCGAAGAACTCCTCAAATGGAATAGACAACAGATCATTTGAAGCGAGGTCGTGCTCCTCTTTAATTTTCAGATACAAAGTGTTCGTCCCCTCGGACTCTCTGCAGGTTTTCATGTACCAACTGTGGAATCTTAGCATCATTGTTGTCGAGACTTTTCATCTTTGACGAGAGGCTTCCGTACTCAGATATCTGAATAAGTCCACCTCCATGAAATCAGGAAGTGCATCGTCGGCGGGTAATCTTCAAGATTGCCATAACCGGCCACCGTCCCCGGAGGATTAGACACATTCAGCGGGGGGCACGATTGCTGTGCTTGTTCGCCGAGCTGGGCAATTTTTTCCCCTTTGCCCGTTGTTCTTTTAACCTTTTATCAGTGACAGTAGTTCCCACCGCTTGGCTTGGAGATATGTCTGCTCGATGTCGCTCATAGTTGGTTCTCGGCGGAGACTTTGGTGGTTTCCTCGGGGCATTGAGAGTGCGCTTTGCTTTCACGGATCGACCTTCTCCTCCGGAGGTGGATGTATCTTTGCTTTAACCCCTTCAAAGAACTCCTTCACTTGGGTCTGCACGATCGTATCGTTTTCCTCCTTGCTCCTCTCATACGGTAACTTCTCTACAGGCTTTAGAGGTGGACCGTATCTGTATTGCCTCTCTCTTCTTGTGCTGCTAGGCGCGGAGCAGACGGAGCGGCTGCGGCGTCTGTCTTCCTTCGTGCTTGCTTACGAGGCGGAGGAGAAGGACTACTGACGCGTCGGAGCAGCCGGGCGGGCGGGTCTCTTCCGCCCTTCTTGGCGAGTGGAGAAGGAGGAGGCGGAGTGCCGCCACGCGCCGGAGAAGGGGGCGGAGTGCCGCCACGCGTGCCCTGATCTTCACTCGCCGGAGGAGGAGGCGGTGGAGGAGGCGGAGTGCCGCCATGCGTGCCCTGATCGTCACTCGCCGGAGGAGGAGGCGGTGGAGGAGGCGGAGTGCCCCGACTCGCGGATGAGGAGGAGGAGGCGGAGGCGTCCAGATTCGAAGGTCGATGAGCTCCTTCCGCCATAGGCATGGAGTCTTGAGCGAACCCAGCCTAGTCTCCCTTCACCGGTAGGGTGCTCAAGCTCGAGGTCCTCAAATCCTCTCGTTATTTCATCCACCACCACCTTAGCAAATCATACGGAATCGGTGGCGGTGATAAGTTGTGCGGGTCCACTAGGATAAACTTGGCCAACAGCCGCCTTGACCTTCAAATTCATGCATCGCGCCATAATGTGGCAATTTTGAGACTCCGTGATACCATCCACGGGATAGCTGGCAGAGCCGTCAAGACATGCTCCGCTGAAGCAGCTCGGTGGAAGCAACGCTGCTTCGCTGAGATGGCGGGGTAACCGGGGAAGCTTGGCATGTCGTTTGTTGCGATCTGCTGCTTCTCGTTCCTCTTCTCGATCCTCTAGCCCCATTACCCTTCCAAGCAGCGCTTTGCATTTGGTCATGCTCCACTTTCTTCCTCCTCTCGTGGGTTTTGTAACCCCTGCGTCCGGAAAACCAACCTTCCACGGAAGCGAGCTGGCGTGCCTCGTGTCCGTCCGGGGTGCTCGGGATTCCCAAGGGCCATTGTGAGCTCGTCCTTCTCCTGTTTGGAAGGAACGTCCCTCGCTGCGCAGCATCAATATATTGTCGAAGTTTCTTGACTGGTGTTTGCGATTGCTCGTTCGTCCCATCGACACTTGCCTCATTACGAGGTCCAAGGTTCCGCCAGCCCGAAGAACCAAGTCCGGCAACGGTCGGCGGCGCATCGTCTCTGGTTCGATCCCTTTTCAAGCGAGATCATGCTCAGCCTTGGACCACTTAGGCGGGCTTTGAGGTAGCCACGACCCGTGCGATGGTGAAGCGTCTTCTTCGCAGCATTTTTCTTGTTTGTCTCCGACATCTTCTTACTCTTTTCCGATGTCATGTGGGCCACAAATGCGGGCGATGATCTTTGATCTTCTCATATTTGCCGATGAATTCTGGTGTCTCTTTTTCTTGACAAACTGGTTCAGCTCTTTCCTCCACCTCCTCATTAGGCCAGCCATCTTCTTAAGAGCACAAGACTTGATTAATTGCTCTTTAACGGCTTCTCCGGATCCTCCTCTGGCGTTAGGGTGAAATTTGCCTTCAGCTCATTCCAAAGATCTTCTTTACGCATATCATTGACATAAGACACCTCAGCGTCTTCATCCTTAGCAGCTTATACCATTGCTGGATGATCGGGATCTGTCCCTAACAAGAACCCCGCTGAGCGTAAAATGCCTTCTTTGTCCGGTTGGGTTCAATCGGTTCGCCGTCGGCGCGATTTCTATGATCTCAAACTTTTCATCCGAGCTCAACTTTTCTTGGGCCTCGTCTCCGTGCGAAGTTGTGCTCGATCCGGAGGGCTAGAAATTATAAGGAAGAAAGACGACAGTACTTAATATGTGTACATATACCAAAACAATGGATGCATCAATTAACTTGTCAGCACGGGCTTAACTAATATATATATACCTGGCCGGACTCGGCTTGGCACGGTCTCCTTCGTCTTGTACCTCCATTGTGTCACCGGAGCCATCATGAACATAGTCCTCCTCTTGTACCGGCATTAATGAGTCGAAGCCATCATAATCATAGCCCTCTTCTTCATCCATCTGACCAACGGTGTCGATGAGAAATGACGCAACATCATCACTTCCATTTGCGATTATTTCCCCCAACATCGCTTCTGTTTCTTCGTCTCGGGAGTGCTCCATAGTTTACGCAAATATTGACAACATGTCAATTATTATTCAACATCGTTTTCTCTCTAGGGTTTGGGTGTCCTCGAGAGTTTTGGTTGAGCGAGAGGGCGAGGGGTGCTGCAGTTGTATCTAGAGGGGTTAATTATATCGACAACGACGCGACATACATATACATATCGGGGAGGGGGTATCGGTACCACCCCCTCGTGTTTAAGTTTCTTCTTTCTCCTTTCCTTTCTTTCTTCTTCTCCTCTTCTTTTCTTCTTCTCCCTCGAGAAAGGAAAATAATTAAGGAAAAGGAAGAAAGAGGAAGAAGGAAGAAGGAAGAAGAAGAAGAAGTAAAGAAGAAAAAAAAGGAGAAGAAGAAAGGAATAGAGGAGAAGAAGAAAAATAGAATTTCTCCTTTCTCCTCTATTCCTTTCTTCTTCTCCTCTTCTTTTTCTTCTTTTTTCCTCTTCTTATTTATTTCTCCTCTTCTTCCTCTCCTCTTTTTCTCCTTTCTTCCTCTTCTTATTTTCCTTTTCCCTCTCATTCTTTTAGTATTGCTTGTTTTAAAAAAATGTTCAAATAGAAAATTCCAAAAAAAAAAAAAAGGTTTTGCCTAATGCATTGTTCATATGAATATACCAACATTTGCATATTCTACAATAATTAATATCAACAAAAAAATCTGTGAACAGAAAAAAAACGAACTTTTCTAAAAATCTATCTTTTGCATATATATAGCCACATATGAACAGAGCCGCATATATACATACACATATATGAACAGAAAAAAAAACTAATAAAAATGAAACATATACATAACATATATGAACATATATACATACACATACACATATATGCATTATATGAACAGAAAAAAAACTAATAAAAATGAAACATATACATAACATATATGAACATATACATACACATACACATATATGCATTATATGAACAGAAAAAAAACTAATAAAAATGAAACATATACATAACATATATGAACATATACATACACATACACATATATGCATTATATGAACAGAAAAAAACTAAAATAATAAAAATGAAAAAAAAGAGCCCTGGCGGTGCGGCGCGGCGGCTCACAGTGGTGGCGGAGGCTGGGCGGGCGACGGCGACGGCGATGGCGACGGGCGCGAGGGGCCAGGGCGATGGCGACAGCGGCGGAGCCTGGCGGCGACAGGCAGAGCTCTGGCGGCGGCGACGGCGAAGCGCTGGCTCGGGGAGGACGGCGACGCGACGGCAAGGCGACGGCGACGGGCGGCAGCGGCAGCGGCGGCGGCGCGGGGCAGCTCTGGCGGCGTCGATCGTTCGGCGTCGTCGAGGCAATGTGGCGATGAACTGCAAAACTGCAAAGTGCCACTTATATACAAAGCGCGTGGTCGGTTGGTGGCACCAACCGTGACTAATGCCACTTTAGTCCCGGTTGGAGCCACCAACCGGACCAAAAGCCTCAATTCGGCAGCCCAAAGGGCGGGAAGCTCGACCTTTGGTCGGTTGGTGGCTACAACCGACTAAAGCTCCCTTTAGTCCCGGTTGGTGCCACCAACCGGGACCAAAGGCCTCTGCCAGCGTCGGGGCCAAAGTTTAGTCCCACTCGCTAGTTGAGAGGGGCGCAGTGGTTTATAAGCCCCACCGCCTCCCTCTTGAACTCCTTTGAACTGCAGCTTATGGGCCTACTTGCTCCTTCGTTGCTGTTGGACCTTCGGGCCTTCTGCGGGCTGAATCTGGCCCAAATAGGGATACCGATCGTATTCAAAGTGGCGGCCCGATGAGGTGGCATTTTTTTCTTGCTTTATTTAATTTATTTTGTTTCTACTTACAACAAAATACTTATTGTTGTTTTTTTGTTTTGTTTTCTGCATTATTTATTTTCTTTTGTTTTTGCTCTATTTTTAAATCTTTTGCTTCTAGTTTTAGGAAAATTATAAACTTTCTGTTAGTGCCATTACTAATTTTCAAATTTGAAAACACTTTTTTTTTTTTCTTTCTTGCTTTATTTAATTTATTTTGTTTCTACTTACAACAAAATACTTATTGTTGTTTTTTGTTTTGTTTTCTGCATTATTTATTTTCTTTTGTTTTTGCTCTATTTTTTAAATCTTTTTGCTTCTAGTTTTAGGAAAATTATAAACTTTCGATAGTGCCATTACTAATTTTCAAATTTGAAAACACTTTTTTTTGTTTTCTTTCTTGCTTTATTTAATTTATTTTGTTTCTACTTACAACAAAATACTTATTGTTGTTTTTTTCGTTTTGTTTTCTGCATTATTTATTTTCTTTTGTTTTTTGCTCTATTTTTAAATCTTTTTGCTTCTAGTTTTAGGAAAATTATAAACTTTCTGTTAGTGCCATTACTAATTTTCAAATTTGAAAACACTTTTTTGTTTTCTTTCTTGCTTTATTTAATTTATTTTGTTTCTACTTACAACAAAATACTTATTGTTGCTATTTTTAATTATTACGAGGGCCGAACCATAAGACATTTCAAATGAACTCTGAAAAAGTTGAAAGTTGGTATGGTATCATAAATTGACACACACATAGCATGTGCATGTACAAAACGAACAATGGTATCATACTCATCAGTTACAATATAATGGTATCATAAACGAACAATAGTTGCGGGAGAAAGTCTTCACAATTTCTTCGCTTGTGTCATTTGCTTATTGCGCCGTAACCATGGATAATCTTCATCGTTTATCGGGATGTCGGGTCAGCCTTGACTTTAAAGGAGGAATTTCATGAAACTTTTCATAATCTTGAGACATGTCATCTTGTCCTCCACTCCCACGATGTCCCTTTTCCCCGAAAGAACTATGTGGCGCTTTGGCTCATCGTATGATGTATTTGCTTCCTTATCTTTTCTCTTTCTCGGTCTCTGGACATGTCCTTCACATAGATAACCTGTGCCACATCATTGGCTAGGACGAACTGTTCGTCGATGTACCCAAGATTTTTCAGATCCTTTGTTGTCATTCCGTCTTGTGGGTCTACATACCCGCCTCTGACAGATTGACCCATTTGCACTTAAACAAAGGGACCTTAAAATCATGTCCGTAGTCAAGTTCCCATATGTCCACTATGTAACCATAATATGTGTCCTTTCCCTCTCGGTTGTTGCATCAAAGCGGACACCGCTATTTTGGTTGGTGCTCTTTTGATCTTGGTCGATCGTGTAAAATGTATTCCCATTTATCTCGTATCCTTTCCAAATCAATACGGTCAAAGATGGTCCCTGGATAACAAGTACAGCTCCTCACAAACAGTCTTGTCACCTCGATCGTGCTTCCAACCAACTGCTGAAAGTCTGATGTGTTCACATGTAATCCGATCGTCGCCTTTGCTCGTGTGTTTGAAGCAGATCGTTCTTGTGTTCATCGACATACGGGTCACCAAGGTAGAGTTCAGAGAAGCTGTGTAGTGGGCTTGAGACCAAGAATATCCGTCCTGCATATTATTGAGTCCTTTCCAAGCATGCCTTTTCGGTCAGTCTCCCCTCATACCGCGATTTAGGGAGACCTATCTTCTTAAGGCCAGAATGAAGTCAACACAAAACCCGATGACATCCTCTGTTTGATGGCCCATGGAGATGCTTCCTTCGGCCTAAGCGCGATTCTGGACATATTTCTTTAGGACTCCATGAACCTCTCAAAGGGTACATATTGTGTAGAAATACGGGCCCGAATCACAATCTCGTCAACTAGATGAACAAGAGCGTGCGTCATGATATTGAAGAAGGATGGTGGGAACACCAGCTCAAACCGACAAGACATTGCACCACATCACTCCTTAGCCTTGGTATGGTTTCGGATCGATCACCTTCGAGATATTGCATTGAGGAATGCACATAGCTTCACAATGGCTAATCGGACGTTTTCGGTAGAAGCCCCTCAATGCAACCGAAGCGATTGCGTCATAATCACGTGGCGATCATGAGACTTTAGGTTACGAAACTTTTTCTCTGCCATATTTATTATTCCTTTTATATTCGACGAGAAGCCGGTCGGGACCTTCATACTAAGCGGGCATTCAAAGAAGATTTCCTTCTCTTCTTTGGTAAGAGCATAGCTGGCGGGACCTTCATCTTTGCTTTGGAGGCATGCCGTCTTTTTCGTGCAAACGTTGCAGGTCCTCTCGTGCCTCACCTGTATCTTTTGTCTTCCCATACACGCCCAAGAAGCCTAGCAGGTTCACGCAAAGGTTCTTCGTCACGTGCATCACGTCGATCAAGAGCGGACCTCTAGGTCTTTCGGTGAGGGTAGGTCCCAAAATATAGATTTCTTCTTCCACATGGGTGCGTGTCCCTCGGCGTCACTCGGAACAGCTAGTCCGCGGGACCCTTTCCAAAGATTACGTGTAAATCATTGACCATAGCAAGTACGTGATCACCGATGCGCATGGCGGGCTTCTTCCGGTGATCTGCCTCGCCTTTGAAATGCTTGCCTTTCTTTCGACATTGATGGTTGGTCGGAAGAAATCGGCGATGGTCCAGTACACATTCTTCCCGCAGCTTGCGGTATATACTATCGGTGTCAAGTAAACAGTGCGTGCATCGTGGTATCCCTTGTTTGTCCGTCACGAAAGGTTCTTGAGAGCGGGCCAATCGTTGATGGTCACGAACAACAACGCCTTTAGGTTAAATTCCTCCTGTTTGTGCTCATCCCACGTACGTACACCGTTTCCATTCCACAGCTGTAAAAGTTCTTCAACTAATGGCCTTAGGTACACATCAATGTCATTGCCGGGTTGCTTAGGGCCTTGGATGAGAACTGACATCATAATGAACTTCCGCTTCATGCACATCCAAGGAGGAAGGTTATACATACATAGAGTCACGGGCCAGGTGCTGTGATTGCTGCTCTGCTCCCCGAAAGGATTAATGCCATCCGCGCTTAAAGCAAACCATACGTTCCTTGGCTCACTTGCAAACTCATCCCAGTACTTTCTCTCGATTTTTCTCCATCGACCCGTCGTGGTGCTCTCAACTTCCGTCTTTCTTACGGTCCTCAACGTGCCATCGCATCAACTTGGCATGCTCTCCGTTTCTAAACAGACGTTTCAACCGTGGTATTATAGGAGCATACCACATCACCTTCGCAGAACCCTCTTCCCGGGGGCTCGCCGTCAACATCACCGAGGTCATCTCGTCGATCTTATACCGTAATGCACCGCATACCGGGCATGCGTTCAGATCCTTATACGCACCGCGTAGAGGATGCAATCATTAGGGCATGCATGTATCTTCGCACCTCCAATCCTAGAGGGCATCGACCTTCTTTGCTGCGTATGTCTTGTCGGGCAATTCGTTATCCTTTGGAAGCTTCTTCTTCAATATTTTAAGTAGCTTCTCAAATCCTTTATCAGGCACAACATTCTCTGCCTTCCACTGCAGCAATTCCAGTACGGTACCTAGCTTTGTGTTGCCATCTTTGCAATTGGGGTACAACCCTTTTTTGTGGTCCTCTAGCATGCGATCGAACTTCATCTTCTCTTTTTGACTTTCGCATTGCGTCCTTGCATCAACAATGACCCGGCGGAGATCATCATCATCGGGCACATCATCTGGTTCCTCTTGATCTTCAGCAGCTTCTCCTGTTGCAGCATCATCGTGCACATCGTCTGGTTCCTCTTGATCTTCTGGAGCATCACCGTATTCAGGGGGCACATAGTTGTCATCGTACTCTTCTTCTTCGCTGTCTTCCATCATAACCCCTATTTCTCCGTGCCTCGTCCAAACATTATAGTGTGGCATGAAACCCTTGTAAAGCGGTGGGTGTGCAGGATTTTCCGGTCGAGTAAGACTTCGATTCCCACATATAGGGCATGGACAACACATAAAACCATTCTGCTTGTTTGCCTCAGCCACTTCGAGAAAATTATGCACGCCTTAATGTACTCGGAGGTGTGTCTTGAACCATACATCCATTGCGGTTCATCTGTGTGCATTATATATAATTAAGTGTGTCAAAAATCATTAGAGATCATGAATAGATAATTAATTAAGTGACCAAATTAATAGAAGTTCATCATCACATTAAAACCAAAGTACATACATAGTTCTCATCTAACAACATAAAGCTCGCGAGCATCTAAATTAATTAAACCATACACTGAAACTATGTAAAACATTTCAATGCGAAACAAATGCGATCATAATCGCAACCAATGTAACAACTGATCCAACGACATAATGATACCAAGCCTCGGTATGAATGGCATATTTTCTAATCTTTCTAATCTTCAAGCGCATTGCATCCATCTTGATCTTGTGATCATCGACGACATCCGCAACATGCAACTCCAATATCATCTTCTCCTCCTCAATTTTTCTATTTTTTCCTTCAACAAATTGTTTTCTTCTTCAACTAAATTTAACCTCTCGACAATAGGGTCGGTTGGAATTTTCGGTTCAACAACCTCCTAGATGAATAAAATCTATGTCACGTTGGTCGACATAATTGTCATAAATAATAAATGAACCAATAGTTATGAAAAGATAATATATACCACATCCGAATCATAGATGGGCCGAGGGCCGACGGGGCGGATACCAAAACCATCGCACTATATAAAATGCAATAATAAAAGTAAGAAAATTATACAAGTATATATCTATCTAAACATACAAATAAGAATATTTTTCCTTTCGGAAGAAGATAAGAACATGAGGCTCACCACGCTGGTGCCGCCGATGAGATCGGTCTTGGTGATCGGCGACGTTGAAGACGGGATGGGGCGTGACGGACCGCTAAACCTAGACAAATATGGAGGAAAATGGAGCTTGGCGGTCGAGCTTGGAGAGGAGAAACCTTAAGTAGTGTGGCTCGGGCATTCCATCGAACACCTTGTGTGCATATGAGGTGAGCTAGAGCACCACCAAGCCCTCTCCCCTCGGCCGAAAAAAGCAGAGCGGTGTGCTCTGCTCTTGCGTGGGGGGTATATATAGGCACCACCATTGGTCCCGTTGGTCGCATCTAACCGGGACTAAGGGATTTCCTTTGGTCCCGGTTTGTGCCACGAACCGGGGCGAATGGTTGTGGGCCAGAGCGGGGATCATTGGTCCCGGTTCATCCCACCAACCGGGACCAAAGGTCCAGACGAACCGGGACCAATGGCCCACGTGGCCGGCGGCCCCGGGGCTCACGAACCGGGTCCGATGCCCCCATTGGTCCCGGTTCTGGATTGAACCGGGACTAATGGGCTGGACCGGCCTGGACCATTGCCCCCTTTTCTACTAGTGGTGGGTCCCAGCCGTCAGGTTTGACCTGGGCTGGCGCCTTTGACCTGCTGATGTCACGCTGACGTCAGGCTGACGCCATTATTTATTTTCTGGAATTAGTTTAATTCCTTTAAATCAGGAAATTCCAGAAAATTAGCAAAACTTAAAAAAATCATAGAAATTCAACCGTAACTCAGATTGAAATAAGTTATATATGAAAAATTATCAGAAAAATGCAATCTTTCCATCTGTACCAGTTTCATGCATGATAAACCAACCTAAACCTGCTGTATAGGTGAAAACATGTAAATGGCATTTATAAGAGCTTAATTTGGAGTTGCATTTGAACTCTTGGTTCAAATGAACTTCAACCAAATGATTGCTAGATGCATTAGCACAAACAACATCACATCCACATGCCATGTTCATGCATCATATTGTTGCATATGTTTGGGTATTGATTGCCGACACTGTTCCTTCTCGATAGGTCCTGCTCCGGAGTCCGTTCCAGAGTACCTGTTTGTGAAGCAGTGCCTCCCTTGTTGATCTAGCAGGCAAGCAAACCCCCTTGTTCATTCCCATACAATCCTACTCTCTCGCTCCTGCTCTCAGTTATTGCATCTATTATATATAAAAAGTATTTGACGGGCAACCAGAAAAATAGAAATTATCTAGAAAATCCCACAAAAAATAGAAACATCTAGCCATTAATTAAATTTAATGTTCAATCTCAATCGATGGATCTGAAAAAAAACTGTTCGCATTAAAAGTCAAAATAATTACCCACCTATGCCATGGAATAGTTTTTTACATAACCCATTGGCTCCAACGTGAAATAAAAAACACCAACGAGAACCTAACGCTGACCTAATAAAAGGCTCCTGACTCGATGGTGAAAAAAAAAAAAACAGGTTCTGAGACTCTTACATTTCCTGTTCCTCACCCAAACGTCTACTCATGCCGCCGCCATCGTCCTCACATTGGCCTCGCTGCCGCCGCCATGTGAAATCGTGGCCCTCAAGTTCGCCTCACGTCGCCGACGTCGTACTCACGCAGAGAACGTTGCCCTCACGTTTGCCTTGCTGCCGTGATCTCTAATCTTGGCTCCTTCCTTCAGCTTGAACACCGATGTGCAGATTTGTATGACGAGAATATGATGTGCAGGAACACATGGAGCTTCCCAGGTGTCGTGGGCGGCCGTGTCCAGAAATACCAGGCGCTTAAGCTCATACGTGAGGAACTAAAGGTGACTTCAATTAACCCTGCTGTTGGCGGTGTGCGTACACATCATAAATGACAAAGCTTATTGATTATTCCAGCGGCAGATCGAGCAATCGAGGTTGTTCAGACGTGCATGTTGCTCCTTTGTAAAGCATCGAGTGGCGTAATCCTTGAGTGGAAGTTAGCTTTTCTTCATCTTCGTTTTGACAGAAGTACTTGGTAGTGTGGATCTGAGCGGGTTGCAAACATTATCCTGGTCTTGCATCATCCATTAATAGCTACCAGAAGTGGAAAGATTTAGTCATTCCATCATAAGACCATGTGCGAGGAACCCATACTAATATTGATATATAATTAAAAACTACAAAGTACCATACTAATTTCTATTCAATTATTTTTCGTTTGAAAAATTATGAACCTAACGTTGTAGCTATGCATGCAGATATGTTCGGGTTTCCTTCGCTAGCTACGCAGCCATCATTGGGCGGATAAGATAGATGCGATTGGGATACACATATGATGGACTTTGGAGAATGACAAATTTGACGGGATTAACACCATATATATGCATGATTACCACCAGTCTTTTTTATTGATCAGGTTGTACTGCATGTGCTAAATTATTTTTTTGCAGAAGAAAAAACTATAACTGAAGCTTTATATATTTCTTTACATTCCCTTTTTCCATTTACATCCATCTAAAGTATAATTTATGTCCCATCCAGAGGATCTATATGGGTATTTGAAACATCGAAAAGAAATAGTACACCCTGTAATTATCTAGAAAATCCCACAAAAAATAGAAACATCTAGCCATTAATTAAATTTAATGTTCAATCTCAACCGATGGATCTGAGAAAAAACTGTTCGCATTAAAAGTCAAAATAATTACCCACCCATGCCATGGAATAGTTTTTTACATAACCCATTGGCTCCAACGTGAAATAAAAAACACCAACGAGAACCTAACGCTGACCTAATAAAAGGCTCCTGACTCGATGGTGAAAAAAAAAAAAAACAGGTTACAGACTCCTTCGCTCCTGCTCCTCACCCAAACGTCTACTCAGGCCGCCGCCATCGTCCTCACATTGGCCTCGCTGCCGCCGGCCATGTGAAATCGTGGCCCTCAAGTTCGCCTCACGTCGCCGACGTCGTACTCACGCAGAGAACGTTGCCCTCACGTTTGCCTTGCTGCCGTGATCTCTAATCTTGGCTCCTTCCTTCAGCTTGAACACCTGATGTGCAGATTTGTATGACGAGAATATGATGTGCAGGAACACATGGAGCTTCCCAGGTTGTGGACGGCCGTGTCCAGGAAATACCAGGCGCTTAAGCTCATACGTGAGGAACTAAAGGTGACTTCAATTAACCCGCTGTTGGCGGTGTACGTACACATCATAAATGACAAAGCTTATTGATTATTCCAGCGGCAGATCGAGCAATCGAGGTTGTTCTGTACGTGCATGTTGCTCCTTTGTAAAGCATCAGAGTGGCGTAATCCTTGAGTGGAAGTTAGCTTTTCTTCATCTTCGTTTTGACAGGAAGTACTTGGTAGTGTGGATCTGAGCGGGTTGCAAACATTATCCTGGTCTTGCATCATCCATTAATAGCTACCAGAAGTGGAAAGATTTAGTCATTCCATCATAAGACCATGTGCGAGGAACCCATACTAATATTGATATATAATTAAAAACTACAAAGTACCATACTAATTTCTATTCAATTATTTTTCGTTTGAAAAATTATGAACCTAAAGTTGTAGCTATGCATGCAGATATGTTCTGGGTTTCCTTCTGCTAGCTACGCAGCCATCATTGGGCCGGATAAGATAGATGCGATTGGGATACACATATGATGGACTTTGGAGAATGACAAATTTGATGGGATTAACACCATATATATGCATGATTACCACCAGTCTTTTTTATTGATCAGGTTGTACTGCATGTGCTAAATTATTTTTTTGCAGAAGAAAAAACTATAACTGAAGCTTTATATATTTCTTTACATTCCCTTTTTCCATTTACATCCATCTAAAGTATAATTTATGTCCCATCCAGAGGATCTATATGGGTATTTGAAACATCGAAAAGAAATAGTACACCCTGTAATTATCTAGAAAATCCCACAAAAAATAGAAACATCTAGCCATTAATTAAATTTAATGTTCAATCTCAACCGATGGATCTGAGAAAAAACTGTTCGCATTAAAAGTCAAAATAATTACCCACCCATGCCATGGAATAGTTTTTTACATAACCCATTGGCTCCAACGTGAAATAAAAAACACCAACGAGAACCTAACGCTGACCTAATAAAAGGCTCTGACTCGATGGTGAAAAAAACAAAAACAGGGTTACAGACTCCTTCATTCCTGTTCCTCACCCAAACGTCTACTCATGCCGCCGCCATCGTCCTCACATTGGCCTCGCTGCCGCCGGCCATGTGAAATCATGGCCCTCAAGTTCGCCTCACGTCGCCGACGTCGTACTCACGCAGAGAACGTTGCCCTCACGTTTGCCTTGCTGCCGTGATCTCTAATCTTGGCTCCTTCCTTCAGCTTGAACACCTGATGTGCAGATTTGTATGACGAGAATATGATGTGCAGGAACACATGGAGCTTCCCAGGTCGTGGACGGCCGTGTCCAGGAAATACCAGGGCGCTTAAGCTCATACGTGAGGAACTAAAGGTGACTTCAATTAACCCCGCTGTTGGCCGGTGTACGTACACATCATAAATGACAAAGCTTATTGATTATTCCAGCGGCAGTATCGAGCAATCGAGGTTGTTCTGTACGTGCATGTTGCTCCTTTGTAAAGCATCAGAGTGACATAATCCTTGAGTGGAAGTTAGCTTTTCTTCATCTTCGTTTTGACAGGAAGTACTTGGTAGTGTGGATCTGAGCGGGTTGCAAACATTATCCTGGTCTTGCATCATCCATTAATAGCTACCAGGAAGTGGAAATATTTAGTCATTCCATCATAAGACCATGTGCGAGGAACCCATACTAATATTGATATATAATTAAAAACTACAAAGTACCATACTAATTTCTATTCAATTATTTTTCGTTTGAAAAATTATGAACCTAACGTTGTAGCTATGCATGCAGATATGTTCTGGGTTTCCTTCTGCTAGCTACGCAGCCATCATTGGGCCGGATAAGATAGATGCGATTGGGATACACATATGATGGACTTTGGAGAATGACAAATTTGATGGGATTAACACCATATATATGCATGATTACCACCAGTCTTTTTTATTGATCAGGTTGTACTGCATGTGCTAAATTATTTTTTTGCAGAAGAAAAAACTATAACTGAAGCTTTATATATTTCTTTACATTCCCTTTTTCCATTTACATCCATCTAAAGTATAATTTATGTCCCATCCAGAGGATCTATATGGGTATTTGAAACATCGAAAAGAAATAGTACACCCTGTAATTATCTAGAAAATCCCACAAAAAATAGAAACATCTAGCCATTAATTAAATTTAATGTTCAATCTCAACCGATGGATCTGAGAAAAAACTGTTCGCATTAAAAGTCAAAATAATTACCCACCCATGCCATGGAATAGGTTTTTACATAACCCATTGGCTCCAACGTGAAATAAAAAACACCAACGAGAACCTAACGCTGACCTAATAAAAGGCTCCTGACTCGATGGTGAAAAAAAAACAAAAAACAGGGTTACAGACTCCCCTTCTGTTCCCTGTTCCTCACCCAAACGTCTACTCATGCCGCCGCCATCGTCCTCACATTGGCCTCGCTGCCGCCGGCCATGTGAAATCGTGGCCCTCAAGTTCGCCTCACGTCGCCGACGTCGTACTCACGCAGAGAACGTTGCCCTCACGTTTGCCTTGCTGCCGTGATCTCTAATCTTGGCTCCTTCCTTCAGCTTGAACACCTGATGTGCAGATTTGTATGACGAGAATATGATGTGCAGGAACACATGGAGCTTCCCAGGTCGTGGACGGCCGTGTCCAGGAAATACCAGGGCGCTTAAGCTCATACGTGAGGAACTAAAGGTGACTTCAATTAACCCCGCTGTTGGCCGGTGTACGTACACATCATAAATGACAAAGCTTATTGATTATTCCAGCGGCAGTATCGAGCAATCGAGGTTGTTCTGTACGTGCATGTTGCTCTTTTGTAAAGCATCAGAGTGACGTAATCCTTGAGTGGAAGTTAGCTTTTCTTCATCTTCGTTTTGACAGGAAGTACTTGGTAGTGTGGATCTGAGCGGGTTGCAAACATTATCCTGGTCTTGCATCATCCGTTAATAGCTACCAGGAAGTGGAAAGATTCAGTCATTCCATCATAAGACCATGTGCGAGGAACCCATACTAATATTGATATATAATTAAAAACTACAAAGTACCATACTAATTTCTATTCAATTATTTTTTGTTTGAAAAATTATCAACCTAATCGTTGTAGCTATGCATGCAGATATGTTCTGGGTTTCCTTCTGCTAGCTACGCAGCCATCATTGGGCCGGATAAGATAGATGCGATTGGGATACACATATGATGGACTTTGGAGAATGACAAATTTGATGGGATTAACACCATATATATGCATGATTACCACCAGTCTTTTTTATTGATCAGGTTGTACTGCATGTGCTAAATTATTTTTTTGCAGAAGAAAAAACTATAACTGAAGCTTTATATATTTCTTTACATTCCCTTTTTTCCATTTACATCCATCTAAAGTATAGTTTATGTCCCATCCAGAGGATCTATATGGGTATTTGAAACATCGAAAAGAAATAGTACACCCTGTAATTATCTAGAAAATCCCACAAAAAATAGAAACATCTAGAATTAAATTTAATGTTCAATCTCAACCGATGGATCTGAGAAAAAACTGTTCGCATTAGAAGTCAAAATAATTACCCACCTATGCCATGGAATAGTTTTTTACATAACCCATTGGCTCCAACGTGAAATAAAAAACACCAACGAGAACCTAACGCTGACCTAATAAAAGGCTCCTGACTCGATGGTGAAAAAAAAACAAAAAACAGGGTTACCGACTCCCCTTCTGCTCCTGTTCCTCACCCAAACGTCTACTCATGCCGCCATCATCGTCTCACATTGGCCTCGCTGCCGCCGCCATGTGAAATCGTGGCCCTCAAGTTCGCCTCACGTCGCCGACGTCGTACTCACGCAGAGAACGTTGCCCTCACGTTTGCCTTGCTACCGTGATCTCTAATCTTGGCTCCTTCCTTCAGCTTGAACACCTGATGTGCAGATTTGTATCACGAGAATATGATGTGCAGGAACACATGGAGCTTCCCAGGTCGTGGACGGCCGTGTCCAGGAAATACCAGGCGCTTAAGCTCATACGTGAGGAACTAAAGGTGACTTCAATTAACCCGCTGTTGGCGGTGTACGTACACATCATAAATGACAAAGCTTATTGATTATTCCAGCGGCAGTATCGAGCAATCGAGGTTGTTCTGTACGTGCATGTTGCTCCTTTGTAAAGCATCAGAGTGACGTAATCCTTGAGTGGAAGTTAGCTTTTCTTCATCTTCGTTTGACAGGAAGTACTTGGTAGTGTGGATCTGAGCGGGTTGCAAACATTATCCTGGTCTTGCATCATCCGTTAATAGCTACCAGGAAGTGGAAAGATTTAGTCATTCCATCATAAGACCATGTGCGAGGAACCCATACTAATATTGATATATAATTAAAAACTACAAAGTACCATACTAATTTCTATTCAATTATTTTTTGTTTGAAAAATTATCAACCTAATCGTTGTAGCTATGCATGCAGATATGTTCTGGGTTTCCTTCTGCTAGCTACGCAGCCATCATTGGGCCGGATAAGATAGATGCGATTGGGATACACATATGATGGACTTTGGAGAATGACAAATTTGATGGGATTAACACCATATATATGCATGATTACCACCAATCTTTTTTATTGATCAGGTTGTACTGCATGTGCTAAATTATTTTTTGCCAGAAGAAAAAACTATAACTGAAGCTTTATATATTTCTTTACATTCCCTTTTTTCCATTTACATCCATCTAAAGTATAATTTATGTCCCATCCAGAGGATCTATATGGGTATTTGAACCATCGAAAAGAAATAGTACACCCTGTAATTATCTAGAAAATCCCACAAAAAATAGAAACATCTAGAATTAAATTTAATGTTCAATCTCAACCGATGGATCTGAGAAAAAACTGTTCGCATTAGAAGTCAAAATAATTACCCACCTATGCCATGGAATAGTTTTTTACATAACCCATTGGCTCCGACGTGAAATAAAAAACACCAACGAGAACCTAACGCTGACCTAATAAAAGGCTCCTGACTCGATGTTGAAAAAAAAAACAAAAAACAGGGTTACAGACTCCCCTTCTGTTCCCTGTTCCTCACCCAAACGTCTACTCATGCCGCCGCCATCGTCCTCACATTGGCCTCACTGCCGCCGGCCATGTGAAATCGTGGCCCTCAAGTTCGCCTCACATCGCCGACGTCGTACTCATGCAGAGAACATTGCCCTCACGTTTGCCTTGCTTCCGTGATCTCTAATCTTGGCTCCTTCCTTCAGCTTGAACACCTGATGTGCAGATTTGTATGACAAGAATATGATGTGCAGGAACACATGGAGCTTCCCAGGTCGTGGACGGCCGTGTCCAGGAAATACCAGGGCGCTTAAGCTCATACGTGAGGAACTAAAGGTGACTTCAATTAACCCCGCTGTTGGCCGGTGTACGTACACATCATAAATGACAAAGCTTATTGATTATTCCAGCGGCAGTATCGAGCAATCGAGGTTGTTCTGTACGTGCATGTTGCTCCTTTGTAAAGCATCAGAGTGACGTAATCCTTGAGTGGAAGTTAGCTTTTCTTCATCTTCGTTTTGACAGGAAGTACTTGGTAGTGTGGATCTGAGCGGGTTGCAAACATTATCCTGGTCTTGCATCATCCATTAATAGCTACCAGGAAGTGGAAAGATTTAGTCATTCCATCATAAGACCATGTGCGAGGAACCCATACTAATATTGATATATAATTAAAAACTACAAAGTACCATACTAATTTCTATTCAATTATTTTTCGTTTGAAAAATTATGAACCTAACGTTGTAGCTATGCATGCAGATATGTTCTGGGTTTCCTTCTGCTAGCTACGCAGCCATCATTGGGCCGGATAAGATAGATGCGATTGGGATACACATATGATGGACTTTGGAGAATGACAAATTTGATGGGATTAACAACATATATATGCATGATTACCACCAGTCTTTTTTATTGATCAGGTTGTACTGCATGTGCTAAATTATTTTTTTGCAGAAGAAAAAACTATAACTGAAGCTTTATATATTTCTTTACATTTCCTTTTTTCCATTTACATCCATCTAAAGTATAATTTATGTCCCATCCAGAGGATCTATATGGGTATTGGAAACATCGAAAAGAAATAGTACACCCTGTAATTAAGAAACTTCGACAAAAGTTCTAGAAAATACCTTACCAAATTAGAAATTGTATGGCTAAATACATTGTTTGAGGTGGCCTGATATGCAGACGCATACTGATGCCTTCTCACAGCCATGAAATTTACTTTTGTAGAACCACCACCTTGTGTTTGCAAAAAGAGGAAAAGGAACTACCACCTTGTGTTTGCAAAAAGAGGAAAAGGAACTACCACCTTATCATTTTGTGGGTACTATACGCATTTGCAAATAGCACACTAGCATTCATGCATTGATTCTTCTTCCTTGATGCTATGACGTGTAGATGATTGTTATTTAGACTACTATAGTTTTAGGTTTTTCTCATCTAAGATACCAATCAATGCCGACATCTGAGTTACATGTTACTAAGAAAATGAAGTTGTTATTTTTTTTTATTCTAATTTTAAGGTAAATTGATATATAATTTCTAAATACCTATTTTGTATATAATATCATAAAATGAGCTATTTGATAGACGTCATCTGCATTATTATATATAAAAGGGTTTACCTAATACAACTACGGATGTTGTTTTGTGTTTTGTATGAAGTTGATAATTGTGTTTTGTATAGTACCTCACCACCATGTTATTTCTTTTGTAGAACCACCACCTTGTGTTTGCAAAAAGAGGAAAAGGAACTACCACCTTATCATTTTGTGGGTACTATACGCATTTGCAAATAGCACACTAGCATTCATGCGTTGATTCTTCTTCCTTGATGCTATGACGTGTAGATGATTGTTATTTAGACTACTATAGTTTTAGGTTTTTCTCATCTAAGATACCAATCAATGCCGACATCTGAGTTACATGTTACTAAGAAAATGAAGTTGTTATTTTTTTATTCTAATTTTAAGGTAAATTGATATATAATTTCTAAATACTTATTTTGTATATAATATCATAAAATGAGCTATTTGATAGACGTCATCTGCATTATTATATATAAAAGGGTTTACCTAATACAACTACGGATGTTGTTTTGTGTTTTGTATGAAGTTGATAATTATGTTTTTTCCTGTATTCCAAATTACAATTATCAAATGCAGTTGTATTATTCCTCCACCACACTATAGAGTTCTCTTTTTTAATATAATGTAATCCGGTGCCGCTTCCAACTGCCATAACATTACATGTCGACAATCGAATTTAATTATTGTTGTGTTACAGTTGTTTAGATTTATAACATTTTTAGTTTGCTCAAAAAGTTGAATCAGATTTTAAAAACAATTTAAACATATAAACGCCATGAAGAAACCAATTGATGATGTCTATGTACATCTACGTGTAACCGATCACCCCATATTTGTGTAAGTTGCTTCTAAATCTAGACTGTTAAATTTTGTTAATCAATGGATTACATATTTTAATCTTTGCTATATAAATTAAAAACAATGAAGTATATATTTTTGGCATATATTGTGCATGTACGTCATGATTCTTTCTAACATTTTTTTATCGAGATGGCAATTGTGCTTTACATAGTTCTTCGTGAGGTAACCAAACTAAAGTGATAAACATTGCGCAACATACGACTTTTACAATGATCATTTTCTGTGTATCATTGGGCTTGCAACTTGTGTTTTATATAACTGGGCTCGATACATGTTTTACTGTCCAATGGTCAATACACACTCTTTTCTTATTAAAAATCTCCTAATGGCAATGAACACATAATGAAAAAAGATGAATAAAAGATATAAATCTAGAATACGTACATGATGTGCTCTGACAAATAAAAAAATAGGAAATATCAAACAAAGATGCATATATACACGTTTCTGTTTTCAGATTGTGTCCATGCATGAAGTCTTCATCTTGCATATAACAAGTTTCTGGATCACGGCTGTGTAGGTGCATAAGTCTTCCATCTTACGTAATGTCGTGGGTGTACATACAGCTTGGATTCACCGACGAAGCGATCTGTCGTGAACTGCTACTGTTGAGTTTGATCTGGCGACGGCGATGGCTATAGAAGCGGCTGTGATCTTGGCACATGATTGAACACCTTCAATAGTAAAGAAGGGTCGCAATGTTTCAGCCTTGAGACTTAATTCGCAGCGGTGTCTGCTGCAGTTAATTTTTACTTTGCGATCTTGAGCCGCAAGTCTGGAGCGAAGGAGAGATGCCAGCAATGGCAGCAGCAGTGGCGGCAGGCTGCGTTGTTGGACATATCTTTGCTCTCGACCTTAATTTGCAAATGTATATATGCACAAAAAAAAGAATACTGGAATTATAGCAAATAAAGTTCGTGCACATAGATGCATCTGATTTTCAACAAGAAAGAATGACAATTTTCTTTGAAATTCCCATGATTGAACAGATGAAAATGTCCATCTAGGATAACTATCTTGGATCTGCATTATATATTTTTCTCATGTTTGTATTTTGTAGTACATGCATGTGAAGGCAGCCGAGCCGCGAAGCGTGTGCAATTGAAGGCCTCCAAGAAGGAAAACTAGGGGACCTTCAGAGTGATTGTCTATCACTGCGGGTCCAAGATAGATCATCTATATCAATGGTTGGGAGCTACCGAGACGACAAGAACACTTTGGAAAGGGGAAAGGGAAGGAACATGATGGGACCAATGAAAGCATTGTCATTCCATAGACATACTGGTGACAAAAATGCAACAAACATCAGACAAATAAAGTTTGCACACATGCATGATCATAGAAAATAATGTTAGTATGGCATGCATAGGTGAATGATAAAATGATTACATATATGTATATTATATATCCAAAACAAGATTACCTAAGACAGAAGTATGTCCGCACAGTCTTATATTTGTAATGGTCATCACATTTGGTTTTATTTTTTCTTTAGAACAATCAGATAATATGTTCTCATTATAAACTGCATAATATTCTAGCCCGCACATCGAGCGGGCCACTTTGCTAGTTAGGACAACAACGATTCATCTGCTACTTTGTGCTGCGGTAGTTGAACCCATTCCTCTGCATGACCTGTCATTGCCACGGTAAATAGTTGAAACCCACTAGCATGTGTAGGAGTTGATTGAGCCCATGTTTTGTTCCTACCTTGCTATGCCTGCTATTGCTTAGAGTTGTGTCAGGTCTGATTCATTGGGAATGAATTGGAGTGTTACGATATGTTCTGATGCTGAGAGTGAAGTGTGTGAACACGATTTGGTAAAGGTAGCGGTGAGAGGCCATGTAGGAGTACATGGTGGGTTGTCTCACTGGAACCGTCCATAAGCACTGAGTTCTGTGTATGTTGTCCAATGACTAGCTACTACCACACAATGGAATGCTTAAGTGCCCCTCTCGACTTATTAACCGACTTGATCTCTGTCCAGGAGTCGCAACTAGTTTCTGGTGTTTGTAGGTAGTGTTAGTAGTCTACCAAGTGGCACCCGGCCAGGTGGGCTTGGGACAAACTAGGCACAAGTGGCACGGTGTACCAAGCGTAGATCCATCCGGCGAGGTGGGCTTGGGAACCCTGCACACATCATTTGGGGCCGTGAGCGACACCCCGGCCGGATCTCCTTGCGGATGGAACCCGAATAGGCGATAAACCTGGATTAGAGTCTTGTGTGGTTAGTCCGGTCGTGGCCGACTCCCTCGCCAGGCTTCCGCTTGAAGGTAGCCGAGATACACGACGTGTACATGGTGGTAAGTGGCGAGAGTGTGTGTGAAGAAGTACACCCCTGCAGGGTTAACATGATCTATTCGAATAGCCGGGTTCACGGTTATGGACTTCTTGGATGCTTACATGGTACATAGGCAACTTGAAGTGGATACTATAAAATGATCAAGACAAGTGTGAGTGCTATGGATGGCCTTCTCGTAGGGAGACGGGGATGAATCCATAGTAGTGTATTGAGTGGTGATTAGTGGACTCGTGTGCGCCATATCACCTCAAAGAAGTTCTGGTAGTCGTAGAACATGGTAGCCACAGAGTCAAAGCAGGCTTGCTACAACTAAACCCCACATTACCCTCTTGATACAATTGCATGTATGATAGGATCTGATGTAAGTCTTGCTGAGTACCTTTGTACTCATGTTGCTTTATTTATGTTTTTGCAGCGGAGACTTCGGTCTTACTAGTGTTCTCGTGGACTTCGACAAGTAGCTTGTACCTCAGCTACGATCTTGATCGGATGTTGTAGATAGTCAGGCTCTTCAGCCTTTTTCTTTTGTAGATGTCTGTACCCAGACATGTAATGCTTCCGCTTGTTGCTTGTCTGCTCTGTATGATGGGTCTTGTGACCCTTGTTTGCAATAAATGCTATGATGGCTCTTCTGAGCCTTTATCTATATGAGTTGTTGAGTTATGCTGTGATGCCATGTTGTACAACACATACTTGCATGTTATGCATACGTGTAATGTGTATTGCTATGTGTGGGATCTGACTATCTAGTTGTTTATCCTTAGTAGCCTTTCTAACCGGGAAATGTCTCCTAGTGCTTCCACTGTGCCATGGTAGCTTGCTACTGCTCCGGAACACTTAGGCTGGCGGCATGTGTCCTTCTTCGTTCTGTATGTCATCCCTTGGGAAATGTCACGCGATGAATACCGAGTCTGTTAGCCCGCTACAGCCAGTTCACGAAGTCCTATTAGCCCAGTGCTACAGCACCGATTCACTCGTCGTGATGACCGACATCGTTCAATCTTTGGGTCATGGATGCTGTCCTGTAAGTTGGTGCCACTTTGGGTTTACGACTAGCCATGTCACCGGGCTCCTTATCATATGGATGCTAGCAACACTATCATATCGTGTGCCAAAAGGCATAAGCGGTCCCGGCAAAGGTAAGGCGACACCGTGGGGATACCGTCGTGAGGCCGCAAAGTGATATGAGGTGTTACATGCTAGATCGATGTGGCATTGACTCGGGGTCCTGACAGCTTTGGTATCAGAGCCTGACTGCCGGCAGGATTACCAAGCCAAACTGGTCGAAGTTGAGTCTAGAAATTCTTTAGTTATGTAAGGGAATTGATTGTAGGAAGGAACGTAAGGCTCTTTTTACTCCTTATACCTCATGGCCTTCTGATCTGAGTCATCCTATCTTTCCTACGGGGTTAAGGAACTAGGCTTTCTCTTCCGTCTATCAGGATCACGTGTTACTACTCCGTAGTACCATAGGATTGGTTGATCAGAGTCATACTCCAGTTTTCGAGTACCTCCAGTGTAGCCTGTTTAGTACTATCTCAGAACCTAGAGTGATGCTGTTGAGTATGTTACTACCCCATTTTTAGCAGGATGTCTCATTTTGAGCATTTTACTGCCGTTATGCTGCCGGAATTACCCTAGGAGTTCGAGAGTTACTAATTTCCTTGTCCTACATTCTATAGCCTATAGTTGATGCTGATTCCGTCCTTGGTTTCATTTCTCAGGATGTCATCAGCTAGGCGAAGTTCTGTTGCTCGTAGCTAGAACCACGGAGATGGTAGGGATGAGGATCCTCCCGACCAGCCTTCGTTGACAGAGTTCATGTTAGAGATGGAGAGAAACAAGCGTGAGTCTAACCGCTTGTTGGCACGTATCGAGGAGAACACCGCACATCGGTTCAAAGGGTCTGCAACCATTCATGACTTCATTCGCTTGCACCCACCTACCTTTCATCATTCCATCGAGCCGCTCGATGCAGATGACTGGCTCCGTAGTATCACACACAAGCTCCATTCTGCGAACGTAGCTGAAGATGACAAGGTCACCTATGTCACATACCACCTGGAAGGTCCTGCTAGTCTTTGGTGGCAGAACTATGAGGCTATGCTTCCAGCTGGTCAGATTCCTACCAGGAGGGATTTCACTGAGGCTTTTCGCGAGCATCACATTCCTGAATCCCTCATCGATCGCAAGAGAGAAGAGTTTTGTAGTTTCACCCAGAGTAAGATGGCTGTTGATGTTTACAGCAGAGAGTTTGAGAACCTCGCCCGCTATGCCACAGAAGAGGTGTCCACGGACGCCAAGAAGCAAGCTAGGTTCTGAAAGGGTCTCAACCCCAAGTTGCGTCGTGATCTCCACTTGCATCATGGCAATACATTCCAAGCCCTTGTGAACAAGGCCATTAATGCAGAGACAGCTCAGCTCACTTACGAGGAGTCTCGTAAGCACACCCGTGATTTGGGATCTTCTTCTGGCTCCAGTTCTCAGAAGCGCCGGATTTGGGTTCTGAACTCCGCTCTTCCATCCGGATATGCACCGAGACCATCTTATGTGGTGCCTTCATCGGCTCAGTCGTATGCCCCACCCAGGCCTATTGGTGGACCGCCTGCCAATGCGGGTCCACGTTCTACCTCCAAGATTTGTTACAAGTGCGGAGAGCCAGGCCACATCGCCCGTATTTGCACTCAGACCAGAGTTGCTCCACCCCAGCCCAAGAAGTCTGTTGGCCGTGGTAAGCCATCACACAAGATGATTAGTGCCAGGTCAGCTCACCCTGAACTTGGACTTGTGCATCACGTCTCAGCTAAAGATGCTCATGATGACCCAGATGTCGTTCTTGGTACACTCCTTGTCAACTGTCATCCAGCATCGGTTCTGTTCGATACTGGAGCATCTCACTCCTTCATTTCTGAAAGCTATGCCTGCTTGCACGACATGTCATTTTGTGATATGCCCTCCCCGCTACTTATTCAAACTCCTGGATCCAAATGGCAAACCTCTAGGATAAGTTATGGCAATGAAATACATGTTGACAGACTTGTATTCCTTGCTTCCTTGATATCTCTCAAGTCTTCGGATATTAACATCATCTTGGGTATGGACTGGATGACAGCTCATCATGCCAAGATTGATTGTTTCACCAGGTCTTTTCAGCTTACACATCCATCTGGCAAGATAGTCACTGTCTCCACCAGAGTTGCAAAGCGCCAACTCTATTCTCTTAATGCCAGCCCTCTTCCAGACCTTGAAGATATCCCGGTAGTCCGTGACTTTCCGGATGTCTTTCCAGAGGAACTGCCAGGTGTTCCACCTGACAGAGATGTAGAGTTCGTCATAGATCTTATCTCAGGAACCGCTCCAATCTCTAGGAGACCTTACAAGATGGCACCCTTAGAACTAGCCGAGCTTAAGAAACAACTTGATGAGTCCTTGCAAAAGGGTTTCATCCGTCCTAGTTCTTCTCCTTGGGCTTGCCCCGTCCTCTTTGTCAAGAAGAAGGATGGTACGGATTGGATGGTTGTAGATTATCGTCCCGTTAATTTGGTCACGATAAAGAACAAGTATCCGCTCCCCAGGATCAATGATCTGTGTGATCAGCTCGCTGGATCCTCAGTCTTCTCCAAGATGGATTTGAGGTTAGGCTACAACCAAATCAAAATCAGAAACGGGGTCATCCCCAAGACAGCCTTTGTCACTCGTTATGGCCAGTACGAGTACACCGTCATGTCCTTTGGTCTAATCAACGCCCCAGCTACCTTCTCCCGCTTGATGAACTCGATCTTCATGGAGTACTTAGATAAATTCGTTGTGGTTTACCTTGATGATATTCTTATTTACTCGAAGAACGAGGAAGAGCATGTCGAACATCTTAGACTTGTATTAGAAAAACTCAGAGAGCACCGCCTTTATGCCAAGTTCTCTAAGTGTGAATTTTGGTTGCCAGAAGTGACCTATCTGTGCCACGTAATCTCTGGTAAGGGCATTGCTGTCAATCCCGAGAGAGTTAAGGCCGTTCTCAATTGGACTCCACCTGAAACCGTTAAACAAGTTAGGAGTTTCCTTGGTCTAGCCAGCTATTGTCGCCGCTTTGTTGAAAACTTCTCTAAAGTGGCCAAACCCCTCACGAAACTTCTCAAGAAAGATAAAAAGTTTGAGTGGTCCCCACAGTGTGAGTACAGTTTTCAGGAACTGAAAAGACGTCTGACTTCTGCTCCCATACTTGTGCCACCGGATTTCACTAAAGACTTTATTATCTACTGCGACGCCTCACGACAGGGACTAGGTTGCATCCTTATGCAGGATCGTCATGTGATTGCCTATGCATCTCGACAGTTGCATCCACATGAGGAGAATTATCCTACACATGATCTAGAGCTTGCAGCCGTAGTCTATGCACTCAAGACCTGGCGACATTACCTTCTTGGTAAATGTTGCGAGATCTACACCGATCACCAGAGTCTCAAGTATATCTTCACCCAACCAGATTTGAACCTTAGGCAAAGACGTTGGTTGGAGTTGATCTCAGATTATGATCTAGGGATTACCTACACCCCAGGCAAAGCCAATGTCATGGCTGATGCGCTAAGTCGTAAATCCTATTGCAACAATCTTATGTTGCAGCAAGGCCAACCACTTCTCCATGAGGAATTCTGTAAGCTTAACCTTCACATTGCTCCTTACGGATTCCTTTCTACCTTGGTGGCGAAACCTACTCTTGTAGATCATATCATAGAAGCCCAGAAGCATGATACGGCGATTACCCGGATCAAGAGAAACATTGCCAAGGGTGTTGCTGGTAGTTTCTCTATAGATGATCGAGGTGTTGTTTTCTTTGGGAACCGCCTGGTGGTCCCCAAGAAGCAGCATCTTTGACAGCTGATTCTTAAGGAGGCGCATGAATCCCCTCTCACGATTCATCCCGGTAGTACTAAGATGTATCAGGACCTACGCCAGAGGTTCTGGTGGACTAGGATGAAGAGAGAAATCGCTAAGTTCATTGCTAAATGTGACGTTTGTCGTCGCATTAAGGCAGAGCATCAAAGGCCTGCTGGCACCCTTCAACCTTTAGCCATTCCTGAGTGGAAATGGGATAAAGTTGGTATGGACTTCATCACCGGCTTTCCCAGGACTAAGAGAGGGAATAATGCTATCTTCGTAGTCATTGATCGTCTCTCCAAAGTGGCGCACTTCCTACCTGTTCGAGAGAATATCACTGCCAGCCAGCTTGCTGACTTATACATTTCTCAAATAGTATCACTTCATGGTGTTCCACTAGAGATCAATTCAGACCGTGGCAGTCTTTTCACTTCTCATTTCTGGGAGAGTTTCCAAACTGCCATGGGAACCCATCTTTCCTTCAGTACCGCTTTCCACCATCAATCAAGTGGTTAGGTGGAACGGGTCAATCAAATTCTCGAAGACATGCTCAGAGCTTGCGTTATCTCATTCGGTATGGATTGGGAGAAATGTCTTCCTTTTGCCGAGTTTGCTTATAACAATAGCTATCAATCCAGTCTCAAGAAAGCTCCTTTTGAGTTTCTCTATGGACGAAGATGTCGAACACCTTTGAACTGGTCAGAAACCGGTGAAAGGCAATTCTTTGGACCGGACATGATCCAGGAGGCAGAAGAGCAAGTTCGCATCATTCGTGAGAACTTGAAAACAGCCCAGTCTCGTCAAAAGAGCCAGTATGATCGTCATCATAAGGATATAACTTATGAAGTTGGCCACAAAGCTTACCTTCGGGTTACTCCTTTGAAGGGTACCCATCGTTTCGGTATCAAGGGCAAGTTGGCTCCTCATTACATTGGTCCTTTTCGCATTCTCACTAAACGAGTTGAGGTTGACTACCAGTTGGAACTACCCCCACATCTTTCTCGAGTTCATGATGTCTTCCACGTCTCTCAACTCAGGCGTTGCTTCTCGGATCCTATCCGCGGAGTGGACCACGAAACGCTTGATCTCCAAGATAACCTCACGTATCGAGAGTACCATGTTCGCATTCTTGATCAAGCAGAGCGTGTTACCCGACGTCATAACATCAAGTTTCTCAAATTTCAGTGGTCTCATCATTCGGAGAGAGAAGCTACTTGGGAGCGAGAAGATCGTCTTCGACTGGAGTACCCCGCTTTCTTTCCGTCGACCCCCGAATCTCGGGACGAGATTCTTTCAAGTGGGGGCGAGTTGTCACATCCCTAGTTCTGGTATGGCCTAGGCTAGCTAGTCATATGTGCATCATGTTTAAATTCCATTTAATTATGTAATGAGGATTTGTGAAACCCTCAGAATCATTTTTAGAAATGACCCAAATAAAAATTGCTCCAAAAGGGTCTAAGAAAATGCTCATGTTGCTCTCTGAAATTATTGGACAGACATAAAAATTAAACCAATATTTTTAGGAGCTCACAAGTATTTATTTTGGGCATTTGGAATTAATGCATAATTATTTGCATTGGATATATATATGTTATATATAATATATGTCCAAAAACTGTGCCACTTGTTGGGGAGCTCTGGAATAATACCACTAGTTCCTACAAAAATTGGCATAAGAAAATAAAATGGTTTAGTATTTTATTAAACCAAACAAATGTCAGAAAATAGAAAAATAAAAATAAAAGGGAGAAGAGACTTACAGGCGCTTACCTCCACCAGCAGCCCCTCAGGCACTGCTGGCCCCCAATGCCCAAAGAGTAGCCAGCCCCAACCGCCAGAGCTTCTTCAAGCTCTCGCCAAGAGCTGCTGCGTGTACGCCACAACCGCCGTGGCCACGTCTTCCCGCCACCTCCTGCTTCTCCCCCTGTCGCCTGGATCGCTCGGACGACGCCACGCGCCGCCCCGTACCCCTCTCACTCTCCCCGGTCCTCTTCTATCCTCTCTCTCGCCTTCTCTCTCGCGGCCGAAATCGCCGTCGCCGCCGTCCACAGCCAGAGTGGCCTCAGCCACTGCAGCACTCTCCCCCACACGCTCCCCAGCTCCGCCGCGACCCCCTATACCTCCTCGTCGAGCCACGCACCTCCGGATGGCCTCCATCATCGTCACCGTCGTCTCTTCACCGCCGGCCACCGTGGATCCCCATCGCCGCCCCGTCGACCATAGCGCGTCCCTGAGCTCGCCGTCAAGCTCATCAAGATCGCTGTGAGCTGCTGCTCCTCCTCCCCCTCTCCGTTCTCGCCCTCGCACACCGCAGCCGCATCCCCGCTCGCGTCCGACTCCGGCCGCCGCCTTGCTTCTCGCTCGCGAAGCTCCGCCGTTCCCACGGTCTCCCCGGCGCGCGCTGGATGCGCCGTGCATGGGCTACCCGCCGGTGGCCTCCGTGTGCAAATCAGGCCTCCACTGTTCGGTGAACTTCCGCCGTGGCTCGAGGTCATCGCCGTAAACTCCGACAGAATCGACGGCGGCGTGATTAGCTGCTAACCTCATCGCTAATTAACCTCGACAGCGACCAAGGGCCCCAGCGCCACTAATCCTACAATTAGGATAATATAACCCTCTGTTAACTAACCGGTCACTGACGCGTGGGCCATGCCCCTGTTTAGTTTAGGTGTTAGTTTAGTTAGTGCTAATTAACTCAGTTAATTAGTTGTCTCACTGACAGGCGGGCCCAGAACCTAATTAACCTAGGTTAGTGCTAACCTAACACTAACTAACTCTGTTAGTTAGATGTTACACTGACATGTGGGTCCCAGCCGTCAGGTTTGACCTGGGCTGGCGCCTTTGACCTGCTGACGTCACGCTGACGTCAGCTTGACGCCATTATTTATTTTCTGGAATTAGTTTAATTCTTTTAAATCAGGAAATTCCAGAAAATTAGCAAAACTTAAAAAAATCATAGAAATTCAGCCGTAACTCAGGTTGAAATAAGTTATATATGAAAAATTATCAGAAAAATGCAATCTTTCCATCTGTACCAGTTTCATGCATGATAAACCAACATAAACCTGCTGTATAGGTGAAAACATGTAAATGGCATTTATAAGAGCTTAATTTGGAGTTGCATTTGAACTCTTGGTTCAAATGAACTTCAACCAAATGATTGCTAGATGCATTAGCACAAACAGCATCACATCTACATGCCATGTTCATGCATCATATTGTTGCATATGTTTGTGTATTGATTGCTGACACTGTTCCTTCTCGATAGGTCCTGCTCCGTAGTCCGTTCCAAAGTACGTGTCTGTGAAGCAGTGCCTCCCTTGTTGATCTAACAGGCATGCAAACCCCATTGTTCATTCCGATACAATCCTACTCTCTCGCTCCTGCTCTCAGTTATTGCATTAGGATAACAACGATTCATCTGCTACTTTGTGCTGCGGTAGTTGAACCCATTCCTCTGCATGACCTGTCATTGCCACAGTAAATACTTGAAACCCACTAGCATGTGTAGGAGTTGATTGAGCCCATGTTTTGTTCCTACCATGCTATGCCTGCTATTGCTTAGAGTTGTGTCAGGTCTGATTCATTGGGAATGAATTGGAGTGTTACGATATGTTCTGATGCTGAGAGTGAAGTGTGTGAACACGATTTGGTAAAGGTAGCGGTGAGAGGCCATGTAGGAGTACATGGTGGGTTGTCTCACTGGAACCGTCCATAAGCACTGAGTTCTGTGTATGTTGTCCAATGACTAGCTACTACCACACATTGGAATGCTTAAGTGCCCCTCTCGACTTATTAACCGACTTGATCTCTGTCCAGGAGTCGCAACTAGTTTCTGGTGTTTGTAGGTAGTGTTAGTAGTCTACCAAGTGGCACCCGGCCAGGTGGGCTTGGGACAGACTAGGCACAAGTGGCACGGTGTACCAAGCGTAGATCCATCCGGCGAGGTGGGCTTGGGAACCCTGTTCACATCGTTTGGGGCCGTGAGCGACACCCCGGCCGGATCTCCTTGCGGATGGAACCCGAATAGGCGATAAACCTGGTTTAGAGTCTTGTGTGGTTAGTCAGGTCGTGGCCGACTCCCTCGCCAGGCTTCCGCTTGAAGGTAGCCGAGATACACGACGTGTACATGGTGGTAAGTGGCGAGAGCGTGTGTGAAGAAGTACACCCCTGCAGGGTTAACATGATCTATTCGAATAGCCGAGTCCGCGGTTATGGACTTCTTGGATGCTTACATGGTACATAGACAACTTGAAGTTGATACTATAAAATGATCAAGACAAGTGTGAGTGCTATGGATGTCCTTCTCGTAGGGAGACGGGGATGAATCCATAGTAGTGTATTAAGTGGTGATTAGTGGACTCGTGTGCACCATATCACCTCAAAGAAGTTCTGGTAGTCGTAGAACAGGGTAGCCACAGAGTCAAAGCTGGCTTGCTGCAACTAAACCCCACATTACCCTCTTGATACAATTGCATGTATGATAGGATCTGATGTAAGTCTTGTTGAGTACCTTTGTACTCATGTTGCTTTATTTATGTTTTTGCAGCGGAGACTTCGGTCTTACTAGTGTTCTCGTGGACTTCGACAAGTAGCTTGTACCTCAGCTACGATCTTGATCGGATGTTGTAGATAGTCAGGCTCTTCAGCCTTTTTCTTTTGTAGATGTCTGTACCCAGACATGTAATTCTTCCGCTTGTTGCTTGTATGCTCCGTATGATGGGTCTTGTGACCCCTATTTGCAATAAATGCTATGATGGCTCTTCTGAGCCTTTATCTATATGTGTTGTTGAGTTATGCTGTGATGCCATGTTGTACAACACATACTTGCATGTTATGCGTATGTGTAATGTGTATTGCTATGTGTGGGATCTGTCTATCTAGTTGTTTATCCTTAGTAGCCTTTCTTACCGGGAAATGTCTCCTAGTGCTTCCACTGAGCCGTGGTAGCTTGCTACTGCTCCGAAACACTTAGGCTGGCCGACATGTGTCCTTCTTCGTTCCTGTGTCTGTCCCTTCGGGGAAATTTCACGTGATGAATACCGGAGTCCTGTTAGCCCGCTACAGCCCGGTTCACCGGAGTCCTGTTAGCCCAGTGCTACAGCCTGGATTCACTCGCTGATGACCGACACGTTCGATCTTTGGGTCATGGATGCTGTCCCTGTAAGTTGTTGCCACTTTGGGTTTACGACTAGCCATGTCAGCCCGGGCTCCTTATCATAAGGATGCTAGCGACACTATCATATACGTGTGCCAAAAGGCGCAAACGGTCCCGGGCAAAGGTAAGGCGATACTCGTGGGGATACCGTGCGTGAGGCCGCAAAGTGATATGAGGTGTTACATGCTAGATCGATGTGGCATTGAGTCGGGGTCCTGACACCACCGATGCGGAGATGCAGCGCATCGCCACTAGGCTGGAAGAGGCGGCGGCAGCCGCTGCCGCGGGCGAGTTTGGATTCACCGTGGAGGACGCAGAGGCAGCAGAGGTGGCAAGCCTTGCCGAGCGAGAGGAGCTTGTCGGCGAGGGAGAGCTTGCCGAGCCTGAAGCCGAGTCGAGCGAGCCCGCCGAGGGTGTGAGTAGCTCGTCGAAGACCAACTCCTCTTCCTCCTCATCCTCAGGCAGCTCGCCGCAAGCAGAGCTCCCAGCTCCACCAAGAAGGTGTCTCCGCAAGGCCGGGGACGTTGCGGGGCGGCAGACGAGTCAACAGCCGCGCGCGCGCAAGGCGACACTCCTTGCCGCGGCAAGCATTTGTGCAGCAGGGAGCACCTCACGCCGCTGCGGCAACTGGAGCGGGGTCCTCCCGGACCACCGCTTCTGCTCCTGCCGCTCCTCATGCCGTGGCGGCGGCCGGAGCTGGGTCTTCGCAGACCACCACCACTGCCCCCGCCAAGCGGCTAAGGGAACCTACTCCTCCGCCTTGTCGCGCCGGAGGTGGGCCGGACTTCGACCTCTCCGCGCTCAGCTCCGACGAGGAAGAAGAAGAGTAAGATTCTTTGATGTACTTGTAGTTCTTCAATTCTTGCTGTTTTTGTCTTGTATCTAATTTGCTTTACTCTGAACCCATTCTTTTTCAGGACTCTGGCCCAGAGAGCGGCGCAGAGAGCCAAGGTCCTGGTGATTGTCATCGAGGACGAACCCACCGCGACAGCGGGTGGTGGGTCCAAGACCACCTTGCCGGACCCGGCAACTATTCCCCAAAGCAGCCCCCAGCGCAGCCCCCAGCATAAGTATATGGTTTACTTCCCGCTGTTAGGCGCGCACGGGTGCTCTTTGTTTGCTGATATCTGACTATTGGTTTGTGTAGGAGCAGAGCAGCCTCACCAGGAGTGCCCGGAAGCCGCCCCCGACATGCCATCTGCTTCGACTACAACGCCAAGGGAGAGTTCCCCGGCAAGAGAGAAGTCTCCGGCAAGGGACAGCACCAGCGACCCCCCGGTGGCGGAGACCGTGACTGTAGAACCCAGCGCAGGTAATCCTCTTGCTTGAAAACTTCCCTTGGGTTCTTCTTCTTCTGATTTTTTTTGGATATTTGCTTGACTTTTCTCCCTCTTCCGGCCTTCAGATCCACCTGTCACGGAGCCGATGGAGACCGAGGTTGCCGGCGAGGAGAACGCGCGCGGCAATACCGACGACGCCGCTGCCACCGAAGAAGCAGCTGACGCTGATGATCCCGCTGGTGAAGAGGCCGCCAAAGCTGCCGCCGCAAAAGCTGGCGAGGGTTCTGGCGATCGCACTGACGGCCTCGAGGCCGCAGGAGCGTCAGGCGCTACGCCGACCGCCGATCCCTCCGCCGCTGCCGCAGCGTCAGGCTCCGAAGAGCCCCAGCCTGGCGCCTATTTGAAGGCTGGCGATGGCGTCTTCATCAAGCTCCCCTGGGCGTCAAGCTCCAGGGCGCCGGTCGAAGGAGAAAGCTTGGAGGGAGAGGTGCTCGCCTCCGCTGGGCTGACGCTGGTGAAGGAAATATGCCCTAGAGGCAATAATAAAGTTATTATTTATTTCCTTATTTCATGATAAATGTTTATCATTCATGCTAGAATTGTATTAACCGGAAACATGATACATGTGTGAATGCATAGACAAAACAATATGTCACTAGTATGCCTCTACTAGACTAGCTTGTTAATCAAAGATGGTTATGTTTCCTGACCATGAACAAGGAGTTGTTATTTGATTAACGAGGTCACATCATTAGTAGAATGATCTGATTGACATGACCCATTCCCTTAGCTTAGCACACGATCGTTTAGTATGTTGCTACTGCTTTTATCCATGACATATACATGTTCCTGTAACTATGAGATTATGCAACTCCCGTTTACGGAGGAACACTTTGGTGCTACCAAACGTCCACAACGAATCGGGTGATTATAAAGGAGTACTACAGGTGTCTCCAAAGGCGATGTTGGGTTGGCGTATTTCAAGATTAGGTTTTGTCACTCCGATTGTCGGAGAGGTATCTCTGGGCCCTCTCGGTAATGCACATCATCAAGCCTTGCAAGCACTACAACTAATGAGTTAGTTGTGAGATGATGTATTACGGAACGAGTAAAGAGACTTGCCGTAACGAGATTGAACTAGGTATTGGATACCGACGATCGAATCTCGGCAAGTAACATACCGATGACAAAGGGAACAACGATGTTGTTATGCGGTCTCGACCGATAAAGATCTTCGAGAATATGTAGGAACCAATATGGGCATCCAGGTCCCGCTGTTGGTTATTGACCGTGAATAGTTCTAGGTCATGTCTACATTGTTCTCGAACCGTAGGGTCCGCACGCTTAAGGTTTCGGCGATGCTTATTATGAGTTTATGTATTTTGATGTACCGAAGGAGTTCGAGTCCGGATGTGATCACGGACATGACGAGGAGTCTCGGAATGGTCGAGACATAAAGATTGATATATTGGAAGCCTATGTTTGGAGTTCGAATGGTTCCAAGGCGAAAACGGAATTTACCGAGTACCGGAGGTTACTGGAACCCCGGAGGTAAATGGGCCTCGATGGGCCTTGGTGGAAAGGAGAAGGGCAGCCCTAGGTGGCGCGCCCCCCCTTCCCTAGTCCTACTAGGACTAGGAGAAGGGGCCGCCCTCTCTCTCCTTCCCCCGGGAATCCTAGTCCAACTAGGATTGGGGAATCCTACTCGGAGGGAGTAGGACTCCTGGCGCGCCTCCTTGGCCGCCCCCCCCCCCTGCTCCTTTATATCTGAGGCAGGGGCACCTTGGAACACACAAGTTGATCGTGAGATCGTTCCTTAGCCGTGTCGGTGCCCCCTCCACCATATTCCACCTCGGTTATACTGTCGCAAGCTTAGGCGAAGCCTCGCGCCGTGAAACATCAAGATCGTCACCACGCCGTCGTCGACGGAACTCTCCTCGACACTCGGCTGGATCGAGTACGAGGGACGCCATCGAGCTGTACGTGTGTCAAGAACTCGGGGCGTCGGAGTAACGGCGCGGGATCGGTCGGATCGCGAGGAGAACGTCGACTACTTCCTTTACGTTGATCGCTTCGCCGGGTCTACAAGGGTATGTGGACAACACTCTCCCTCTCGTTGCTATACATCACCATGATCTTGCGTGTGCGTAGGAAAATTTTTGAAATTACTACGCTCCCCAACAGTGGCATCCGAGCCTAGGTTTTTTCTATGGTTTGATGTTTTGCACGAGTAGAACACAAGTGAGTTGTGGGCGATACAAGTCATACTACCTACCAGCATGTCATACTTTGGTTCAGCGGTATTGTGAGATGAAGCGCCTGCACCGACATTACGCCAGACGCTTACGCGAGACTGGTTTCACCGCCATGAGCACTCGCTGCTTAAAGGTGACCGGTGGGTGCCTGCTCTCTCACTTTAGTTGAACCAAGTGTGGCTACGCCCGTCCTTGAGAAGGTTAAACGAGTCTATTTGACGAAGTATCGTTGTGGTTTTGATGCGTAGGTGAGACTGGTTCTTGCTTAAACCCATAGCAGCCACGTAAAATTTGCAACAACAAAGTAGAGGACGTCTAACTTGTTTTTGCAGGGTATGTTGTGATGTGATATGGTCAAGACGTGATGCTATATTTTATTGTATGAGATGATCATGTTTTGTAACCGAAGTTATCGGCAACTGGCAGGAGCCATATGGTTGTCGCTTTATTGTATGCAATGCAATCGCCCTGTAATGCTTTACTTTATCACTAAGCGGTAGCGATAGTCATAGTAGCATAAGTTTGGCGAGACGACAACGATGCTGCGATGGAGATCAAGGTGTCGCGCCGGTGACGATGGTGATCATGGTGGTGCTGCAAGATGGAGATCGTGAAGCACAAGATGATGATGACCATATCATATCACTTATATTGATTTGCATGTGATGTTTATCCTTTTATGCATCTTATCTTGCTTTGATTGACGGTAGCATTATAAGATGATCTCTCACTAAATTATCAAGAAGTGTTCTCCCCGAGTATGCACCGTTGCCAAAGTTCGTCGTGCCTGCACACCACGTGATGATCGGTGTGATAAGCTCTCGTCCATCTACAACGGGTGCAAGCCAGTTTTGCACATGCGAATACTCGGGTTATACTTGACGAGCCTAGCATATGCGATATGGCCTCGGAACACGGAGACCGAAAGGTCGAGCGTGAATCATATAGTAGATATGATCAACATAAGATGTTCACCATTGAAAACTACTCCATTTCACGTGATGATCGGTTATGGTTTAGTTGATTTGGATCACGTGATCACTTAGATGACTAGAGATGTTTTTCTAAGTGGGAGTTCTTAAGTAATATGATTAATTGAACTTAAATTTATCATGAACTTAGTACCGATAGTATCTTGCTTGTTTATGTTTGATTGTAGATAGATGGCTCGTCTTTGTTGTTCCGTTGAATTTTAATGCGCTCCTTGAGAAAGCAAAGTTGAAAGATGATGGTAGCAATTACACGGACTGGGTCCAGAACGAGGATCATCCTCATTGCTGCACGTAAGAGCTACGCCCCGGATGCACCGCTAGGTGACAGCTCGTTGCTGGAGCAACGCCAGATGTTATGAACGCTCGCGAGCAAAGCGATGACTACTCTATAGTTCATGTGCCATGCTTTACGGCTTAGAACCGGACTTCAACGACGTTTTGAACGTCATGGAGCATATGAGATGTTCCAGAGTTGAAGTTAATATTCCAAATGTAATGCCCGGATTGAGAGATATGAAGTCTCCAATAAGTTCTATAGCTGCAAGATGGAGGAGAACAGTTCATAGTGAGCATATACTCGTAATGTCCGGGTACTACAATCACTTGACACAATTGGGAGTTAATCTTCCGGATGATTGTGTCATTGACAGAATTCTCCAATCACCGCCACCAAGATACAAAGGCTTCGTGATGAACTATAATATGCAAGGGTTAGTAAAGACTATACAGAGCTCTTCGCAATGCTAAAGGCTGGAGGTAGAAATCAAGAAGGAGCATCAAGTGTTGATGGTCAATAAGACCACTAGTTTCAAGAAGAAAGGCAAAGGGAAGAAGAAGGGAATCTCAAGAAGAACAGCAAGCAAGTTGTTTGCTCGAGAAGAAACCCAAGTCTGGCCCTAAACCTGAAACTGAGTGCTTCTACCGCAAGCGATCGTCATTTGAAGCGGAACTGCCCCAAGTATTTGGCGGATAAGAAGGATGGCAAGGTGAACAAAGGTATATGTGATATACATGTTATTGATGTGTACCTTACTAGAGCTCGCAGAGCACTGGGTATTTGATATCGGTTCATTGCTAATATTTGCAACTCAAAGCAGGGACTACGGATTGCTTAACACCGCAAAGGACGAGGTGACGATGCGCTGCGTGGGAAATGGTTCCAAAGTCGATGTGATCGCGGTCGGCACGCTACCTCTACATCTACCTTCGGATTAGTTTTAGACCTAAATAATTGTTATTTGGTGCTGCGTTGAGCATGAACATTATATCTGGATCTTGTTTGATGCGAGACGGTTATTCATTTAAATCGAGAATAATGGTTGTTCTATTTATATGAGTAATATCTTTTATGGTCATGCACCCTTGAGGAGTGGTCTATTTCTTATGAATCTCGATAGTAGTGATACACATATTCATAATGTTGAAACCAAAAGATGCAGAGTTGATAATGATAGTGCAACTTATTTGTGGCACCGCCGTTTAGGTCATATCGTGTAAAGCGCATGAAGAAACTCCATACGATGGACTTTTGGAGTCACTTGATTATGAATCACTTGGCACTTACGAACCGTGCCTCATGGGCAAGATGACTAGAACACCGCTTCTCGATACTATGGAGAGAGCAACAGATTTGTTGGAAATCATACATACAGATGTATGTGGTCCGATGAATATTGAGGCTCGTGGCGGATATCGTTATTTTCTCACCTTCACAGATGACTTAAGCGGATATGGGTATATCTACTTAATGAAACATAAGTCTGAAACGCTTTGAAAAGTTCAAAGAATTTCAGAGTGAAGTTGAAAATCATCGTAACAAGAAAATTAAGTTTCTACGATCCGATCGTGGAGGTGAATATTTGAGTTACGAGTTTGGTCTACATTTGAAACAATGCGGAATAGTTTCAACTCACGCCACCGGAACACCACAGCGTAATGGTGTGTCCGAACGTCAGAATCGTGACTTTACTAGATATGGTACGATCTATGATGTCTCTTACAGATTTACCGCTATCGCTTTGGGGTTATGCTCTAGAGACAGCCGCATTCACACTGAATAGAACACCGTCGAAATCCGTTGAGACGACACCTTATGAACTGTGGTTTGGCAAGAAACCAAAGTTGTCGTTTCTTAAAGTTTGGGGATGCGATGCTTATGTGAAAAGCTTCAACCTGATAAGCTCGAACCCAAATCGAGAAATGTGTCTTCATAGGATACCCAAAGGAGACAGTTGGGTACACCTTCTATCACAGATCCGAAGGCAAGACATTCGTTGCTAAGAATGGATCCTTTCTAGAGAAGGAGTTTCTCTCGAAAGAAGTGAGTGGGAGGAAAGTGGAACTTGATGAGGTAATAGTACCTTCTCCCTTACTTGAAAGTAGTTCGTCGCAGAAACCAGTTTACGAGATATCTACACCAAGTAGTGAGGAAGTTGATGATGTTGATCATGAAACTTCAGATCAAGTTACTTCAGAACCTCATAGATCAACCAGAGTAAGATCCGCACCGAGTGGTACGGTAATCCTGTTCTGGAAGTCATGCTACTAGATCATGATGAACCTACGAACTATGAAGAAGCGATGGTGAGCCCAGATTCCGTAAAATGGCTTGAGGCCATGAAATCTGAGATGGGATCCATGTATGAAAACAAAGTATGGACTTTGGTTGACTTGCCCGAGGTAGGCAAGCAATAGAAAACAAGTGGATCTTCAAGAAGAAGACCGACGATGACGGTAATGTTACTGTCTATAAAGCTCGACTTGTCGCAAAAGGTTTTCGACAAGTTCAAGGGATTGACTACGATGAGACCTTCTCACCCGTAGCGATGCTTAAGTCCGTCCGAATCATGTTAGCAATTGCCGCATTTTATGATTATGAAATTTGGCAAATGGATGTAAAGACTGCATTCTGAATGGATTTACGGAAGAAGAGTTGTATATGATGCAACCGAAGGTTTTATCGATCCAAAGGAGCTAACAAAGTGTGCAAGCTCCAATGATCCATATATGGACTGGTGCAAGCATCTCGGAGTTGGAATAAACGCTTTGATAGTGTGATCAAAGCATTTGGGTTTGTCTGCACTTTTGGAGAAGCTTCAGATTTACAAGAAAGTGAGTGGGAGCTCAGAGCATTTCGATCTTATATGTGGATGACATATTGCTGATCGGAAATGATATAGAATTCTGGATAGCATAAAGGGATACTTGAATAAGAGTTTTTCAATGAAAGACCTCGGTGAAGCTGCTTACATATTGGGCATCAAGATCTATAGAGATAGATCAAGACGCTTAATTGGACTTTCACAAAGCACATACCTTGACAAAGTTTTGAAGAAGTTCAAAATGGATCAAGCAAAGAAAGGGTTCTTGCCTGTGTTACAAGGTGTGAAGTTGAGTCGACTCAATGCCCGACCACCGCAGAAGATAGAGAGAAATGAAAGATGTTCCTATGCTTCAGCCATAGGCTCTATCATGTATGCAATGCTGTGTACCAGACCGATGTGTGCCTTGCTATAAGCCTAGCAGGAGGTACCAAAGTAATCCAGAGTGGATCATCGGACAGCGGTCAAGAACATCTGAAATACCCGAAAAGGACTAAGGATATGTTTCAGATATGGAGGTGACAAAGAGCTCATCGTGGCGGTTACGTTGATGCAAGCTTTGACACCGATCCGGACGATTCAAAATCGCAGACCGGATACGTATTTACACTAAACGGAGGAGCTGTCGGTTGGTGCAGTTCTAAACAAAGCGTCGTGGCGGGATCTACATGTGAAGCGGAATACATAGCAGCTTCGAAGCAGCTAATGAAGGAGTCGGATGAAGGAGTTCATATCCGATCTAGGTGTCATACCTAGTGCATCGGGTCCAATGAAAATCTTCTCGTGACAATCTTGGAGCAATTGCCTTAGCGAAGGAATCCAGATTTCACAAGAGGACCAAGCACATCAAGAGACGCTTCAATTCCATCCGGACTTAGTCCAGACCGGAGACATAGAGATTTGCAAGATACATACGGATCTGAATGTTGCGACTCCGTTGACTAAGCCTCTTCCACGAGCAAAACATGATCAGCACCAAGACTCCATGGGTGTTAGAATCATTACTATGTAATCTAGATTATTGACTCTAGTGCAAGTGGGAGATGAAGGAAATATGCCCTAGAGGCAATAATAAAGTTATTATTTATTTCCTTATTTCATGATAAATGTTTATCATTCATGCTAGAATTGTATTAACCGGAAACATGATACATGTGTGAATGCATAGACAAAACAATATGTCACTAGTATGCCTCTACTAGACTAGCTTGTTAATCAAAGATGGTTATGTTTCCTGACCATGAACAAGGAGTTGTTATTTGATTAACGAGGTCACATCATTAGTAGAATGATCTGATTGACATGACCCATTCCCTTAGCTTAGCACACGATCGCTTAGTATGTTGCTACTGCTTTTATCCATGACATATACATGTTCCTGTAACTATGAGATTATGCAACTCCGTTTACGGAGGAACACTTTGGTGCTACCAAACGTCCACAACGAATCGGGTGATTATAAAGGAGTACTACAGGTGTCTCCAAAGGCGATGTTGGGTTGGCGTATTTCAAGATTAGGTTTTGTCACTCCGATTGTCGGAGAGGTATCTCTGGGCCCTCTCGGTAATGCACATCATGAAGCCTTGCAAGCACTACAACTAATGAGTTAGTTGTGAGATGATGTATTACGGAACGAGTAAAGAGACTTGCCGTAACGAGATTGAACTAGGTATTGGATACCGACGATCGAATCTCGGGCAAGTAACATACCGATGACAAAGGAACAACGATGTTGTTATGCGGTCTCGACCGATAAAGATCTTCGTAGAATATGTAGGAACCAATATGGGCATCCAGGTCCCGCTGTTGGTTATTGACCGTGAATAGTTCTAGGTCATGTCTACATTGTTCTCGAACCGTAGGGTCCGCACGCTTAAGGTTTCGATGATGCTTATTATGAGTTTATGTATTTTGATGTACCAAGGAGTTCGAGTCCCGGATGTGATCACGGACATGACGAGGAGTCTCGGAATGGTCGAGACATAAAGATTGATATATTGAAGCCTATGTTTGGAGTTCGAATGGTTCCAAGTAAAACGGAATTTACTGAGAGTACCGGAGGTTACTGGAACCCCGGAGGTAAATGGGCCTCGATGGGCCTTGGTGGAAAGGAGAAGGGCAGCCCTAGGTGGCGCGCCTCCCCCTTCCCTAGTCCTACTAGGACTAGGAGAAGGGGCCGCCTCTCTCTCCTTCCCCCTCCGGAATCCTAGTCCAACTAGGATTGGGGGAATCCTACTCCCAGGGAGTAGGACTCCTGGCGCGCCTCCTTGGCCGCCCCCCTCCCCCTGGCTCCTTTATATACGGGGCAGGGGGCACCTGGAACACACAAGTTGATCGTGAGATCGTTCCTTAGCCGTGTGCGTGCCCCCTCCACCATATTCCACCTCGGTTATACCGTCGCGAAGCTTAGGCGAAGCCTCGCGCCGTGAAACATCAAGATCGTCACCACGCCGTCGTCTTGACGGAACTCTCCTCGACACTCGGCTGGATCGAGTACGAGGGACGCCATCGAGCTGTCGTGTGTCAAGAACTCGGGCGCCGAGTAACGGCGCCGGATCGGTCGGATCGCGAGGAGAACGTCGACTACTTCCTTTACGCCAGATCGCTTCGCCGGGTCTACAAGGGTATGTGGACAACACTCTCCCCTCTCGTTGCTATACATCACCATGATCTTGCGTGTGCGTAGGAAAATTTTTGAAATTACTACGTTCCCCAACAGCTGGTTGATGCACTGAGCAGCAGCAGCGGCGAGTCTGAGGAGGAGCAGCTGCTGCGGAAGCTGGTGTCGCTCTACCGCGCTCGGCAGGCCAAGGTGGAATCCCGAGAAGCGCTTGTCGCGAAGGCGGGAGTGGACATCGAGAAGCGCACGGAGGAGCTCCGGGGTCGCAACCAGGAAGCTCTCCGGTCCCTGGCAGAGGGGCGAGCGCAACTCGTCGAGGAGCGGAAAGCCTTCCTCCTCGAGAAGGCTGAAGTTGAAGAGCAATAGCGGCTTGCCGCCGTGGAGCTGTCTGCGCGGGAAGGCGAGTTGGCGCAGCGGAAGGTCAACCTTGACAGCCACGAGGAGGAGCTTGCTGCGCACGAGCAAACATTCCGCGGGGCTCTCAAGGAAGCAGAGGAGGCTGCCGCAGCTGCCGAGGCCGCCAAGAAGGAGCTGGAGACGAAGGTGGCGCAGCTGGAGGCCGATCTCAAGACGAGCGGTGAAGAGCTTGCCGCGCTCAAGCGTGAGCGCGAGAAGGACGCCTACACCCTTGGCGAGCTGCAGGGTCGTCTCGTCGAGAAGGGCAAGGAGCTTAGCGCCGCCAAGGACTCCAACGCAGATCTTGAGTTGAAGCTGACTACTTTGACCAAGACGCTGGACGGCGCCAGGGAGCAGGAGGCGGCCTTGAAGAAGCAGATTAAGGCCGACGAGGCACTGCTGGCGAGTGCTGCTGCCACCTAGAACACTTTTAGGGAGAATGTGGAGCACTGGACGGAGGGTCTCGTGGATGTTGCCGCAGCCATCGACAGGGAGCTGGCGCAGCTGGGGATGGAGGATTTCGGGTATCCCTCCGATGAGAACCTCCAACCCAGCGCCAATCTCAGCTTGTTCTTCAAAGGCGTGGCGACGGCCCTCCAGCGACTCCGGGAGAAGATCCCAAAGCAGCTGGCCGACGAGTCGCGCAAGATCTGCGCGGGAGCTCTTCAAAAGGTGTTGGTGAAGGTGGCCTTCCGCAACCCGGGCCTCAAGCTCACCAACGTCCTCAAGACCCTACCGCTGGATGCTGATCTGGAAGCGCTCAAGGCCCTTGTCACACCCATTGTGGACAAGGTGAGCGAGATCAAGAGGGTTGATGGCGATCGTGTAGACTAGGCCGCCCGTTTTCTCCTTTTCTTGTCGTTGCTGGTCATGTTATGAAAACAATCTGTTAGAGCTGCGACAAGCTATCTTGTAATATAACTCTATCTTGGGCAGCGATTGCTATGTTATTTCCTTTACTTGATTTCTTCCTTTGTATGTTTTTGCCCTACGCTTTAAGGGAACTTGCCGGTGCAGGCGCCTTAGCCGCAAGCGCTGAGTGCGGGACGTTAGCAGCCTGCTGGCGGTGCCGCTACCGACAAGAAACCTTGTCGCAACTAGTCGCAGCTCACTTAAGTTGTTGAGCGGACTCGAAACAAAGTAAGGGCGCAATTAGTTATGAGTTGGTTCCTCCGCGCACAGGTTTTCCATACAAAGCACGGTCGTTCGAGGAAGATAACTTTAAATTTTTTTAAAACTGATTGCTCAAACTTTGGCAACTTAGCTTTTCTGTTGTTTGCTTCCCGGTAAGGCGAAACTTTCTTGAACGACGCCTGGTCCACACCATTATCTTCTCCTTCCCCCCCAGCAAACTTGTGGGCGAGGGAACCTTCCTTTCTTTGAGAAAGAGAAAGAAGAGAAAATAAAGATATGGAGCCTTACGGCTCATTATTGCTTACCGGGGGTAGGTGCTGCACAAGGTGTCAGATAACACATGCAAAAAATAGAAAGCATGAAATTGACAAGATGTGCGGAGCACATGAGCTTTACTTATGCACGGGTCTCATACCGACCGTGTACAAAGGATTACATGCAACATTGGCAAGACTTGTACAAAAGGTGGTTGCGGAATAGGTTCCAAGAACCGCCCTCTGGTAAAACTTACGAAGATGTTCAATGTTCCAGAGTTGCTCACCGAATGCCATCTTCGGTCTCAAAGCGGACAGCGCCAGCCCATCGACTCGTTTCACCCAAGAAGGGCCTTCCCACTTCAAGGCCAACTTGTTGGAATTCTTGGCGGACTGAACACGCTGAAGAACAAGGTCGCCTTCCTCGAGACTTCGGCATTAACTTTATGCTATGGTAGCGGCGCAAAAGCTTGTCGGTATCGAGCAGCTCGTCTGACAGCTCAAGACGGTCCTCCTCAAGGAGTAGCGCGTCATCTTGTCACAGCTGCTCTTGCTCAAGCTCATCATAAGCGAGCACTCGAGGTGACCCGTATACGAGTTCCGTGCGGAGAACTGCCTCTGCTCCATAGACTAGAGTGAAAGCTGTCTGGCCAGTGGCTCGATTTGGCATCGTCCTGATCGACCAAAGAACCACCGGCAGCTCCTCAATCCAGTTCTTTCTGCACTTGTGCAGCCTGCCAAAAGTCCTGGTCTTGAGCCCATGCAGCACTTCAGCATTTGCCCTCTCCGCTTGACCGTTGCTTCTCGGATGAGCAACAGAAGCGAAGCAGACCTTGGCGCCAAGATCTTGGACGTACTGCATGAAGGTGCGGCTCGTGAATTGTGTGCCATTGTCGGTGATGATCCTGTTAGGGATCCCGAAGCGGCAAACAATCGACCTGAAGAACTTGACTGCTGACTATGCTGTCACCTTCCTCACTGCTTCCACTTCCGGCCACTTTGTGAACTTGTCGATTGCAACATACAAGTAATCAAAGCACCCGACAGCTCGGGGAAAGGGGCCAAGGATGTCGAGCCCCCAGACCAAAAATGGCCAGGATAAAGGGATCGTCTGGAGAGCTTGAGTTGGCTAGTGTATCTGCTTGGAATGGAACTGGCACGCTTCACACTTGGTTACATGTGCAGTTGCATCCCGGAGGGCTGTCGGCCAAAAGAAACCTTGCTTAGGAATGCTTTGCTTGGCAAGCGCTCTTCTTGCCAATGTGGTGACCACATATGCCTCCATGTATCTCTGCCAACAGCTTTTGTCCATCTTCCTGGTGAATACACTTCAATTTCACACCGTTGAGTCTTCTTCTGTACAGTGTGTTGTCGACAAACTGGTACATACTAGACTGCCGGGCTACTCTTTCCGCTTCTTCTTGCTCTTCGGGAAGTTCTCCTGTCTGAAGGAAACGGACATTCTGTTGTGCCCATACTGGAGCTTGCGGCTCGACAACAAGGACTAAAGGCATATCTGCTGCTGCGGGAACATTCGCTTCTACGGCGAGAATCTGCGGCTCAGCCGGAGCTTGACGTTCCCCGGCAAGCTTGCCGGAGCAAAACTTGTCGGGAGCGTCTGCTTCAACAGAACAAACCCTAGGGCTTGTCGGAGCAGACTGCTCCTCATCACCCTCGGTGTTGATCTTGGGGACCTTCTTGGCAGCGGCTTCGGGGAGCTCTGCTGGAAAATAGTCACCAGAAATCAACTTCCTCTTCTTGCTCTGTCCAGTTGATGGCGTTATAGACAGTTGAGTCAGTTTGAGCACAAAGATCCCTGGTTCCACAGGTAACTTAAGTGCAGCGCACTTCGATAGGCCATCGGCAATGTCATTCTGAGCTCTTGTAACATGTTCCATCTGTAGGCCGTCAAAGTGCTCTTCTAATTTTCTCACTTCATCAACGTAAGCTTCCATCAACAGACTCTGATAATTCTTGTTCACTTGGCGGACGACAAGCTGCGAGTCACCCCTAACAATGAGTTTCTTAATCCCAAGGCCTGCTGCGAACCTGAGACCGGCAAGCAAACCTTCATATTCTGCGGTATTGTTTGTTTCTTGCTCCTTGGGAAAGTGCATCTGGACTATGTACTTGAGGTGCTCTCCAGTGGGCGCAACAAGTAGCACGCCCGCACCGGCGCCTTGCAGCGAAAAGGCACCATCAAAGTACACCAACCACTCTTTGCTTGCTTCCTTGACGGGGATGCTCGTTTCTGGAATTTCTTCATCTGGTGTTGGCATCCACTCTGCTATGAATTCTGCCAATGCTCTGCTCTGGATAGTTGAAGTGCTCTCAAACTTGAGGCCAAAGCTTGACAGTTCCAGTGCCCACTCGACAATCCTGCCTATTGCTTCTGGATTCTGCAGTATCCTCTTCAGCGGAAAACGAGTGACAACTGTGATCTCATGTGCTTGGAAGTAATGGCGCAGCTTTCTCGAGGCCATGAGAAGGCCGAAAAGCAATTTCTGCACACTAGAATACCTTGACCTAGCCCCCTGCAGAAGGGAACTGACAAAGTAAACTGGGCGTTGCACCATTCTCTTCTGTATCTCCTCACGCGCCTGCGCAGATCCATCTTTGTCGGGACGAGAGCTTGTCGGTGAAGTCGCCTGCTTGTCGCTGGATGCATCTGCCGTGGTTGCTGGTCCATCCTCTGCCTCCCTCTCCACTACTAACGCAGCACTAACAACTTGATTGGTTGCCGCTATATACAGCAACAACTTCTCTTGTGGCTTAGGTGCAACAAGTGTTGGAGTAGAGGACAGGTATCTCTTCAAGTCCTGCAGCGCAGCTTCCGCTTCCGGAGTCCATTTCATTGGACCTGCCTTTTTCAATATTTTGAAAAACGGCAGGGTGCGCTCAGCAAACCTAGAGATAAACCTACTGAGAGCAGCCATGCAACCGGCAAGTCTTCGTACATCCTTGACGCGCTTTGGTGCTTTAATCTGCTCAATGGCCTTGATCTTGTCGGGATTGGCTTCAATTCCCCGCTAAGACACGAAGAACCCGAGAAGCTTCCCGGAGGGGAATCCAAACACACACTTCTCGGGGTTAAGCTTGAGATTGATCTTGCGCAGATTTGCAAAGGTTTCGTCTAGATCTTGAATCAGAGTTGCCTTGTCCTTGCTCTTGACCACTATGTCATCCATGTATGCTTCCACATTTCTATGCATTTGTGGCTCAAAAGCGTCATGGATTACCCTTACAAATGTTGAACCAACATTCTTTAAACTGAAAGGCATCTGTATGAAACAGTATGTGCCACATGGAGTGATGAATGCGGTCTTCTCCTCATCCTCTTCTGCCATGAAGATCTGATGGTATCCTGAATATGCGTCAACAAATGAAAGCAAGTCACATCTAGCCGTGGAGTCAACAATCTGGTCAATGTGCGGTAAGGGAAATGGGTCTTTGGGACAAGCTTTATTGACATCGGTAAAGTCGATACAAAGCCTCCATTTCCCGTTTGCCTTGCGCACGACTACAGGATTCGCCAACCACGTAGGATGGAGCACTCCTCTGACAAGGCCTGCTGCTTCCAATTTCTTGATTTCTTCTACGATGAATTCTTGGCGCTCCACTGCCTGTTTCCTGACCTTCTGCTTGACGGACCGCGCATGAGGACAGATGGCAAGATGGTTCTCGATTACTTTCCTGGGAACACCGGGGATGTCAGACGGTTGCCATGCAAACACATCGACGTTCGCCCGCAGGAAAGCAACGAGCGCGCTTTCCTATTTAGGGTCGAGAGTGGCACTGATGGTGAAGGTACCACCAGTGCCGTCCTCCTTGGCGGACACCTTCTTGGTCTCTGGCGGAGCTGCCATTGTCATCTTACATTTGCCGGTGGAGCTCAATGGTGCGTCCTCGACGTTAGCGCAGCACTCTGAAGAGGTGCGCTTGCCGGAGTGGGCATCAGAACTCTTGCCAGACTTGGTCTTCTTCTTCCCCCCGGGAGCTTCAACGGCAAGTGACTTGCGATCTGTTGCGGCTGCTGCTTCCCGGTAGATCTTATCGGCACAGATAAGAGCATCCTTCTTGTCGCCAGGGACAGAGATGACACTTATCGGGCCTGGCATCTTCAGCATGTTGTATGCATAGTGAGAGGCCGCCATGAATTTGGGTGCTGGACGGCCAAGTATCCCATTGTAAGGCAATGGAAAGTCAGCAACATCAAAAGTGACCCTCTCAGTCCTGAAGTTCAACTCGCTGCCAAATGTCACCGGCAACGTGATATTTCCCTTCGGCTTGCTCTTTCCCAGATTGATTCCTTGGAATGTGCCGGTCTCTTCGAGCTCGCTGTCAGGGATCTGGAGTTTCTTGAGTACCACGGAGGAGATCAGGTTCAAGCCGGCCCCGCCGTCAACTAGCATCTTAGTGACCTTGAGGTTGCGGATAGTTGGTGAAATCAACATCGGCAAGCACCCGACCGCAGTTATGCGATCAGGGTGGTCCTCAATATCAAAGATGATAGGCGTGCTGGACCATTTCAGAGGTTTGCGTGTCTCGACGGGTGGTTCTGCCGCATTGACTTCCCGCACCCACTGCTTGAGCTGGCGGTGTGAAGTATGCAGAGAAGCACCGCCGTCAACGCACAGGACCTCTATGGCTTTCTGGAACTCCTGCTCGCTGGTTCCGTCATCATCCATATCTTCATCGTCGTCGTCATCTTCATCATTGTCGCGGCCGTGATGAGGTCTGTCTCCTTGCCGCTGCTTGGCCTTGCCGCGGCGTCCTCCTCGGCCGGGACGTTTCTTGCCGGATCCTCCAGTACCTTCTTGGGCCTTCTCCTTGTCGCGTCATTCATATTCAGCCTTTTGCTGCTCGACAAGCTGCTCGACCTTCTTGCAGCTCTGGAGGTCATGGCCCTTGGTGCGGTGGATCTTGTAGTACTACTTGTCGGTGCCGTCCTGCTTGTCGGCGACCGCCACAGCCTAGCAGTTGGTAGCTCCGGCTTTCTTGGTGTCACCTCCGTTGCATGACTGCTCAACGACTAGCACATCTTTGCCTTTCTTCTTCCTGTTGTTCCGCCGCCGGTTTTTCTTTGCCGGGGCAGCATCCTCGCTATCAGATCCTCCTGCTTCTGTATTCTCTCCGAGGAGTTTCCTCCCTTCTTCAGCACGTGCACACTTGTCGGCTAGGGCATATAGCTCACTGACGTCTCTGATCTTGCACATCGCCATCTCCTCCCGCATCCTGCGGTTTCGCACGTTCTGATGGAACGTGCTGATGACCGCGGCAGGGTGGACATCTGGGATGTTGTGCTGTACACGGCTGAATCTCTGAATGTACTTGTGCAGGGGCTCTCCTTCCTTCTGGGCGAGCGGATGAAGGTCGCTCTATTGGCCATGAGGTTTGTGGCCGTCTGTAAAGGCGCCGACAAACTGATGGCATAGGTCTGCCCAGGAGGATATGGAGTTGTCCGGCAAGTGCATGAGCCAGGACCTGACATTGGGCTTGAGTACCAGCGGGAAGTAGTTGGCAAGGATCTTGTCGTCCCGCCCCCCGGCAGCTTGCACCGCGATGGTGTAGATGCTGAGGAACTCCGACGGATGCGACTTGCCATCGTACTTCCTGCACGCGTCGGCTTGAAATTTTTCATGCTGGGCCACTGGACTTGCCGCAGCTCACGAGTGAACGCAGGGCAACCTATCACGTATGGCAAGTCGCTGGTTCCCGGGCGCATGCATGTCGACAGAGGGCCCAGCGCGCTGGTCCGATTGACGCCGCGCTTCTCTTCGGCGCTCGATGCGAGTACGAGCGTCTTCTTGCTGTCGTTCGTGAAGAACTTGGCGCTGATCACGACGAGCTCGTGGATCTGATGATGCGGTGGAGTCGCTGTCGATGTAGATCCGGCGAGTCGGCAATCTTGGTCTTCGGGGCGAAGAGTGCATGGTGGTTGCACCCCCACCGGTTTTGTTGCCATCGGCTCGCGCCTGGCAGTCTTGCCGCGGCCGTGATGTACTCGGCTGCCGTGGAGTGTCGCCGTTGGCGAAGCCGATGAGACTCTGAATGGTGGCCCTCCATTCGTCGATCTTGTCTGCCGTTGGAGGGTAATCCAGGAGCAGTTGAGCTCATGCCAAAGCTTCTGCTGGAGTGGTGGGTGACAGTGGTGAACGGTGCGAGGAGCGGGATATGCTCGGACTTCTAACTATGTTAGAAGAAGCAGTATCCCATCCAGGCGACCGTGTCTCGCTCGTGCCAGCATGTTGGCGTGCATGCTGGTCTTGAGCACCCCGAGATCCACCAGCTCGATCTTGGTCCAACGTACGTATGGTACCGCGAGTACCATGACGCTGTCGGTCCGCGCCTCCTGAGATGGGTGCGGTGCATGTACGGACGCTGAGGTCTGCGCAGCCTTGTCCTTGGACCTGGCAGCACCGTGAGCTCCCTCGTCGACGCCCGTTCTTCCGCTGGCGTCTACACCACCACCCGTTTGCTCCGGTGGTGATGGGATCGACGCGGACAGAGCAGCCACCTCCGAAGCCTTCTTCTTCGGTGGCATATCGATGAAGAAGATGAAGATCCACCTCGTGTGAACGCCGGATCAGGTTCACACAGCCTCGACGCCCCCTACCTGGCGCGCCAAAGATGCCGGGGAAAACTGATCCGCGGACAACTATGGGGCCGGCGGACCGAGCCCCTTCCGGTTCGGCGGTGGGCGGAGGTCGCATGAAGAGCGGATCGAGGCGAAGCACACGAGCAGTTTACCCAGCTTCGGAGCTCTCCGGAGAGATAATACTCCTACTGCTGCATGTCTGAGTGTATTGAGTTCTTGCTCGGGAGCGCTAAATGCTACAGTACACACTAGCTGCTAACGAGACCGAGCGTGAGTGTTTTTCTGCCTTCCCACCCCCCTCTACGTTGCGCATGGGCCTCCTTTTATATGCTCAAGGGGTCACCGACAGGTGGCAACGTAGACAAGGGTAAAAATGGAAAAGGAGTTGCGGTTGGTACAACTACCTATACAGTGTATCATACCTAACCCTGATGGCAGGGGACAAAGGCATTAAATGCCCGTATGCATCGCCCAAACAGTGCAGAAAAGGGACCGTCAGGGACGCCACCCCTTGCCACGATGGCAATCTTGTCAGCGCCGCTTGCCACCGCGCACCGCTGGCTGCACATCCTCTCGCCACGCTACCGAAAGGTCCTGTAGGCGACATCGTTGGTGGATGTCTTTGGAGCGCAGGTACAGAGTGGTAGCTTGCCGCGGCAAGCGCCTTGCCGCGGTCGTTGTCTTGTCACGTCCGGAAGCTTGTCGTTCACCGGGCCTCGCCGGGATGCGTGGCGCGTCGCGGCAAGTTCCTTGAGATGTCTTGGTTGGCCTTCCCGGCAAGCTCCTCTTGCCGGGGCCTTGTCTCCTTGGCTTGAATACTTTATTCTTGAATGGCTCCAAAGGAACCACGGAGGACCTTGGCGGTCACCCGGCAAGCCTTGCAGCGGGGTGCTGCGACTGCCCGTGCACAAGTTCGGGATACTAGGGTACCCCTACTCTAGTACACCGACACCGCTCTTCTGCTCTTCTCCTCTTAAACCACCGCCGCTCCTCTCCTGTTCCAATCTAAATCTAGCGTCGCTCCTCTCCTCTTCCATTTCAAAACAACAGCCCCTCCTCTCCTATTCTAGTCCAAAACCAGCATCGCTCCTCTCCCGTTCTAATCCAAAACCAGCGCTGCTCCTCTCCTCTTCCATTCAAAAACCACCGCCGGCGAGTGAAGGTGCTGTGGAGAAGTAGAACGATGGAGGAGTACAACCGATACGTGAGGATCGCAGACGGCGACCCTGTGAAGATAGCTAGGATGTTAGAGATACAGTCTTGGTTTGACAACAAGGACCAACTAGCGGCGACGGCGACATCCATGGCCAAATATCTGCAACAGAGCGAAAAGGCGGCAATACTCCCGGAGGGAGTCGCGCCGGAGTACATAGAGCTGCTCCTCTGGGCCATGGAGCAAACAGATTCACCGAATCCGATCGTGGGGGAGCGGTGGTGGGAGTATCGATCCCAGATGGAGGATCCACCAGAGATTGAAGGATCGAGCATCTACGGGGTGCCGTTTGTGAGGGTGTCCTGCCAGAGCGAGCCGGTGGAGTCTTCGTCGACCGAACCCAACTGCAAGAGGAGAAGAGCAGTTGGCCCGACGACGCTTCCCCGCCATCGTCTACCTTGCCGTTCACATCGTCTCACAGGGCGGCTGTCTGCCGCCGAGGAATAGGAGGGGGCTGCCCCCCACCCCCCAGCCCAATAGTCGGGCAGGTTGTGAATTGTCAGGAGGAGCTTAGGGTTGTTAGTATTTGCAGGTTATGAATTGTGTTTTGTGTTGTGTATTTTGAGAGTACTTTCAGATATGAATGTCTTTTGAATTTCAGATTTGCAATATTGAGCATATGAATAATTTTATGATTCTAGAGATCTATTTTTAGCACTTAAAAATGTAGTTTCATAGGAGTATAAAAGTGCAGACGAGAAGAAATTGCAAGTTTCAGTTTCAGATAAGAAACTGCAAGTTCAGTTTCAGATAAGAAACTGCAACTTTCAGAGGCAGAGCATTTATATTAACACGGCCTTTTCAAACAGGGTTAACATCATGTTGGAAGTTTTATTCATGGTCGAAAATGGAACTACCTGCCAGTTAACGTCATGCTGATCAACATTCATGCATAGCACATCTTCATATGATGCACAGTCAAAATGCCCACACAATGTCGAGTGTGCGAAACACAGAGAAAATGAGGGATGAAGTTTTGGCAAGTGTTGGACGTGGTTTTGGGCTGCCCCGTCTAGGCTTTCGTTTTTAACATGCGCAGCCCACGACCACGGATGGGAGGGCCTGTTTGTATTTTCTTAGGGCCGTCATGTATCGACCGGCCTATGGACCTCCCATCCGAGGTTTTATTTTTGGCAGCCCAATTTATGTATTTTTTTTAAGAAAACACAGAGGTCTGTTCTATTTTTCTATATAAGAATAGGAACGCCAGGTACAACTTATGTTTCCCTTCTAACTATATTTTATATATTTAAATTATTTTATATGTTATTATATATTATTTTTATTGTCATCATATATTTAACAGATACTTACATATGTAAGAAAACAATATCCCACATCTTATTAACTTATAAAAATAATTTCTTAACAAATAAAATCCTGGATTGTTTTGGCACGAAAATCCTAGTGATTCTATACAAAAGCTTGGTAAGATTTAAGGACGAATGTAATAATATCACTTATTATTTAAATATATTTGTAACAGAATGCTCAGCCCTTTTTTAATTTTTTGATAACATTGCTGGCCCAACCCAACATTATAATTAGAATCAGGCCAGCAAAACCATGTATCTAGATAAAGTGCAAAAGGCCTGTAATTTTTTAGAAAATAAAATAAATGGGCCGCATGGACGCTACATTAATTGTTCACCCAGCCCAGCTAATGGCTGTAATTCAAAAATAAATATCAAATTGACTGTAAATTCTACCGTGCAAAAAAAAAGACTGTAAATTCTGAAAAGATGGGTTGAATACGTGCCACATTTTTGGAGGCTGAAATGTGGGCCAATAGGTGAAAGCCAACACAAATCGTTGTCAATTTAGTCAACAAATGATTCTGACATGTTAGCCGTCGGATTTACATCCAACGACCGGCATCTATCTTCAATCTCTCGTCTTCTTCCTCCAGCACCGCCGGGACCATCTCCCGCCTCCTGCTGCTAGCAGCTCTGCTTAGCACGCTTCGCTATGAAGCGCTACTCCACCGTTGGCCAGGCCATCCCTCCACCCCTCTACACCTCATGTTCTTCTCCACCGACTGCCGAACCACACCGCACTAGAACCAGTTAACCCTCGTACACCTCTCCGTCTGCGACTCTACTCCCGCATCTTCCCATCTCCGGCTCGTTGCTGTCCGGGGCCTCGCCGTCGTCCACCACCTTGGATGCTCTCGGCGCTGCGTGGTCAACATGGTCAACGAACGACACCATCGGAAGTAGACTGTGCATGGAGAGGCTGACAGCTGGGTCCACGGCCGCACACAAGGAAATGCCTCCTTATTATGCGCAAAATAATGATTCCTCCACCTGACATCTGGGACCCACCGGAAGGGCCTCTGTATTTCGTGAAAAAAACGTGCCCCCCGCTAACTTGTCGGACCCACCAGCTATCTTCGCACGCAAGGAAGTGCCTCCTTATTACGCACAAAAAAATGAATACTCCCCCTGCCAGCTGGAACCCAGCATACTGGGAGGCTCACTTGTGGGCCTACCAAGTTGACGGGGACGGGGCCTTAGTCAACTTAGTCAATATGAACGATTCTAGCTCCTGTTACCGTACGATGTTCATCCAACGGTTGTAGTGCTTCTTCAACCTCTGGTCTTCTTGCTCCAGCCGCCCAAACCAACGCCCGTCGTGCCGCGTGCTCCTGCCGCCCGTGGCCGGCTGTGATGCCGCGGAGGACTCACCGCCCCCTACTACTCCCACCGCTGGCCAGGCCATCCCTCTACTCACCCACACCCCCTGTTATTCTGTGGCGACAGCAGCCTCACACCGCAGCCGAACCAGTGAACCCTCATACTCCTCTTCACGTGGGCATCCACTGTTGCGTCTTCCCCGTCTCCAAGTTGTCCCCTTCCTAGGCCTCGCTGTCATCCACCGCCGTGGTGCTCTCGGCGCGGCGTGGTCAACATGGTCAAGGAATGACTTCCATCGGACGTCGACTGTACGTGGAGAGGCTGACAGCTGGGTCCACGGCCGCAGCAAGGAAGTGCCTCCTTATTACGCGGAAAATAATGATTCCTCCACCTGACAGCGAGGACCCACCGGACGGGACACCGTATTTCGCGAAAAAAAGTTTCCCCCTGACTGTCGGACCCACCAGCTACATCTTCGCACGCAAGGATGTGCGTCCAGGCAAAAAAACGATTCGCCCCCTGACTGCTGGGACACACCAGCTACATCTTCGCACGCAAGGAAGTGCGTCTGGGCAAAAAAAACGATTCGCCTCCCTAACTGCTGGGACCCACCATCTACATCTTCGCAGGCAAGGCGTGCCTGACAGTTGGGACCCACCTGGTCGAAGCGTACGTAGCATTGTCATTCTGGTTGCGAACGTGTACGTACATACTGGTCGATGTAGAGGCGCGCACGTGTCGTAGTAGAGGCGCGCACGTGTCGTAGTAGAGGCGCGCACGTAGCATGTACACGTATGTACAGCGGCGAGGGTGGAAGAAAGAAAATATGGCCATGCACGTACATACGGGTTGGGTCTCGAATGCCTACTCGCACATACGTACATGGCTCGGTCGGAACAGAGAAACAGACTTGCCGTCGTGTTCATGGGGAGGCAACAGAATGCGTCGTGTTCATGGGGAGGCAACAGAATGCGTCGTGTTCATCGGGAGGCAATGGAACGCGTGGGAGCCAACCAGCTTGGATGGAACAGGCGATGGAAATGATGTTGGAAATATGCCCTAGAGGCAATAATAAAATGGTTATTATTATATTTCTTTGTTCATGATAATTGTTTGGTATTCATGCTATAATTGTATTATCCAGAAATCATAATACACATGTGCACACATAGACCACAACATGTCCCTAGTGAGCCTCCAGTTGACTAGCTCGTTGATCAATAGATAGTCATAGTTTCCTGACTATGGACATTGGATGTCATTGATAACGGGATCACATCATTAGGAGAATGATGTGATGGACAAGACCCAATCCTAAGCATAGCTCAAAGCTCGTGTAGTTAGTTTAGCTAGAGCTTTTCCAAATGTCAAGTATCATTTCTTTGGACCATGAGATTGTGCAACTCCCGGATGCCGTAGGAGTGCTTTGGGTGTGCCAAACGTCACAACGTAACTGGATGACTATAAAGGTGCACTACGGGTATCTCTGAAAGTGTCTGTTGGGTTGGCACGAATCGAGACTGGGATTTGTCACTCCGTATGACGGAGAGGTATCTCTGGGCCCACTCGGTAATGCATCATCATAATGAGCTCAATGTGACCAAGTGTCTGGTCACGGGATCATGCATTACGGTACGAGTAAAGTGACCTACCGGTAACGAAATTAAATGAGGTATTGGGATACCGATGATCGAGTCTCGGGCAAGTAACGTACCGATTGACAAAAAGGAATTGTATACGGGGTTGCTTGAATCCTCGACATCGTGGTTCATCCGATGAGATCATCGAGGAGCATGTGGGAGCCAACATGGGTATCCAGATCCCGCTGTTGGTTATTGACCGGAGAGGAGTCTCGGTCATGTCTGCATGTCTCCCAAACCCGTAGGGTCTACACACTTAAGGTTCGGTGACGCTAGGGTTGTAGAGATATGAGTATGCAGTAAACCAAAAGTTGTTCGGAGTACCGGATGAGATCCCGGACGTCACGAGGAGTTCTGGAATGGTCCGGAGGTAAAGAATTATATATAGGAAGTCAGGTTTCGGCCATCGGGAAAGTTTCGGGGGTCACCGGTATTGTACCGGGACCACCGGAAGGGTCCCGCGGGTCCATCGGGTGGGGCCACCTATCCCGAAGGGCCCCATGGGCTGAAGTGGGAGGGGAACCAGCCCCTGGTGGGCTGGTGCGCCCCCCCTTGGGCCCCCCTGTGCCTAGTGTTGGGAAACCCTAGGGGTGGGGGCACCTCCACCTGGCTTGGGGGGCAAGCCACCCCCTGGCCGCCGTCCCCCCCTTGGAGATCCCATCTCCTAGGGCCGGCGCCACCCTAGGGGCCCTATATAAAGAGGGGGAAGGGAGGGCAGCCGCACCCTTGCACTTGACGCCTCCCTTTCCCCTTGCTACACCTCTCCCTCTCGCGGACGCTTGGTGAAGCCCTGCCGAGATCACTACTGCATCCACCACCACGCCGTCGTGCTGCTGGATCTTCATCAACCTCTCCTTCCCCCTTGCTGGATCAAGAAGGAGGAGACGTCTCCCTGACCGTACGTGTGTTGAACGTGGAGGTGCCGTCCGTTCGGCGCTAGGATCTTCGGTGATTTGGATCACGACGAGTACGACTCCCTCAACCCCGTTCTCTTGAACGCTTCCGCTCGATCTACAAGGGTATGTAGATGCACTCCTCTCTCTCGTTGCTAGATGAACACATAGATTGATCTTGGTGAAACCGTAGGAAATTTTTTATTTTCTGCAACGTTCCCCATCAGTGGCATCGTGAGCTAGGTCTATGCGTAGTTCTCTTTGCACGAGTAGAACACAAATCTGTTGTGGGCGTAGATGTTGTCAACTTTCTTGCCACTACTAGTCTTATTTTGCTTCAGCGGTATTGTGGGATGAAGCGGCCTGGACCGACCTTACACGTACGCTTACGTGAGACAGGTTCCACCGACTGACATGCACTAGTTGCATAAGGTGGCTTGCGGGTGTCTGTCTCTCCCACTTTAGTTGGAGCGGATTTGATGAAAAGGGTCCTTATGAAGGGTAAATAGAAGTTGACAAATCACGTTGTGGCTTTCACGTAGGTAAGAAAACTTTCTTGCTAGAGCCGTATTGCATCCACGTAAAACATGCAACAACAATTAGAGGACGTCTAACTTGTTTTTGCAGCATATGATTTGTGATGTGATATGGCCAAAAGTTGTGATGAATGATGAATGATATATTGTGACGTATGAGATCATGTTCTTGTAATAGGAATCACGACTTGCATGTCGATGAGTATGACAACCGGCAGGAGCCATAGGAGTTGTCTTAATTATTGTATGACCTGCATGTCAATGATTTAATGCCATGTAATTACTTTACTTTATTGCTAAACCGTTAGGCATAGTAGTAGAAGTAATAGTTGGCAAGCAACTTCATGGAGACACGATGATGGAGATCATGATGATGGAGATCATGGTGTCATGCCGGTGACAAAGATGATCATGGAGCCCCGAAGATGGAGATCAAAGGAGATATATGATATTGGCCATATCATGTCACTATTTAATTGCATGTGATGTTTATTATGTTTATGCATCTTGTTTACTTAGAATGACGGTAGTAAATAAGATGATCCCTCATAATAATTTCAAGAAAGTGTTTCCCCTAACTGTGCACCATTGCCAAAGTTGGTCGTTTCAAAGCACCACTTGATGATCGGGTGTGATAGATTCTAATGTTCACATACAACGAGTGTAAGACAGATTTACACATGCAAAACACTTAGGTTAACTTGACGAGCCTAGCATGTACAGACATGGCCTCGGAACACAAGAGACCAAAAGGTCGAACATGAGTTGTATGGAAGATACTATCAACATGGAGATGTTCACCGATGATGACTAGTCCGTCTCACGTGATGATCGGACACGGCCTAGTCGACTCGGATCATGTATCACTTAGATGACTAGAGGGATGTCTAAACTGAGTGGGAGTCATTAAATAATTTGATTAGATGAACTTAATTATCATGAACTTAGTCTACAATCTTTCCAATATGTCTTGTAGATCAAATGGCCCAAGTTACCCTCAACTTCAACGCGTTCCTAGAGAAAACCAAGCTGAAAGATGATGGCAGCAACTATACGGACTGGGTCCGGAACCTGAGGATCATCCTCATAGCTGCCAAGAGAGATTATGTCCTAGAAGCACCGCTGGGTGAAGCACCCATCCCAGAGAACCAAGACGTCATGAACGCTTGGCAGTCTCGTGCTGATGATTACTCCCTCATTCAGTGCGGCATGCTTTACAGCTTAGAACCGGGGCTCCAAAAGCGTTTTGAGCAACACGGAGCATATGAGATGTTCAAAGAGCTGAAAATGGTTTTCCAAGCTCATGCCCGGGTCAAGAGATATGAAGTCTCCGACAAGTTCTTCAGCTGTAAGATGGAGGAAAATAGTTCTGTCAGTGAGCACATACTCAAGATGTCTGGGTTGCACAACCGCTTGACTCAGCTGGGAGTTAATCTCCCGGATGACGCGGTTATTGACAGAATCCTCCAGTCACTTCCACCGAGCTACAAGAGCTTTGTGATGAACTTCAATATGCAGGGGATGGAAAAGACCATTCCTGAGGTATATTCAATGCTGAAATCAGTGGAGGTAGAGATCAAGAAAGAACATCAAGTGTTGATGGTGAATAAAACCACTAAGTTCAAGAAAGGTAAGGGTAAGAAGAACTTCAAGAAGGACGACAAGGGAGTTGCCGTGCCCGGTAAGCCAGTTGCCAGGAAGAAGTCAAAGAATGGACCCAAGCCTGAGACTGAGTGCTTTTATTGCAAGGGAAGTGGTCACTGGAAGCGGAACTGCCCCAAGTACTTAGCGGACAAGAAGGCCGGCAACACTAAAGGTATATGTGATATTAATGTAATTGATGTATACCTTACCAGTACTCGTAGTAGCTCCTGGGTATTTGATACTGGTGCGGTTGCTCATATTTGTAACTCAAAGCAGGAACTGCGGAATAAACGGAGACTGGCAAAGGACGAGGTGACGATGCGTGTCGGGAATGGTTCCAAGGTCGATGTGATCGCCGTCGGCACGCTACCTCTACATTTACCTACGGGATTAGTTTTAAACCTCAATAATTGCTATTTAGTGCCAAGTTTGAGAATGAACATTGTATCTGGATCTCGTTTAATACGAGATGGCTACTCATTTAAATCCGAGAATAATGGTTGTTCTATTTATATGAGAGATATGTTTTATGGTCATGCACCGATGGTCAATGGTTTATTCTTAATGAATCTCGAACGTGATGTTACACATATTCATAATGTGAATACCAAAAGATGTAAAGTTGATAACGATAGTCCCACATACTTGTGGCACTGCCGCCTTGGTCACATTGCACTAGTAGAAAAGGGGGCAATGGTCCAGGCCGGTCCAGCCCATTAGTCCCGGTTCAATCCAGAACCGGGACCAATGGGGGCATCGGACCAGTTCAGTGAGCCCGGGGCCGGCGGGCCACGTGGGCCATTGGTCCCGGTTCGTCTGGACCTTTGGTCCCGGTTGGTAGGATGAACCGGACCAATGATCCCCGCTCTGGCCAACAACCATTCGTCCGGTTCTTGGCACAAACCGGGACCAAAGGAACCCATTAGTCCCGGTTCAACGACCAACCGGGACCAATGGTGGTGTTTATATATACCCCACAAGCAAGAGCGAGCACACCGCCTGCTTTTTTCCGCCGAGGGGAGAGGGCTTGGTGGTGCTCTAGCTCACCTCATATGCACACAAGGTGTTCGATGGAATGCCCGAGCCACACTACTTAAGGTTTCTCCTCTCCAAGCTCGACCGCCAAGCTCCATTTTCCTCCATATTTGTCTAGGTTTAGCGGTCCGTCACGCCCCATCCCGTCTTCAACGTCGTCGATCACCCGCACCGATCTCATCGGCGGCACCACCGTGGTGAGCCTCTTGTTCTTATCTTCTTTCCGAAAGGAAAAATATTCTTATTTGTATGTTTAGATAGATATATACTTGTATAATTTTCTTACTTTTATTATTGCATCTTATATAGTGCGATGGTTTTGGTATCCGCCCGTCGGCCCTCGTCCTGCCTATGATTCGGATGTGGTATATATTATCTTTTCATAACTATTGGTTCATTTATTGTTTATGACAATTATGCCGACCAACGTGACATAGATTTTATTCATCTAGGAGGTTGTTGAACCGAAATTCCAACCGACCCTATTGTCGAGAGGTTAAATTTAGTTGAAGAAGAAAACAATTTGTTGAAGGAAAAATTAGAAAAATTGAGGAGGAGAAGATGATATTGGAGTTGCATGTTGCGGATGTCGCCGATGATCACAAGATCAAGATGGATGCAATGCGCTTGAAGATTAGAAAGATTAGAAAATATGCCATTCATATCGAGGCTTGGTATCATTATGTCGTTGGATCGGTTGTTACATTGGTTGCGATTATGATCGCATTTGTTTCGCATTGAAATGTTTTACATAGTTTCAGTGTATGGTTTAATTAATTTAGATGCTCTGCAGAGCTTTATGTTGTTAGATGAGAACTATGTATGTACTTTGGTTTTAATGTGATGATGAACTTCTATTAATTTGGTCACTTAATTAATTATCTATTCATGATCTCTCTAATGATTTTTGACACACTTAATTATATATAATGCACACAGATGAACCGCAATGGATGTACGGTTCAAGACACACCTCCGAGTACATTAAGGCGTGCATAATTTTCTCGAAGTGGCTGAGGCAAACAAGCAGAATGGTTTTATGTGTTGTCCATGCCCTATATGTGGGAATACTGAAGTCTTACTCGACCGAAAATCCTGCACACCCACCTTTACAAGGGTTTCATGCCACACTATAATGTTTGGACGAGGCACGGAGAAATAGGGGTTATGATGGAAGGCGGCGAAGAAGAAGAGTACGATGACAACTATGTGCCCCTGAATACGGTGATGCTCCGGAAGATCAAGAGGAACCAGACGATGTGCACGATGATGCTGCAACGGAGAAGCTGCTGAAGATCAAGAGGAACCGGATGATGTGCCCGATGATGATGATCTCCGCCGGGTCATTGTCGATGCAAGGGCGCAATGCGAAAGTCAAAAGAGAAGATGAAGTTCGATCGCATGCTAGAGGACCACAAAAAGGGTTGTACCCCAATTGCGAAGATGGCAACACAAAGCTAGGTACCGTCTTGGAATTGCTGCGATGGAAGGCAGAGAATGTTGTGCTCGATAAAGGATTTGAGAAGCTACTTAAAATATTGAAGAAGAAGCTTCCAAAGGATAACGAATTGCCCGACAAGACATACGCAGCAAAGAAGGTCGTATGCCCTCTAGGATTGGAGGTGCGAAGATACATGCATGCCCTAATGATCTGCATCCTCTACGCGGTGCGTACAAGGATCTGAATGCATGCCCGGTATGCGGTGCATTACGGTATAAGATCGACGAGATGACCACGGTGATGTTTACGGCGAGCCCCCAGAAGAGGGTTCTGCGAAGGTGATGTGGTATGCTCCTATAATACCACGGTTGAAACGTCTGTTCGAAACGGAGAGCATGCCAAGTTGATGCGATGGCACAGTGAGGACCGTAAGAAAGACGGAAGTTGAGAGCACCACGACGGGTCGCAGATGGAGAAAAATCGAGAGAAAGTCTTGGGATGAGTTTGCAAGTGAGCCAAGGAACGTATGGTTTGCTTTAAGCGCGGATGGCATTAATCCTTTCGGGAGCAGAGCAGCAATCACAGCACTGGCCCGTGACTCTATGTATGTATAACCTTCCTCCTTGGATGTGCATGAAGCGGAAGTTCATTATGATGCCGTTCTCATCCAAGGCCCTAAGCAACCCGGCAATGACATTGATGTGTACCTAAGGCCATTAGTTGAAGAACTTTTACAGCTGTGGAATGGAAACGGTGTACGTCGTGGGATGAGCACAAACAGGAGGAATTTAACCTAAAGGCGTTGCTGTTCGTGACCATCAACGATTGGCCCGCTCTCAAGAACCTTCGTGACGGACAAACAAGGGATACCACGCATGCGCACGCACCGCTTACTTGACAGCGATAGTATATACCGCAAGCTGCGGGAAGAATGTGTACATGGGCCATCGTCGATTTCTTCCGACCAACCATCAATGTCGAAAGAAAGGCAAGCATTTCAAAGGCGAGGCAGATCACGGAAGAAGCCGCCATGCGTCCGGTGATCACGTATTTGCTATGGTCAATGATTTACACGTAATCTTTGGAAAGGGTCCCGCGGACTAGCTGTTCCGAGTGACGCCGAGGGACACGCACCCATGTGGAAGAAGAAATCTATATTTTGGGACCTACCCTCTGAAAGACCTAGAGGTCCGCTCTTGATCGGCGTGATGCACGTGACGAAGAACCTTTGCGTGAACCTGCTAGGCTTCTTGGGCGTGTATGGGAAGACAAAAGATACAAATGAGGCACGAGAGGACCTGCAACGTTTGCACGAAAAAGACGGCATGCCTCCAAAGCAAGTATGAAGGTCCTGCCACTATGCTCTTACCAAAGAAGAGAAGGAAATCTTCTTTGAATGCCTGCTTAGTATGAAGGTCCCGACGGCTTCTCGTCGAATATAAAAGGAATAATAAATATGGCAGAGAAAAGTTTGAGAACCTAAAGTCTCATGATCGCCACGTGATTATGACGCAACTGCTTCCGGTTGCATTGAGGGGCTTCTACCGAAAACGTCCGATTAGCCATTGTGAAGCTATGTGCATTCCTCAATGCAATATCTCGAAGGTGATCGATCCGAAACCATACCAAGGCTAAGGAGTGATGTGGTGCAATGTCTTGTCGGTTTGAGCTGGTGTTCCCACCATCCTTCTTCAATATCATGACGCACGTTCTTGTTCATCTAGTTGACGAGATTGTCATTACGGGACCCGTATTTCTACACAATATGTACCCTTTGAGAGGTTCATGGAGTCCTAAAGAAATATGTCCGTAATCGCTAGGCCGAAGGAAGCATCTCCATGGGCCATCAAACGAGAGGATGTCATCGGGTTTTGTGTTGACTTCATTCCTGGCCTTAAGAAGATAGGTCTCCCTAAATCGCGGTATGAGGGGAGACTGACCGAAAAGGCACGCTTGGAAAGGACTCAATAATATGCAGGACGGATATTCTTGGTCTCAAGCCCACTACACAGCTTCTCTGAACTCTACCTTGGTGACCCGTATGTCGATGAACACAAGAACAGTCTGCGCTTCAAACACCCGGAGCAGTGCGACGACTGGATTACATGTGAACACATCAGGACTTTCAGCAGTTGGTTGGAAGCACGTATCAGAGGTGACAGCACTGTTTGTGAGGAGCTGTACTTGTTATCCAGGGGACCATCTTTGACCGTATTGATTTGGAAAGGATACGAGATAAATGGGAATACATTTTACACGATTGACCAAGATCAAAAGAGCACCAACCAAAACAGCGGTGTCCGCTTTGATGCAACAACCGAGAGGGGAAAGGACACATATTATGGTTACATAGTGGACATATGGGAACTTGACTACGGACATGATTTTAAGGTCCCTTTGTTTAAGTGCAAATGGGTCAATCTGTCAGGAGGCGGGGTACAGGTAGACCCACAGTACGGAATGACAACAGTGGATCTGAAAAATCTTGGGTACACTGACGAACCGTTCGTACTAGCCAATGATGTGGCACAGGTTATCTATGTGAAGGACATGTCCAGTAGACCGAGAAAGAGAAAAGATAAGTAAGCAAATACATCATACGATGAGCCAAAGCGCCACATAGTTCTTTCGGGAAAAGGGACATCGTGGGAGTGGAGGACAAGATGACATGTCTCAAGATTATGAAAAGTTTCATGAAATTCCTCCCTTTAAAGTCAAGGCTGACCCACATCCCGATAAGCGATGAAGATTATCCATGGTTACGGCGCAATAAGCAAATGACACAAGCGAAGAAAAAGTGAAGACTTTCTCCGCAACTATTGTTCGCTTATGATACCATTATATTATAACTGATGAGTATGATACCATTTTTCGTTTTGTACATGCACATGCTATGTGTGGGTCAATTTATGATATACCATGCCAACTTTCAACTTTTTCAGAGTTCATTTGAAATGTCTTATGGTTCGCCCTCGTAATAATTAAAAATAGCAACAATAAGTATTTTGTTGTAAGTAGAAACAAAATAAATTAAATAAAGCAAGAAAGAAAACAAAAAAAAGTGTTTTCAAATTTGAAAATTAGTAATGGCACTAACAGAAAGTTTATAATTTTCCTAAAACTAGAAGCAAAAAGATTTAAAAATAGAGCAAAAAACAAAAGAAAATAAATAATGCAGAAAACAAAACAAAAAACAACAATAAGTATTTTGTTGTAAGTAGAAACAAAATAAATTAAATAAAGCAAGAAAGAAAACAAAAAAAGTGTTTTCAAATTTGAAAATTAGTAATGGCACTAACAGAAAGTTTATAATTTTCCTAAAACTAGAAGCAAAAAGATTTAAAAAATAGAGCAAAAACAAAAGAAAATAAATAATGCAGAAAACAAAACAAAAAAACAACAATAAGTATTTTGTTGTAAGTAGAAACAAAATAAATTAAATAAAGCAAGAAAGAAAACAAAAAAAGTGTTTTCAAATTTGAAAATTAGTAATGGCACTAACAGAAAGTTTATAATTTTCCTAAAACTAGAAGCAAAAAGATTTAAAAAATAGAGCAAAAAACAAAAGAAAATGAATAATGCAGAAAACAAAACAAAAAACAACAATAAGTATTTTGTTGTAAGTAGAAACAAAATAAATTAAATAAAGCAAGAAAGAAAACAAAAAAAGTGTTTTCAAATTTGAAAATTAGTAATGGCACTAACAGAAAGTTTATAATTTTCCTAAAACTAGAAGCAAAAAGATTTAAAAATAGAGCAAAAACAAAAGAAAATAAATAATGCAGAAAACAAAACAAAAAACAACAATAAGTATTTTGTTGTAAGTAGAAACAATATAAATTAAATAAAGCAAGAAAAAAATGCCACCTCTTGGGCCGCCACGGCCGAAATCGACTGGTATCCCTATTTGGGCCAGATTCAGCCCGCAGATGGCCTGAAGGTCCAACAGCAACGAAGGAGCAAATAGGCCCGTAAGCCTGCAGTTCAAAGAGTTCAAGAGGGAGCGGCAGGGGCTTATAAACCACTGCGCTCCCTCTCAACTAGCGAGGTGGGACTAAACTTTGGCCCCGACGCGGCAGCAGCGAGGCCTTTGGTCCCGGTTGGTGGCTCCAACCGGGACTAAAGAGCTTTTTAGTCCGGTTGTAGCCACCAACCGGACCAAAGGTCAGACTTCCCGCCCTTTGGGCTGCCGAAATTGAGGCCTTTGGTCCCGGTTGGTGGCACCAACCGACTAAAGCAGATAGTCCCGTTGGTGCCACCAACCGACTAAAGGATGTGCTATATAAGCAGCACTTGGCGCTTCCGCCAATCGCCCACTTCTCCCCGACGCCTGCTCCTCCTCGTCATTGCCGCCGCCCGACGCCTTCTCCACCTTGTTGCCGCCGCCGCCCGGCCGTCAGCTACTCGCCGCTGCCGCCGCCGCCCCTGTGAGCATAGCCTGCTCCCGCGCCCCTCCGTCCAGCGCCCTGCGCGTCCACACACCGCCCACCCAAGACGGCCGCGCCGCCCACTTCCTGCCTCAGGCGCCATGCCGCCCTTCTGCTGCTGCAGTCGCCGCCGCCTCTGCCTGCCACACCCCACGCCGCCCGCCCTGCCCTGCCTGCATTTTTTGTTCATTGCATTTTTTTCATATGTATAATGTATATATGTATGTGGTAGCTATATATATATATATGTGATGAATGGTCGATGTGGCTATATATGTATGTATGAATATAATGTTCATAGCATTTTTTTGTTTATATATGTTTTTTCATATATGTATTAATTTTATATTTAGGTTGTTAGTAGATATCGATCGATTTTAGGTTAGTGCATTTTAGGTTAGTGTAGAGGAGAAAGTAAAATAAGGAAAAGGAAGAAAAGAGGAAGAAGGAAGAAGGAAGAAGAAGAAGAAGAAAAGAAGAAAAAAAGAGGAGAAGAAGTGTGTATATGTGTTTGTATGTATATATATGTGTACATATTCATAGTATTTTTTCGTAAGTGTATTTTTTTGTTCATTGCATTTTTTTCATATGTATAATGTATATATGTATGTGGTAGCTATATATATATGTGATGAATGGATGTGGCTATATATGTATGCATGTATGAATATAATGTTCATATAGCATTTTTTTGTTTATATATGTTTTTTCATATATGTATTAATTTTATATTTAGGTTGTTAGTAGATATCGATCGATTTTAGGTTAGTGCATTTTAGGTTAGTGTAGAGGAGAAAGTAAAATAAGGAAAAGGAAGAAAAGAGGAAGAAGGAAGAAGGAAGAAGAAGAAGAAAAGAATGAGAGGAAGGAAAATAAGAAGAGGAAGAAAGGAGAAAAGAGGAGAGGAAGAAGAGGAGAAATAAATAAGAAGAGGAAAAAGAAGAAAAGAAGAGGAGAAGAAGAAAGGAATAGAGGAGAAGAAGAAAAATAGAAGAAAAAATTCTATTTTTCTTCTTCTCCTCTATTCCTTTCTTCTTCTCCTCTTTTTTTCTTCTTTACTTCTTCTTCTTCTTCCTTCTTCCTTCTTCCTCTTTTCTTCCTTTTCCTTAATTATTTTCCTTTCTCGAGGGAGAAGAAGAAAAGAAGAGGAGAAGAAGAAAGAAAGGAAAGGAGAAAGAAGAAACTTAAACACGAGGGGTGGTACCGATACCCCTCCCGATATGTATATGTATGTCGCGTCGTTGTCGATATAATTAACCCCCTCTAGATACAACTGCAGCAGCCCCCTCGGCCCTCTCGCTCGACCAAAACTCTCGAGGACACCCAAACCCTAGAGAGAAAACGATGTTGAATAATAATTGACATGTTGTCAATATTTGCGAAACTATGGAGCACTCCGAGACGAAGAAAGCGAAGCGATGTTGGGGAAATAATTGCAAATGGAAGCGATGATGTTGCGTCATTTCTCATCGACACCGTTGGTCAGATGGATGAAGAAGAGGGCTATGATTATGATGGCTTCGACCCTGCATTAATGCCGGTACAAGAGGAGGACTATGTTCATGATGGCTCCGGTGACACAATGGAGGTACAAGACGAAGGAGACCGTGCGAGCCGAGTCACCGAACCGAGTCCGCCAGGTATATATATATTAGTTAAGCCCGTCTTGACAAGTTAATTGATGCATCCATTGTTTTGGTATATGTACACATATTAAGTATACTGTCGTCTTTCTTCCTTATAATTTCTAGCCCTCCGGATCGAGCACAACTTGACGGAGACGAGGCCCAAGAAAAGTTGAGCTCGGATGAAAAGTTTGAGATCATAGAAATCGCGCCCGACGGCGAACCGATTGAACCCATCCGGACAAAGAAGGCATTTTCGCTCGGTCAGGTGTTCTTGTTAGGGAAAGGATCCCGATCAGCATCCAAAGAATGGTATAAGCTCTGCTAAGGATGAAGACCCCGAGGTGTCTTATGTCAATGATTTGCGTAAAGAAGATCTTTGGAATGAGCTGAAGGCAAATTTCACCCTACCGCCAGAGGAGGATCCGGAGAAGCCGCTTAAAGAGTAATTAATCAAGTCTTGTGCTCTTAAGAAGATGGCTGGCCTAATGAGGAGGTGGAGGAAAGAGCTGAACCAGTTTGTCGAAAAAAGAGACACCAGAATTCATCGGCAAATATGAGAAGATCAAAGATCATCGCCCGCATTTGTGGCCCACAAGACATCGGAAAAGAGTAAGAAGATGTCGGAGACAAACAAGAAAAATGCTGCGAAGAAGACGCTTCACCATCGCACGGGTCGTGGCTACCTCAAAGCCCGCCTAAGTGGTCCAAGGCTGAGCATGATCTGCTTGAAAAAGGGATCGAACCGAGACGATCTGCTGGCCGACCGTTGCGGACTTGGTTCTTCGGGCTGGCGGAACCTTGGACCTATAATAGGCGATGTCGATGGACGAACGAGCAACTGCAAACACCAGTCAAGAAACTTCGACAATATATTGCTGCTGCTTGGCGAGGGACGTTCCTTCCAAACAGGAGAAGGACGAGCTCACAATGGCCCTTGGGAATCCCGAGCACCCTGGACGGACACGAGGCACGCCAGGCTCGCTTCGTGGAAGGTTGGTTTTCCGGACGCAGGGGTTACAAAACCCACGAGAGGAGGAAGAAAGTGGAGCATGACCAAATGCAGGCGCTGCTTGGAAGGGTAATGGGGCTAGAGGATCGAGAAGAGGACCGAGAAGCAGCAGATCGCAACAAACGACATGCGAAGCTTCCCGGCTACCCGCCATCTCAGCGCGAAGCAGCGTTGCTTCCACCGAGCTGCTTCAGCGGAGCATGTCTTGACGGCTCCTGCCAGCTATCCGTGGATGGTATCACGAGTCTCAAAATTGCCACATTATGGCGCGATGCATGAATTTGAAGGTCAAGGCGGCTGTTGGCCAAGTTTATCCTAGTGGACCCGCACAACTTATCACCGCCACCGATTCGGAAGGATTTGCTAAGGTGATGGTTGATGAAATAACGGAGGATTTGAGGACCTCGGCTTGAGCACCCTACCGGTGAAGGGAGACTAGGCTGGGTTCTGCTCAAGACTCCATGCCTATGGCGGAAGGAGCTCATCGACCTTCTCGAATGGGCGCCTCCGCCTCCTCCTCCTCATCCGGCGAGTCGGGGCACTCCGCCTCCTCCACCGCCTCCTCCTCCGTGAGTGAAGATCAGGCACGCGTGGCGGCACTCCGCCCCTTCTCCGGCGCGTGGCGGCACTCCGCCTCCTCCTTCTCCGCCTCGCCAGACAAGGGCGGAAGAGACCCGCCCGCCCGGCTGCTCCGGCGCGTCGTAGTCCTTCTCCTCCGCCTCGTAAGCAAGCACGAAAGAAGACAGACGCCGCAGCCGCTCCGTCTGCTCCAGCGTCTAGCAGCACAAGAAGAGAGAGGTAATACAGATACGGTCCACCTCTAAAGCCTGTAGAGAAGTTACCGTATGAGAGGAGCAAGGAGGAAAATGATACGATCGTGCGAGCCAAGTGAAGGAGTTCTTTGAAGGGGTTAAAGCAAAGATACATCCACCTCCGGAGGAGAAGGTCGATCCGGTGAAAGCAAAGCGCACTCGATGCCCCGAGGAAACCACCAAAGTCTCCGCCGAGAACCAACTATGAGCGCATTCTGAATGACATATCTCCAAGCCAAGCGGTGGGAACTACTGTCGGGATAAAAGGTCAAAAGAACAACGGGCAAAGGGGAAAAAATTGCCCAGCTCGGCGAACAAGCACAGCAATCGTGCCCCTCGCTGAATGTGTCTAATCCTCCGGGCACGGTGGCCGGTTATGGCAATCTTGAAGATTACCTGCCTGACGATGCACTTCCTGATTTCATGGAGGTGGACTTATTTAGATACTGATCACGGAAGCCTCTCGTCAAAGATGAAAAGTCTCGACAACAATGATGCGAAGATTCCACAGTTGGTACATGAAAACCTGCAGAGAGTCTGAGGGGACGAACAGTTTGTATCTGAAAATTAAAGAGGAGCACGACCTCGTTTCAAATGATGTGTTGGCTGTTCCATTTGAGGAGTTCTTGAGTTCTTCAATCAAAAGGCCCTCGATAAATTAATGGTCTTTTGCTACTGCTGTAAGTACTATTTCGTCATTAGTCGTATATATAGCTCGGCTCTTTCATTGCATGTATTTATAATTAATTATCCTCAATATATTATGCAGATTGAAGATCGTCGAGTGCAAGAAAAATGAAATCTATGATATTGGGTTCATTAACACAAATATCATAGATGTTTTTCTGGTTAAAAAGCTACCAAGAGGCCGAGGACAACTTGCTACAATCATTGATCAAAAATCAAAACAAAGATACCATACTCTTTCCTTACCACGGCCCGTGAGTGTTACTGTCGTGTGCATATTCGGTTTTCCTTATTACTCGGCGAGGTTAATGTAATTGATGAGTTATGCTTGCGTGTAGGTACCACTATATTCTTACGGAGATTAAGCTTGGCGTGGACTAGTAACCGTCTTAGACTCGAGACGGAAAGATCCCAGCACCTATGCGGACATGACTGACATGCTCAGCAAGTAAGTTCAATCGATCATTATCGCACCATATCGGCAACTTTTTATTCATTTCTTGATATCTCAAGTAATAACAAATATTTTCTTTGTCTTGCAGGGTTTGGAAACAGTTCACCGCACAAGCTCCGGGACTGCCAAGGAGCTGCGATATACATACCAAAGTAAGTACTCTTGGCGCGCATCTCCGTTGATTCTATAGCTATACTTTCATCAATGCCATTTATATAATGCTTCATTATCAGTTTGATTGACCTCTATTTCTCGTAAAGTGCTTGTGGCAGGAGGAAGGGAATGATTTACGTGGATACTACGTGTGCGAGTTCATCCACAACGCGACATTGAAAAACAAGCGGGGCTACTCTAGAAGACAATATGAAGTGCGTAAGCAATAATATTCGCAATTTCATTTTATTACACCATCATTTCTGTTGAGTTTCATTCATATATATGTATTAATTAACCCCCTTCTTCAAATTAGACGTGGCAGATGCGGATGAACTCCTAGAACCAGATCGCATGAAAGCAATTCAAGAGGAATTGGCGGGATTCTTTCTTGATCACGTCATCAAGAAAAGCGGAGAATACCATGTGGAACTTGAATTCAAATCCTAGTGGTTTGTAATTAAGAGATCTTATATAGATTGTACATGTATGTAGCCAGTAAAACTTGTTGTTCGACCAATCTCTCGTAGAAGGAGAGGTCGATCGATCACTTCTCTCGGTATGCATGACGAACTTCAGATGAATGGTTCTCTCGATCACTTATGTATATTTACTACGTAGCGTCGAGCAAGCACGGACATAATTAAGAGAGGACACTTCTCTCTATTAATTAGCTAGCTAACAGAAACACCTAAATTAACCCCCCAAAACCCCCAACCCCCCTCCTTTCAAAAAAAAACAAAAACCAGGCCACTGGAATGCAGACACGTGGACGCCTTTTGGTCCCGGTTGGAGCCACCAACCGGGACCAAAGGCCCTCGACCGGCTCGGCGCCACAGGGCCACGTGGAGGCTCATTGGTCCCGGTTCGTGTCTGAACCGGGACTAATGGGTTAAGGTATTAGTAACGACCCATTAGTCCCGGTTCCCGAACCGGGACTAAAGGCCCTTACGAACCGGGACTGATTGGTGGTTTTCTACTAGTGTTGGTGTCAAGCGCATGAAGAAGCTCCATGCTGATGGACTTTTAGAGTCTCTCGATTATGAATCATTTGACACATGCGAACCATGCCTCATGGGCAAAATGACCAAGACTCCGTTCTCCGGAATAATGGAGCGAGCAACCAACTTATTGGAAATCATACATACTGATGTATGCGGTCCAATGAGCGTTGAGGCTCGCGGAGGATATTGTTATGTTCTCACTCTCACTGACGACTTGAGTAGATATTGGTATGTCTAATTGATGAAACAAAAGTCTGAGACCTTTGAAAAGTTCAAGGAATTTCAGAATGAGGTAGAGAATCAACATGATCGAAAGATAAAGTTCTTACGATCAGATCGTGGAGGAGAATATTTAAGTGACGAATTTGGTACGCACTTAAGGAAATGTGGAATCGTTTCACAACTCACGCCACCTGGAACACCTCAGTGTAACGGTGTGTCCGAACGTCGTAATCGCACTTTATTGGATATGGTGCGATCTATGATGTCTCTTACCGATTTACCGCTATCTTTTTGGGGATACACTCTAGAGACAGTGATACGTCCATTTTGCATCATGCTTTTATATCAATATTTATCGCATTATGGGCTGTTATTTCACGTTATGTCACAATACTTATGGCTATCTATTATATAATTAAAACATCACGTTCACCCACACAGATTAAACTATCTAAGCCATTAATTTTAGATATAAACGGCTAAGATGTCAAGATGTAACGTTACATACAAATAAATATTATCATGTACAAAGAGTTCAACAAGACACGTATACTAATAGATTGGTTTCGGCTGATGCTATTCAGATAGACGTGAAAAAGAAGAAAAGTACTAAAAGCTATTCCTTCCGAAGGAGTCTGTCCCAGATATACTAAAGTCAAAAGCTACTATGCTTTGCACAAGGCCGGATATATTAAGGAGACCGACCGTGTGCCTACATCGGGCTTCCAGCTGCCAAAGACCTTGACCACCTCGGCATCGCCGGTACACCGTACGTAGGCCTTCTTTCTAGCCAAAGCCCGTGACCATCTCGGTCTCCCCTGCACACCGATGCCGGCTGCTGGATGCAAGTCGTAATCTACGATTTTGAACAGCGCAACAACAGTCGAAGACATACGTATATGGATGTGCATGGCATGAGGATGAATATGACGACGAACTGATTGTATCATTAGCTAGCCCGCAGCGGTCGCCGGCCGACGGCAGCGGCAACAGAGCAGAGCGTCTCAGGGGATAGGAACGCCGCGGCGTGGCGGCATGGTCGCTGACTCACGGTGGTAGCCTCACCATCAAGCTGAGTCAAGGGGCCAATGCAATTATGGGCACCAGCCGAAGCATAACACGCACGTACGCATGCATATAGATGTGATGACGTGTGCTGATTAATCTTTGTCTTGCTCATACTCATTGATTCTTCATGGGTAAAGCTACTACATGACATATCTATGATCGTACCAGCTAGGCTGCGTATCATATCTGGATATGTATGTGAGTTATATACGTTCTGTACGGGGCCTATATGCAGTTGTTTAAATTTACTACATCCTGCATCATGCATGTACGTGAAATCAGTTGGTTTTTTTTCCGGGATAAATCACTTGGTTTTGAAGCAACTACATATTTCATTTATAGAGTATCAATGTGTACCTTTTTGTAGGATCTATTTGATAAAGAATCGATGGTTGTATAGTCTTTGCTACAATTTTGAACAGCTATGATATACTATAATAAAGGCCTACTAACTGAATTTCCTAATGTTTTGCTTTTATGAGATATATTTTCTAGCATATTCTTCTTTTCTCAGCTCAAACCGCACTGTAAAAACTTTATATGGTCCGTCAAATAAATGTCTTGCTTTTTTGGGAGATTTTGTAGCGTATTATCATTGTTAAACAAGATTCTCCATGGTGTATTTTTGGTACAAGTTCTGCGTGTCATAGGCTCACCTTCAAAAATAGTGTTATCTTGATGAAGCAGAAGCAAAAGATGTATAAAGTGCTTACGGATCAAGAGAAGAGAACCCTAACAACGGGAGGGACAATCCACGCCTGTTCTCCAAAACCTCAACACATAGACTAAAAGTGGTCATGAGCTACAATTTAGTTCAATGTACCTTGGAGAACTTCCTTAAGTTTTAATATTAGTTTTTTATAACACTCTTACTTGGTGGATAAAGACTGCATCTCTATTTTAAACATAAGGAATAGTATGTGGAATCCATATCTGGACAAATATCATATAAATTTAATATACAGATTAATAGTTTAGTTTTTATGAAACATACTAATATGGAATAAATAATTTACAAATAGAAAATTGATGTCCATTCCATAGAATTTTTTATGATGCGATGGAGGACCAGTGTGAAAATAACAGGACCAAATGTATCTGCTTCATGGATATATTAACATGCATGAGCTCCATATAGCACAAAAACATATGTACGTCACCACAAACAAAATATCCAGGAAGGATAACCATGTTCTGGCTACAACGCTATGGAAGGAACAATGTCATGCACATAATGTGCCATGTCATTTATGCAAAGGAATATAAGTTGATGAAGGTGGATATGATAAGAAGGACAAGTTGTGGTGAGCTCCAGTAATAGAAAATTTCTTAATAGTTTTCAGTAAATATATGGTGAAATTAAATTGCTTTAGAATGGCAGGTGACATAGAAAATTAAATTAAAATGGCCATGCATGAATGCATATAAAAGACATGATATCGTAGGAGTAAAAATTATAAATGCGACCAATGAAAAGATGGCAGATGATTATTTACGAACCAAGTTCCTTATAATTTTATGGATAGAAAGATAGTCCTCATGGATGTGGAGTAGATGAGAGAAAGTCATACTCCACTCAATGTTGTTTTAGAAAAATATTTCTGTTGTTTTGCATGGCATATACATATACGAGTACCATTTATCCTTTGTTTTGATTTAGAAAGTCCTTGGATACAATCCAATTTACTAAAATGGAAAGACATACCTTCTTCCAAAAATAATGAAAAAACATTTGCATGTAAGTTCTCAAGATATACATTTTTCGTATTATACTTTTATGTCAATTTTTCATTTTGAATTTTATATTAATACTATACAAACGAGAAAAGTAATATACATGTAAAATTATATGGTAAATCGAGCTGTGCAATTGCGTGGGCCATCCATCTCTGATCCATTGATTTTAATTAGTATGGTTAACATTAAAAGATAAAAAAAGTTAGGTAAAACATTAATCATGTACAAACGAGTCTCATAACATGATATGATATTTGGGATAAGAGACAATAACTAATACACCCTACCCTTCAAAAAAAAACTAATACACCCTTAGTCCCAAAAAAAGTGTCGCTGATTTAGTACAAAATTGATATAAAATGGTATTAAACACTATACAACCATTGGTTCTTTATCAAATAGATCCTACAAAAAGGTACAATACATTGACACTCTATAAACTACTTCAAAACCAAGTGATTTCTCCCGCAAAAACAAACCAAGTATGCATGACCAATCTAAACATTCACAAAGCATTTTTTTTACAATTGCCGATCTTTTAATAAAAAAATATTAAAATTTTACATTCATTGCCGAAATAAATAACCCCAGTATTTTTTATGGCGCACCTTGCGAATGAATTATTGTGTGCAACTAATAAGGCTTCAATAATATACATTTTCAAATACAAAGACACATTGAAATGACAAATCATGGTTGCCAAATATAAAAATTGCAAACAAAAATCTAGACGCGCAAAATGCGCGGGTAAAACTGCTAGTTCTCTCTTATTTTACAAGGTTTACATGAAGAGGGAGAATGCCGGCAGCTGGAATTCTAGGCTGGAAAAGGAGCAAATATTGAAGGCCTATTCTGCGCAACTCCAAAAGTCCTAAAACTCCACGGAATACCTTAAAATAAATAAAGAAAAATCGTCGCCGAAGATGAAGGCCAGGGGGCCGACACCCTGCTCACGAGGGTGGGGGGCACGCCCCCTCCCCCTGGGCGCGCCCCCTACCTTGTGGGCCCCCTGGTGGCTCTCTGACGCCCATCTTCTCCTATATGAAGTCTTTCGGTGAGAAAAAAACCACAAGCAACCTTTCAGGACGAGACTCCGCCGCCACGAGGCGGAACCTTGGCGGAACCAATCTAGGGCTCCGGCAGAGCTATGCTGCCGGGGACACTTCCCTCTGGGAGGGGGAAATCATCGCCATCATCATCACCAATGCTCCTCTCATCGGGAGAGGGCAATCTCCTTGAACATCTTCACCAGCACCATCTCATCTCCAAACCCTAGTTCATCTCTTGTATCCAATTCTTGTCTCCAAGTCCGGGATTGGTGCTAGTAGGTTGCTAGTAGTGTTGATTACTCCTTGTAGTTGATGCTAATTAGTTTACTTGGTGGAAGATCATATGTTCAGATCCTTTATGCATATTATTACCCCTCTGATTATGAACATGAATATGCTTTGTGAGTAGTTACGTTTGTTCCTGAGGACACGGGAGAAGTCTTGCTATTAGTAGTCATGTGAATTTGGTATTCGTTCGATATTTTGATGAGATGTATGTTGTCTAGCCTCTAGTGGTGTTATGTGAACGTCGACTACATAACACTTCACCATTATTTGGGCCTATAGGAAGGCATTGGGAAGTAATAAGTAGATGATGGGTTGCTAGAGTGACAGAAGCTTGAACCCTAGTTTATGCGTTGCTTCGTAATGGGCTGATTTGGATCCATGTGTTTCATGCTATGGTTAGGTTTACCTTAATACTTTTGTTGTAGTTGTGGATGATTGCAATGGAGGTTAATCATAAGTGGGATGCTTGTTCAAGTAAGAACAGCACCCAAGCACCGGTCCACCCACATATCAAATTATCAAAGTACCGAACGCGAATCATATGAGCGTGATGAAAACTAGCTTGATGATATTCCCATGTGTCCTCGGGAGCGCTTTTCTTATTATAAGAGTTTGTTCCGGCTTGTCCTTTGCTACAAAATGGATTGGGCCACCTTGCTGCACCTTATTTACTTTTGTTACTTGTTGCTCGTTACAATTTATCTTATCACAAAACTATCTGTTACCACTTATTTCAGTACTTGCAGAGAATACCTTGCTGAAAACCGCTTATCATTTCCTTCTGCTCCTCGTTGGGTTCGGCACTCTTACTTATCGAAAGGACTACGATAGATCCCCTATACTTGTGGGTCATCAAGATTCTTTTCTGGCGCCGTTGCCGGGGAGTGTAGCGCCTTTGGTAGGTGGAATTTGGTAAGAAAAATTTATATAGTGTGCTGAAATTTTCTGTCACTTGTTACTATGGATAGTAATTCTATGAGGGGCTTGTTCGGGGTATCTTCACCCCTTCTAGTAGAGCAAAGAGTTGCCCCTCAACCCACTGAACCTATTGAAAATGAAACTCCTTTTGAATTTCGTTCGAGTATCATGGAAAAACAGCTGGCTAATACTTTTACAGGAGATGGAACAAAGCATCCTGACGAGCATCTTCACTATGTGGATGATATTTGTGGACTATTTAAGCTTGTAGGTATACCCGATGATGTTTTTAAGAAGAAGGCTTTTCCTTTATCTTTGAATGGAGACGCATTGACATGGTATAGGCTATGTGATACGAGATCATGGAACTATAAAAGAGTGAAATTGGAATTTCATCAAAAGTATTACCCTATGCATCTTGTTCATCGTGATCGCAATTATATATATAATTTTTGGCCTCGTGAAGGAGAAAGCATCGCTCAAGCTTGGGGGAGGCTTAAATCAATGTTATATTCATGCCCCAATCATGACCTCTCAAGAGAAACAATTCTTCAGAATTTTTATGGTCGGCTTTCTGATAACAATCGCACCATGCTCGATACTTCTTGTGCTGGCTCTTTTATGATGAAGACTATTGAATTCATATGGAATTTATTGGATAGAATTAAACGCAACTCTGAAGATTGGGACCTCGATGAAGGTAAGGAGTCAGGTATGACACCTAAGTTTGATTGTGTTAAATCTTTTATGGATACCGATATTTTCCGTAAGTTTAGCACTAAATATGGACTTGACTCTGAGATAGTAGCTTCTTTTTGTGAATCTTTTGCTACTTATGTTGATCTCCCTAAGGAGAAGTGGTTTAAATATCATCCTCCCATAGAAGTAAAAGTAGCTGCACCTATTAAAGTTGAAGAAAAGACTATCACTTATAATGATCCTATTGTTCCCACATCTTATGTTGAGAAACCACCTTTCCCTGTTAGAGTAAAGGATCATGCTAAAGCTTCAACTGTTGTTCGTAAAAGCAATATCAGAACTTATGTACCTCCTGAGCAAGTTAAAGTAGAACCCAATATTGCAATTTTTAAAGATCTCTTGTCTGGTAATATTGATGGGCATGTTATTCAGTTCGAAGGTGAAACTGCTAGAATTGCTAAACCCTGTGCTAAAGACAAACATAGACCTGTGGTAGGCGTGCCTGTTATTTCTGTTAAAATAGGAGATCATTGTTACCATGGCTTATGTGATATGGGTGCGAGTGCTAGTGTTATACCACATACTTTATACGAAGAAATTAAGAATGAAATTGCACCTGCTGAATTAGAAGGTATTGATGTCACAATTAAACTTGCCAATAGAGATACTATTTCACCAATTGGGATTGTTAGAGATGTTGAAGTCTTGTGTGGGAAAACTAAATATCCTGCTGATTTTCTGGTTCTTACTTCTCCGCAAGATAGCTTTTGTCCCATTATATTTGGTAGTCCCTTCTTGAATACTGTTAATGCTATGATAGACTGCAAAAAGAATGTTGTTACTGTTGGCTTGGATGATAAGGTTCATGAGTTTAATTTCTCTAAATTTAGTAAACAACATCGTGAGGAAGAATTGCCTAGTAAGGATGAAATTATTGGTCTTGCTTCTATTTCTGTACCTCCCAGTGATCCTTTGGAACATTATTTGCTAGACCATGAAAATGAAATGTTTATGAATGAAAGAAGGGAAATAGATGAAGTATTCTTTAAACAGGAACCTATTCTGAAACACAATTTGCCTGTTGAAATCCTAGGGGATCCTCCTCCACCCAAGGGTGATCCCGTATTTGAGCTTAAACCGTTGCCTGATAATCTTAAGTATGCTTATCCTGATGAAAAGAATATATATCCTGTTATTATTAGTGCTAATCTTTCAGAGCATGAAGAACAAAGATTATTGAAAACTCTAAAGAAGAACAGTGCCGCTATTGGATATACTCTTGATGATCTTAAGGGCATTAGTCCCACTCTATGTCAGCATAATAAATTGCATAATAAATTTGGAAGCGGATGCCAAACCAGTTTGTGATCCTCAACGACATTTGAATCCTAAAATGAAAGAAGTGGTAAGAAAAGAAATACTCAAGCTCATGGAGGCAGTATAATTTATCCCGTTGCTGATAGTAAGTGGGTAAGTCCTGTCCATTATGTCCCTAAGAAGTGAGGTATTACTATTGTCCCTAATGATAAAGATGAATTAATTCCGCAAAGAATTATCACAGGTTATAGGATGGTAATTGATTTCCACAAATTAAATAAAGCTACTAAGAAAGATAATTACCCCTTACCTTTTATTGACCAAATGCTAGAAATATTATGCAAACATACACATTATTGCTTTCTAGATGGTTATTCTGGTTTCTCTCAAATACCTGTGTCGGCTAAAGATCAATCAAAGACTACTTTTACATGCCCTTTTGGTACTTTTGCTTATAGACGTATGCCTTTTCATTTATGTAATGCACCTGCTACCTTTCAAAGATGCATGATGGCTATATTCTCTGACTTTTGTGAAAAGATTTGTGAGGTTTTCATGGACAATTTTTCCGTCTATGGTTCCTATTTTGATGATTGCTTGAGAAATCTTGATCGAGTTTTGCAGAGATGTGAAGGAACTAATCTTGTCTTGAATTGGGAAAAGTGCCACTTTATGGTTAATGAAGGTATTGTTTTGGGACAGAAAGTTTCTGAAAGAGGTATTGAAGTTGATAAGGCCAAGGTTGATGCTATTGAAAATATGCCATGTCAAGGACATCAAAGGTATAAGAAGTTTCCTTGGTCACGTCGGGTTTTATAGGAGGTTCATTAAGGACTTCTCAAAAATTTCTCAGTCTCTGACTAATTTGTTACAAAAAGATGTACCATTTGTCTTTGATGATGATTGTGTAGAAGCATTTGAAATACTTAAGAAAACATTAGTCTCTGCACCTATTGTTCAGCCACCTGATTGGAATTTACCCTTTGAAATTATGTGCGATGCTAGTGATTATACTGTAGGTGCTGTTCTAGGGCAAAGAGTTGATAAGAAATTAAATGTTATCCATTATGCTAGTAAAACTATAGACAATGCTCAAAGAAATTTTGCTACTACCTAAAAGGAACTTTCAGCAGTTGTATTTGCTTGTGATAAATTCAGACCCTATATTGTTGATTCTAAAGTAACTATTCACACTGATCATGATGCTATTAAATATCTTATGGAAAAGAAAGATGCTAAACCTAGACTTATTAGATGGGTTCTCTTGCTGCAAGAATTTGATTTGCATATTGTTGCTAGAAAAGGAGCTGAGAACCCCGTTGCAGACAACTTATCTAGGTTAGAGAATGTTCTTGATGACCCACTACCTATTCATGATAGCTTTCCTGATGAACAATTAATTGTCGTAAGCACTTCTCGTAGCACTCCATGGTATGTTGAGTATGCTAATTATATTGTTGCTAAATTTATACCACCTAGCTTCACATACCAACAAAAGAAAAAGTTTTATGATTTGAGACATTACTTTTGGGATGATCCACATCTTTATAAAGAAGGAGTAGATGGTGTTATTAGACGTTGTGTACCTGAGCATGAACAGGAACAGATCCTACGCAAGTGTCACTCCGAAGCTTATGGAGGACACCACGCTGGAGATAGAACTGCACATAAGGTATTGCAATCTGGTTTTTATTGGCCTAATCTCTTCAAGGATGCCCGTAAGTTTGTTTTATCTTGTGATGAATGTCAAAGAATTGGTAATATTAGTAGACGTCAAGAAATGCCTATGAATTATTCACTTGTTATTGAACCATTTGATGTTTGGGGCTTTGATTATATGGGACCTTTTCCTGCCTCTAATGGATACACTCATATTTTAGTTGTTGTTGATTACGTTACTAAGTGGGTAGAAGCCATTCCAACTAGTAGAGCTGGTCATAACACTTCTATCAAAATGCTTAAGGAAGTTATTTTTCCGAGGTTTGGAGTCCCTAGATATATAATGACTGATGGTGGTTCACATTTTATTCATGGTGCTTTCCGTAAAATGCTTGCTAAATATGACGTTAATCATAGAATTGCATCTCCATATCACCCGCAGTCTAGTGGTCAAGTAGAATTGAGTAATAGAGAGCTCAAATTAATTTTGCAAAAGACTGTTAATAGGTCTAGAAAGAATTGGTCCAAGAAACTTGATGATGCATTATGGGCCTATAGAACTGCATGTAAGAATCCTATGGGTATGTCTCCGTATAAAATGGTTTATGGAAAAGCATGTCACTTACCTCTCGAACTAGAACATAAGGCATATTGGGCTATTAAAGAGCTCAACTATGATTTCAAACTTGCCGGTGAGAAGAGGTTATTTGATATTAGCTCACTTGATGAATGGAGAACCCAAGCTTATGAAAATGCCAAGTTGTTTAAAGAAAAAGTTAAAAGATGGCATGATAAAAGGATACAAAAGCGTGAGTTTAATGTAGGTGATTACGTATTGCTATACAACTCTCGTTTAAGATTTTTTGCAGGAAAACTTCTCTCTAAATGGGAAGGTCCCTACGTTATCAAAGAGGTCTATCGTTCCGGTGCCATAAAAATCAACAACTTCGCAGGCACAAATCCAAAGGTGATAAACGGTCAAAGGATCAAACACTATATCTCAGGTAATCCTATAAATGTTGGAACTAATATTATTGAAACCGTAACCCCAGAGGAATACATAAGGGACACTTTCCAGAATGTTCCAGACTCCAAAAAGGAATAGGTATGTGTTACGGTAAGTAAACCGACTCCAAAACAAATTCTAAGGCAATATTTCTCTGTTTTGCAATTTTTAGAAAAATAGAAAAATAAGTAGCGGTCCGGGGAGGACACAAGGCCTCCACGAGGGTGGAGGGCGTGCCCTATCCCCCTGGGCGCGCCCCCTACCTCGTGAGCACCCCGTGTGTCCTCCGGACTCCGTTTTCTTGCAAGATACATATTCCGGTCAGTAAAAATTCATTATATATTCTCCCGAAGGTTTTGACGACCGTATCACGCAAATATCCTCTGTTTTCGTTTCGAGCTGTTTCCGTTGCAGATTTGAGGATTCTGGAGACTCGATCATCCTTCTATGAGGGTGAGCCTATGCCATGGAAGGTGGACGACAAGCTAGCATCATCAACAACACCTCCACCGCCAGCAAAAAAGAAGGAGCCATAATCACATGGGTATGGGCACTCCCCTTGGCAACTGCCAAGCTTGGGGGAGATGCCCCGGTATCATATCACCATCACAACTCCTATCTTTACCGTTTTTTGTAGTTTGATCCTATTAGTAGTATCTTGATATAGTAGAATAAAGTCATGGCATGATCTAGTTTTGAAGTTTTGCTTTATGATCCCTCTATGCAATCGAGTCCGTGAGCTATATATAATAAAGATTAGTGTTGAGTCAAAGGCTTGATTATTTTGCCATGATTTTGAGTGAATAAAAGAAAAGAATAAAAAGAAACAAAGATTTCATATTGATCTTATTGAAAGTAATGGCTTCACATAGAAAGAGTATGATGATTAAAAGTTGTTGGGAGTTGGCAAATATAGCTTTGGTCATCGTTGCAAGTAATAGGAAGTAATAAAGAGAGAGAGGTTTCACATATAGATATATTATCATTGACATCTTTTATGATTGGGAGCACTCATTAAAATATGACATGCTAAAGAGTTGATGTTGGACTAGGAAGACAACATAATGGGTTATGTTTTCTTATATCTGAGATAAAGTATGTTGTCATGGTTCCTCTAACATGTTGAGCTTGCCTTTCCCCCTCATGCTAGCCAAATTCTCAGCACCAAGTAGAGATACTACTTGTGCTTCCAAATACCCTTAAACCAGTTAGCCATGCGAGTCCACCATATCTACCTATGGATTGAGTAAGATCCTTCAAGTAAGTTGTCATCGGTGCAAGCAATAAGAATTGCTCTCTAAATATGCATGACTTATTAGTGCAGAGAAATAAGCTTTGTACGAACTTGTTGTGGACGCAATAAAAGCGAGGGACCGCATAATAAAGGTTCACATACAAGGGGCAATATAAAGTGACGTTCTTTTGCATTAAGATTTTGTGCATCCAACCATAAAAGCGCATGGCAACCTCTGCTTCCCTCTGCAAAGGGCCTATCTTTTATTATTATCCTCTACCTTATGCAAGAGTCACGGTGATCTTCACCTTTCCCTTTTTATTTTAATCCTTCGGCAAGCTCAGCATGTTGGAAAGAACATGATATATATGTCTAATTGGGTGTAGGGGAGCATGAATTATTATTGTTGACATTACCCTTGAGGTAAAAGGTTGTGGGGCAAAACTATAAGCCCCTATCTTTCTCTGTGTCTGATTAAAACTCCGTAACCACAAGTATTGCGTGAGTGTTAGCAATTATGAAGGACTAAGTGATAGTTGAGTATGTGGACTTGCTTTTAAGCTCTGACATAGACTCTTTCCGATGTTATGATAAATTGCAATTGCTTCAATGACTGAGGTTATAATTTGTTGATGCTCAATAAGGTTTCTGATTCATACTTTGGCCTTATGAAAAGATCATCACTTGAACATGAGTAATCATATGACAAAATCTATGTATGTTGCTGTTATGAGAATAATCATGATGCCTTCATGTCCGTATTTTATTTTTATCGACGCCTCTACCTCTAAATATGTGGACATATTTATTGTTATCGGCTTTTCTCTTGAGGACAAGTGAGGTCTAAGCTTGGGGGAGTTGATACGTCCATTTTGCATCATGCTTTTATATCGATATTTATCGCATTATGGGCTGTTATTTCACTTTATGACGCAATACTTATGGCTATTCTCTCTTATTTTACAAGGTTTACATGAAGAGGGAGAATGCCGGCAGCTAGAATTCTAGGCTGGAAAAGGAGCAAATATTGAAGGCCTATTTTGCGCAACTCCAAAAGTCCTGAAACTCCACGGAATACCTTAAAATAAATAAAGAAAAATCATCACCGAAGATGAAGGCCAGGGGGCCCACACCCTGCTCATGAGGGTGGGGGCGCGCCCCCTACCTCGTGGGCCCCCTGGTGGCTCTCCGACGCCCATCTTCTCCTATATGAAGTCTTTCGATGGTAAAAAAACCACAAGCAACCTTTCGGTACGAGACTCCGCCGCCACGAGGCGGAACCTTGGCGGAACCAATCTAGGGCTCCGGCAGAGCTGTGCTGCCGGGGACACTTCCCTCCGGGAGGGGGAAATTAATTCCATCATCATCACCAACGCTCCTCTCATCGGGAGAGGGCAATATCCTTGAACATCTTCACCAGCACCATCTCATCTCCAAACCCTAGTTCATCTCTTGTATCCAATTCTTGTCTCCATGTTCGGGATTGGTGCTAGTAGGTTGCTAGTAGTGTTGATTACTCCTTGTAGTTGATGCTAATTAGTTTACTTGGTGGAAGATCATATGTTCAGATCCTTTATGCATATTATTACCCCTCTGATTATGAACATGAATATGCTTTGTGAGTAGTTACGTTTGTTCCTGAGGACACGGGAGAAGTCTTGCTATTAGCAGTCATGTGAATTTGGTATTCGTTCAATATTTTGATGAGATGTATGTTGTCTAGCCTCTAGTGGTGTTATGTGAACGTCGACTACATAACACTTCACCATTATTTGGGCCTAGAAGAAGGCATTGGGAAGTAATAAGTAGATGATGGGTTGCTAGAGTGACAGAAGCTTGAACCCTAGTTTATGCGTTGCTTCGTAAGGGGCTGATTTGGATCCATATGTTTCATGCTATGGTTAGGTTTACCTTAATACTTTTGTTGTAGATGCGGATGCTTGCAATAGAGGTTAATCATAAGTGGGATGCTGGTTCAAGTAAGAACAGCACCCAAGCACCGGTCCACCCACATATCAAATTATCAAAGTACCGAACGCGAATCATATGAGCGTGATGAAAACTAGCTTGATGATATTCCCATGTGTCATCGAGAGCGCTTTTTCTATTATAAGAGTTTGTTCCGGCTTGTCCTTTGCTACAAAAAGGATTGGGCCACCTTGTTGCACCTTATTTACTTTTTTTACTTGTTGCTCGTTACAATTTATCTTATCACAAAACTATCTGTTACCACTTATTTCAGTACTTGCAGAGAATACCTTGCTGAAAACCGCTTATCATTTCTTTATGCTCCTCGTTGGGTTCGACACTCTTACTTATTGAAAGGACTACGATAGATCCCCTATACTTGTGGGTCATCAGACAGCTACATTCACTTTAAATAGGGCACCGTCTAAATCCGTTGAGACGACACCATATGAATTATGGTTTGGGAAGAAACCTAAGCTGTTGTTTCTAAAAGTTTGGGGATGCGATGTTATGTCAAGAAACTTCAACCTGAAAAGCTTGAACCCAAGTCGGAAAAATGCGTCTTCATAGGATACCCTAAGGAAACCATTGGGTATACCTTCTACCTCAGATCCGAAGGCAAGATCTTTGTTGCCAAGAACGGGTCCTTTCTGGAGAAAGAGTTTCTCTCGAGAGAATTGGGAGGAAAGTGGAACTTGATGAAGTACTACCTCTTGAACCGGTGAGTAGCGCAGCTCAGGAAGATGTTCCTGTGGTGCCAGCACCAACTGAAGAGGAAGTTAATGATGATGATCAAGGTACTTCGGATCATGTTACTACTGAACTTCGTAGGTCCACGAGGACACGTTCCACACCAGAGTGGTATGGCAATCCTGTCCTGGAAATCATGTTGTTAGACAACGGTGAACCTTCGACCTATGAAGAAGCGATGGCGGGCGCAGATTCCAACAAATGGCTTGAAGCCATGTAATCCGAGATAGGATCCATGTATGAAAACGAAGTATGGACTTTGACAGACTTGCCCGATGATCGGCGAGCGATAGAAAACAAATGGATCTTTAAGAAGAAGACGAACGTGGATGGTAATGTTACCATCTATAAAGCTCGACTTGTCACTAAGGGTTATTGACAACTTCAAGGGATTGACTACGATGAGACATTCTCTCCCATAGCGAAGCTAAAGTCCGTCCGAATCATGCTAGCAATTGCCGCATACTATGATTATGAGATATGGCAAATGGACGTCAAAACGGCATTCGTTAACGGTCATCTTAAGGAAGAATTGAATATGATGCAGCCGGAAGGTTTTATCGACCCTGATAATGCTAACAAGGTATGCAAGCTCCAGCGATCCATTTATGGGCTGGTGCAAGCATCTCAGAGTTGGAACATTTGCTTTGATGAGATGATCAAAGCGTTTGGGTTTATGCAGACTTATGGAGAAGCCTGCGTTTACAAGAAAGTGAGTGGGAGCGCTGTAGCATTTCTCATATTATATGTAGATGACATACTTTTGATGGGAAATGATATAGAACTCTTGGATGGCATAAAGGCCTACTTGAATAAGTGTTTTTCAATGAAGGACCTTGGAGAAGCTGCTTACATACTAGGCATTAAGATCTATAGGGATAGATCAAGACGCCTCATAGGTCTTTCACAAAGCACATACCTTGATAAGATATTGAAGAAGTTCAATATGGATCAGTCCAAGAAAGGGTTCTTGCCTGTATTGCAAGGTGTGAGATTGAGCTCGGCACAATGCCCGACCACGGTAGAAGATAAAGAAGAGATGAGTGTCATCCCCTATGCATCAGCCATAGGGTCTATTATGTATGCCATGCTGTGTACCAGACCTGATGTAAACCTTGCTGTAAGTTTGGTAGGAAGGTACCAAAGTAATCCCAGCAAGGAACACTGGACAACGGTCAAGAATATCCTGAAGTACCTGAAAAGGACAAAGGACATGTTTCTCGTTTATGGAGGTGACGAAGAGCTCGTCGTAAAGGGTTACGTCGACGCTAGCTTTGACACAGATCTGGATGACTCGAAGTCACAAACCGGATACATGTATATTTTGAATGGTGGGGCAGTAAGCTGATGCAGTTGCAAGCAAAGCGTCGTGGCGGGATCTACATGTGAAGCGGAGTACATGGCAGCCTCGGAGGCAGCGCATGAAGCAATCTGGGTGAAGGAGTTCATCACCGACCTAGGAGTCATACCCAATGCGTTGGGGCCAATCAAACTCTTCTGTGACAACACTGGGCTATTGCACTTGCCAAGGAGCCCAGGTTTCACAAGAAGACCAGGCACATCAAGCATCGCTTCAACTCCATTTGTGAAAACGTTCAAGATGGAGACATAGATATTTGTAAAGTACATACAGACCTGAATGTGGAAGATCCGTTGACTAAACCTCTCCCTAGGGCAAAACATGATCAACACCAGAATTCCATGGGTGTTCGATTCATCACAATGTAACTAGATTATTGAACTCCAGTGCAAGTGGGAGACGGTTGGAAATATGCCCTAGAGGCAATAATAAAATTGTTATTATTACTAGTCGTCAACCCGTGCTTGCGCAGAGGCTAGCATTAGGAAAACATGATAGTGAATCTTATTGAACAACATTTGTTGTATGGTTAACATAAGACTTTGATTGATTTTTTTATAAAAACCTTGGTGATGCTGCAGTAACATACTAATTGTCAAGACTGCACATTGGTGTAATAACTATGAAGGTGCATAAATCGTTTGTATGGAAGATTTATGCCAGCTTCTCCAAACTTCTAAGCACATAAAACATAAGAACGCAATGCTATAGAGGAAGTTACAATTTAATCTGAGGTACTATTTATTGGTTTCACTAATCCATTGAAGTAGATAGAATGACAAAACTTTCCAATATTAAGATGTAACGTATCATCATATAGAAATAACAATATTTCATTGGCTGTAACTAAGCCGTGCTCTTCACAACAGATTACACTCCAAAAGAGGGAAACTTGGCAATGGTGATAGCCAGAAACAATTTGGGAGAAATTTTTGTATGTTCCTGACTGATTTATTTTACCTGCGAAAAAATTATTTATTTATGTGGGCAAGTCTTCCATTTTGCGCCAGGTTTCCTTTTTTCAATCAGGCATATATGCCCAATTCTTTTACTCGGTGCTTAAGTATTCCTGATTTTTACGGGTCTTATTTTCTTCAATTAGACACGCAAGTGGATTTTTGCTTCCATGATAATTGTGATATGGGTTTTTATTATTGTCGGGCATGAATATTTTTCTTGTCTTTTTCACTTTTGCAAGGAGAAGGCACGTGCTTCTTTTGGAATGGGGACGTCACTGTTTTTCTTTTTAGATCCTGCAATTTCAAAAAAAAAATCAATCAGGCATATAGTCTCATTTCTTTTATGTGGCGCTTGAGGATTCTGAATTTGTACGGGTGTAGTTTTTCTTCAATTAGACACACACATGACTTTTGCTTGAATTGTGATTTCGGATTTTTATTAGTGTTGGGCTATTTTTTCCCTTGAATTTCACCCCCTTTGTAAGGAAAAGGCTTTGCTAAGGAAAACAAAAGTAGAAGACATGTCCTATTGGGACATGATTTTTTAGATACTCGGTGTTTATTTTTTTTTCAATCAGGCATATAGACTCATTTATTTTACATGACATTTAAGTATTCCTAATTTGTGCGGGTCTTCTTTTCATCAAGTAGGCATGCACATGTTTTTTTCTTTCCCTGAGAATTAAGATGTGTTTTTTGAGCGTGGGGTGTCAAGATATTTTTATGTTTCTTTCTTTTCCTTTTGCAAGGAGAAGACACATTCGTGGGAGTTGAGGACTCCTTTATGGACGTGGTAGTTTTTCTTTTTTGAGAATCAATATGGAGGTGGTAGTTTAGTCCCTTTTCTTCATGGCACCGGTTAATCCTTTATGTACTTGTGTTCAAAACAAAATCCATTGTGTACGTGCCTGTTCCTTGACGCATGTGCTGTTTTTTTTGTTTTAGTTAGTTATATGTCCTAATAGATCTTGACCATTAAAATTTAAATCAAATGGCTAATTTAATCTTGATGATGTGGATTAACGTGGAGCCTCTTATGGTGCCTCCAATTAGTAAATATAAGATATCTCTTTGTTCATGATAACTGTCTGTTATTCATGCTATAATTGTATTATCCAGAAATCATAATACACGTGTGAATACATAGACCACAACATGTCCCTAGTGAGCCTCTAGTTGACTAGCTCGTTGATCAACAGATAGTCATAGTTTCCTGTCTATGGACATTGGATGTCATTGATAACGGGATCACATCATTAGGAGAATGATGTGATGGACAAGACCCAATCCTAAGCATAGCTCAAAGATCGTGTAGTTCGTTTAGCTAGAGCTTTTCCAAATGTCAAGTATCATTTCCATAGACCATGAGATTGTGCAACTCCCGGATGCCGTAGGAGTGCTTTGGGTGTGCCAAACGTCACAACGTAACTGGGTGACTATAAAGGTGCACTACGGGTATCTCCGAAAGTGTCTGTTGGGTTGGCACGAATCAAGACTGGGATTTGTCACTCCGTATGATGGAGAGGTATCTCTGGGCCCACTCGGTAATGCATCATCATAATGAGCTCAATGTGACCAAGTGTCTGTTCACAGGATCATGCATTACGGTACGAGTAAAGTGACTTGCCGGAAACGAGATTAAACGAGGTATTGGGATACCGACGATCGAGTCTCAGGCAAGTAACGTACCGATTGACAAAGGGAATTGTATACGGGGTTGCTTGAATCCTCGACATCGTGGTTGATCCGATGAGATCATCGAGGAGCATGTGGGAGCCAACATGGGTATCCAGATCCCGCTGTTGGTTATTGACCGGAGTGGCGTCTCGGTCATGTTTGCATGTCTCCCGAACCCGTAGGGTCTACACACTTAAGGTTCGGTGACGCTAGGGTTGTAGAGATATGAGTATGCAGTAAACTGAAAGTTGTTCAGAGTCCCGGATGAGACCCCGGACATTACGAGGAGTTCCCGAATGGTCCGGAGGTAAAGAATTATATATAGGAAGTCAGGTTTCGGACATCGGGAAAGTTTTGGGGGTCATCGGTATTGTACCGGGACCACCGGAAGGGTCCCGGGGGTCCACCGGGTGGGGCCACCTATCCCGGAGGGCCCCATGAGCTGAAGTGGGAGGGGAGCCAGCCCCTGGTGGGCTGGTGCGCCCCCCCTTGGGCCCCCCTGCGCCTAGGGTTGGGAAACCCTAGGGGTGGCGGCGCCTCCACCTTCTTGGGGGGCAAGCCACCCCCCTGGCCGGCACCCCCCCTAGGGGCCCTATATAAAGAGGGGGGAGGGAGGGCAGCCGCACCCTTGCACTTGGCGCCTCCCTTTCCCCTTGCTACACCTCTCCCTCTCGCGGACGCTTGGCGAAGCCCTGCCGAGATCACTGCTGCATCCACCACCACGCCGTCGTGCTGCTGGATCTTCATCAACCTCTCCTTCCCCCTTGCTGGATCAAGAAGGAGGAGACGTCTCCCTGACCGTACGTGTGTTGTACGCGGAGGTGCCGTCCTTTCGGAGCTAGGATCTCCGGTGATTTGGATCACGACGAGTACAACTCCCTCAACCCCGTTCTCTTGAACGCTTCCGCTCGATCTACAAGGGTATGTAGATGCACTCCTCTCTCTCATTGCTAGATGAACTCATAGATTGATCTTGGTGAAACTGTAGGAAAATTTTATTTTCTGCAACGTCCCCCAACAAATGAGGCATGGCGTACCGCAGAACGGAGGAAACGGCCTTGTGTTCGACTGGCCACATTTGGAACAGGGTCCTGTTGATCAGGAGGGGTGTGGCGTACCACAAAACGGAGGAAACAAACCTCCTACGGTTGAAACGGGGGTCCTGTTGATCGGGAGGGGTGTGGCGTACCGCAAAACGGATGAAACGGATCTCCTACGGTCGAAACAGGGGTCCTGTTCATCGGGAGGGGTGTGGCGTACCGCAAAATGGACGAACTGGACTTGTGTTGGAGCGCTACGGTCGAAACGGGGTTCCTGTTCATCGGGAGGGGTGTGGCGTACCGCAAAACGGGACTCCACGGGATACTGTTCATCTCCACCGTCGACCTCCTCCAGCCTCCACGGGCTACCGTCGACCTCCTCCAGCCTCCACGGGCTCCTGTTCATCCAGCCTCCACCGCGCGCTACTCCACCGGCTACTGTTCAACCACCCCTCCACGGGCACCCCTCCATCGTTTACTGTTCATCCAACCCTCCACCACGCCACGGGGTCCTGTTCAACCACCCCTCCACGGCCACCCATCCACCGTCTACTGTTCATCCAGCCCTCCACACCACGCCCCCCCCGCAACACTCACTGTTCATCCAATCAATCGTCTTCAGTTAGCAGCAGTAGCGAAGGAATCGCTCCGTCGGGTTCAGTTAACAGCCATCGATCGATTGCTCAGGTTCAGTAACGCATAGCCTGCAGTGCAATCGCTCGGGTTCAATTAGAGCCCAACGCCTCGCTCGGGTTCAGTTAGAGTCAACGCCTCGCACACACGCGCGCACGTGTACGAGAGAAACGCGCATAGCTCAGCCCCCGACCTCCCACCGCAACCGGTAACTCCCCGAAGTTTTCCTCCCCCTCGCTTCTACCACGGTTTTTTCCGTCATGGATGGCCCAAAGAATGTCATGCAGCTGCGTCTCTGGCCAGCCCAGGACGAAAAGCCCATTTTCTGTCATGATTGTTTGTCATAGAAGTAGGAGCCCACCACATCTATGATGATACCGGGTTTTGTCACAATTGTCGTCATAGAAGTGTCATATGTATGACAAGAAAAAAAATTGTTCGGCCCAAAATGTCACGGATGTGTCTTTTTTATGTAGTGAGTCCTGCTCAAACTCTACGGCCTTGTCCCCCAAAACAAAAGATCAGTTCTCTATAGATGTGTGTACTGCATTTGTCATTGTTTTCCCTTTTCGACCAACGTAGGTGCTGGATATATAGCCAGTCTATACTAGTACTTTCGCCCCTTCCTTTCCTCTTTGAACCACGTCCTAGATTTATGTGATACAACTTTCCCCACTAATTTCCCCCATTCCTTTCCTCTTTGAACCATGTCCTAGATTCATGCTATACAACTTTCACCCTTCATTTTTTATTTGAACCACGTCCTAGATTCATGCTATATACAACTTTTCCCACTACTTTCCTCCACTCCTTTCCTCTTTGAACCACGTCCTAGATACATGGTATACATGCAGCTAGAGCAATGCATGTGGAGTAAGTAAATTATACCTTAAGGTTCTTGGGGCGTGGTTCGGTGGGCGACGGGACGACGGCAAAGAAGAAGGGGCCGAAGACCCTCCCGCGGCACCGCTGGGTGAAAAGTGAACAGCTGCGCCGGTAGTGTATTCCCTCCCTTGCCGACGGTGACAGCGTTAAGCCTCCTTCCCTTCCCAGCGGATGGATCCTGCCGGCTCTTTGAGCAGCAGTGAGGGGAGAGAGAGGCCAACAAAGTCTTGTTTAGATCTGGAGAGGTCGAGAGAGTTTGAAGAGAGCAACTACAAGTGCCTGAGGCTCCAGCGTGTATATATATACTGGAGAGAGAGTGTGAAGCATGCAAACCCTAGAAACAAGTGCCGAAGCTGCAGCTTATATGTGATGAGGTGATTATACGGTCACTACGGTCACTACAAGATCGTATAGCTCCGTATCCATCCATTTTGACCAGTCAAAGAATCCTCGTGGCACAAATTATGCTCAAGTGTAGTTATCGAACCCAAGACCTCAAGTTTGATGAGCGAATAGGCTAACCAGCTACACAACCTCCCGTTATGTTCAACGAGAGGAAAGTAACCTTTTATACATTCCTGCATTCGTGTGACAAGCATGCCGTGTTTTTTGTGTGTGTGTGTGGGAGTCATTGGTATTTCAATCATAATCGTGTCATGTGGCTTTGGTGGTAAGACTATCCACAGTGGTGCAGAAATAAAGCAGCCTTAGTCACCTTACCTCTCTCCACCTAGTACGTTGGGTCCCACCAGTCATAGGGTGAAATAAACAAATTAATAAGAAAAATGAAAAGCGCCAGCGGTGTATCTTACCTCACACATCTCGTTACTGCACAGGAACACTGTCCAATTGGTCCCTCTGTTCGCTCACGTACTATTTTAAGTGAATCCTTATTATAACATGCACACAATTTTGGGCACTTGTATTCGACCTAAGTCAGTGTGCCACCGTATCTCGTATACTTACTACTGCCTCCATCTAGGTGTAATAAGTCACGCTAGAAGGTGCATGGGGACCAAGGAGCGTGTGTGTGTGTGTTCAACAGCATGTGTGTGTTAGAGAGAGCGACCGATCGGCCTACTCCTACAGAGAGATGGTGTGTAGTGTATGATTTTAGCCGCGAGAGTCGGTGCATCCTCTCGTTTGCAGGCGTGTCCGGTAGGGACATGCGGACAGCTGCCACGCCCACTCCTGACTAGCATGGCCCACCCAAAGCCCCTCCATCACCCGCGCGCGCTTCCCGCCCAAAATGGTCAGCGCTACTCTAAAGAATCGGTGCCACATTCATGCCCGGGTAGAGCGAACGCGACCTCTCATTGGCGCAAGAGTGATTGTTGCTTCGTCCGTCCAACTTACTGCTGGGTCTCTGTGATTTGACGGCTCATTGGTCTTTATTACTGAGGTGGTAGGACTACTGGATGTCCCACGCTTTCGGCGAAAGGAGGTACTACTAGATTACAATTTTCTCCATTCTAACAGCAGAGGAGTGCAAGAGCAGTGAAAACACGCAGGCTCAGTGATTACATGGCCCACCTCACACTATCACCATATTTTCTGGACACCGTGCGACACCTAACTCTTTACATAGTACTCCCTCCGTTCCTAAATATTACTAGATGAGTCCCCGCGCGTTGCCACAGAATAGCCGTATATCTCTCTGCGCAAAATTATTGATTTCATAGAACTAAAAAAACTCTATAACTGCATGACAAATGTGGTAGCCAAACTAAATAAACTCCCATCATCATTTGGATCATCCCACGTAAGGAAAAAAGATCAGCCAACTCCTACTGCATAATGGGATTATATTTTTCTTTTTGACATGTTAATGTGACTTAAAAGCTCACTTACATGCATGCTACCGGTGCATGCTTGCATGCAGACATGTTGATGTGATTTAAAACCCACTCACATGCATGCCACGATATTTCTGCATGCTTGCATGTGGCTTAGTGCGGAGCCTCTCAACGTCTAGATCAGACGGCTATTATGGACTGATTTAGTTCATCTAACGGCTAGATTAATTTTGATGATGTGGCTCAAGGAGAGGATAGAGAATTCCTAGTTGTGGGGGCTAGCTATTACTAGTAGATATGTCTTTGTAGAGATTCCACTAGGTGAACTACATACGGAACAAAATGAATGAATCTACACTTAAAATGCATCTATATACATCCGCATGTGGTTCATGGTGAAGTCTCTACAAAGACTTATATTTAGGAATGGAGGAAGTACTAGTATAGTACGTACTGTAATTTATCAGCGAGATAAATTTGTACAATGCTATGAAGCTTCCAGCTTCTGTTACATGTATCTTGCATCCAAGGTTGCCTGTTGCAACATTTCATCCAATACAAAGGATACTAACATGCATGCTATTGCATCTCAATGATTGACAAATCACAGCCAATATGTACTCCCTCCATTCCAAAATAAGTGTCTCAACTTTATGCAAACTTTAGTACAAAGTTGTACTACTACTAAAGTTGACACTTATTTTGGAACAGAGACAGCTAAAGAAAAAAAACGATCCATGCAGTCCCTAGCCCTTGAACCGTAAACCCTAAGCAGGCTTAAATTTGCTGGCAATGTGGAGCTACCCAAGAAATGAAGTTTGCAACCCTATGACCATCCGATCATTTTGTGCAGTTTCACCAAAATCGAGATGAGCATCCCAATGGCAAAGAAATTGAAGAAGCGTGATTAGAATAAGATTATTGGGACTAGTTGATTCACAAATCAGTGTGTAGAAGCCAGTAGAGGTATGTGCGGGGCAAAGAAGTAGAGAAATATCCACAGGGAGTGATGTGGGCAACTGGAGCAGTGGTGCAAGCCGGCTGTAAAGGGAGTTGTACCTGAGGGACATAGCTCAACCTTTAGGATGGCGGCGGGAGGTGGCAACTACCCATGTCGCGATAGTGAGCAAGGGACGAAGGCAACCTCACCGGCTTTGTGAGAGAGAACGGCGGGGACCCCTGATCGGGACGTGCCGACAGTGGGTTTTCGCCGTCGGTGATGGCCACCGCATCTACACTAAGCATCCACACCTTCCCCCAGCGGACATGATCCGCCGGGATGTTAGAGATGTGGCCACAGTCATTTTGTGCGAGAGAGTGTGAAGAGAGCAACCCCAGCAAGCAACCGTGTAGGCTGGCCCGTCCTGACTATGTATATAGTGGAGCGGTTTCCTTTTCTCTCCATATGAACCTATCATATTGCGTACGTGCCACTGAAGAAAAAAAACTTTATTTATAAATGACGTGGCACCTACTACTCGTTCTCCTATAACCTTGCGCTTGGCATCTCCAAAATATTAACCTTGCGATTGGCTCTTCGCCTCTTCGGGAAGTCGAGCAATAATGGTAGTGCAGTATATATCGTTCTGGCTATATCAGACCGAATGAATTATTGCACGTCCACCACGTGGGCGAGGGTCGAGGGGCGAGGGAGAGTGCTACATACGGAGCAAAATGAGTGAATCTACACTCTAAAATACGTCTATATACATCAGTATTTGGAGTATGTACTAGTAGTTCATATTGAAATCTACTAAAGGACATATATATTCCAAACAATATGATATAATCTCTATAACCAAGCTATTAGTAGGGATGAGGAGTAAATGGAGGGAGTAGTAAATTTTTCTCCTCGTCCTGCGAGCCACCGCGCGCATGGGCGAGGGAGCGGGCATAAGGCTGGGCAAGCTTCACCTCATCCCGCGAGACACCACGCCCGTGGGCGGGGGAGACGGCGTACTAAGCAAGCTTCTCCTTATTCTGCGAGTTGATGGGACACATCAAAATTACTCCAGTGTATAGAGCCTTGCCTCTAAGGTAGGCCCCACATGGTTTGCCTCTTTTTTTAATTTAACATAACGTGTCAAGTCGCAGTTGTTTGTTCACCCGTGGTAGACGATCCTCCCTCCACCAAGTGGACAACCAGTACACGTGCCAAATTACCACGTCGACATCCATACATAACTAAAGGACGGGAAATATGATGGGACAGAGAGAGGGAGGAGAGAGAGAGGGAGGGAGAGGGGTATAGTGCTGGATGGGTGATGGAGTTGCTTCTCGAAGATGGTGGGAGAGGCCTACTAGACAAACTGAGGGTGGAACTGCAATGTTATCAATAAGAGTGGGGATGTGTTTCTATGTGTGCATGTGCGTGATAGATCTGTCGGGACGCATCCATGGATGATGAAGGGGAACCTTGTGTTTGGTAAGCACATCTAACTAGATCGGTAGATCAATTGTTGTTTGTCGGAGGAAGGGAGAGAACAACTAAGGAGGTAGATCGATCGACGCGTGGGTAAAAACGAGTTATAAGGACCTAGCTAGCTATATGTATAGCGAGAGATCGGTCGGTGTACGTCCATCTGTTAGAGGCAAATAAGGCCCAACGAGAAGGATAGACAGAAAGAATGGAGCTAGGAGGTGGTGCGAGATGCCCGGCTACTAACTACATAGGGGGATGAGTGTGTGGTTGTGAGATCGATGAAAAGAGGGGCGAGAGTTTACACGTGTGTGTGACCGTATGAGAGACACGAGGCAAGGACACATAAAGGAGGAGATTGAAGGTGTGTGTCTATGTTGTAGGCAGGCATCGCTGGAGAGGTTTATCGATCGGTGTGTTTCGGAAAGGAATTGTGGAGACTCTGGGAGAACGACCTAAGGAAAAAATGAATGTGCCCGATGGATAAAATGTCGAGGGAGGGGGAGGGCAAGGAGGGCGTGTGCATGCATGAGAGAAAGTTAGTGGTAGCTACAAATGTTAGAGGATTGTGTGGGTGTAAGAGACAAACAAAGATCATAATTTGATATGAAAGCGGATTCATATATTTGAATAGGATATCATAGTGTTTTGAACATATGCATGCATGAATATAGCGGTGATACACGTGCTGTGCACCTGCTATACCACGATGTGATAATGCATGGCGTATGCAACTCACAGCTAAATGCCAAACAATCTAAACCATACTATACATAAAACAATCTCACATTTTATTTGAATTTGTGATAATGTGTGACGTTTGCAGCTTACAACTAAATATCGAATAATCTAAACAATACTATATATCGAACATTCTCACATTTTATTTGAATTTGTTGTAATGTGTGGTGTTTGCAACTCTCATCTAAATACTTGTAGGCATATGGGGCGGGGCACATAATGTGATAAACACATTATACATATGAGACATGGTTTAGATTATGAAGATCTAGCTAGAGCTACAAATGTAGTGCGAGTTGAAATCAAAATAAAGTGGATTCAAAAAATCGAGTTCGAGTTCATATAGTACACATAGTTCATATGTAACTCGAGACTAATCATGTGGTGTGTTGTGAAGATAATACACAAATGATGGTTTAACTTGACAATAATGATGATTGTAGATCTTATTAAAACAGAGAAACGAATTCAAATGCTTTGACTTCACAACAATCATTACTGTAGATCTTATTCAAATAGAGAAACGAATTCAAATTTAGTTCATATTGAAGCGATACTATATACGTTTGGAATGCACTAAAACGTTCATTTGAGTAGTAGGTTGCATGCATTATACACGTAGCGAAATATTTTAATTGAACATAACATGAATTCAAATTTTTGAGTGACATTTGTAGTGCGCATTGATTTGGTACAGTACACATTAGGCTTGTCCGGAAATTTAAACCCGCGCCTTGTTAGCCCGAAATATTTAAGATATATCTTTGTTTCGTCGTGCTCCAACAACTCCCTCCATCTCAACCCGTGCCTTGCTATTCCGAAATTACAACGCGCGCGAAAACTCCCACCTCCTGTGAAATCCCGACACGCGAAATGCTCGTGGTACCCCTGAACCGAAAGAAGCGCCTCAAATTGGTGGGGATACTTTCGTAACTTACCCCACATTTTGGACAAGCGCGTCCCTAAGCCTTGGTTCCACACTGCCATCCCATCCGCCCACCCATTCGTACACCGAGGCTGCAAAAACCCGTGACGAAGCCCCACACCCTGCTCCGTCCGCCACCCAGCCGGAGCCTCTTCCCCGACGACGTCGTCCACAGCAACACCTCGACATCCCTCATCCACCGTACCGGATGAGGTTCTGTCGTTGATCTCATGGTCCCGCCGGTTCAGCCACCCCGTCCTCCACCTCCAAGGAGTTGCCCCGATGTTCCCCTCGTCTTTCGCGCCACCTCCATTCCCACACCGTTGTCTTCACCTGCACCACCGGAAGAGCATCATCATCGCCGTTTCCTCAGATGAAGTTGCGGCCTAATCGGCGCCACCAAAGAAGTTGTACACTAATCGTCGCATTTTCTTCTTGATTCGATCTCACAGTGCTGCTGGTGCTCGGTCCTGAGCCGACACGGCGTGGCTCCATGCACGGCAGCGTCGCCGGCCACTTCCTCCACGGCGTCGCTCCATCGGCGGTGGCGTCCACATCAGTAGGAGCTGCTGCTGCTTTAGCTCTCGCTCGCGCTGCTGCTCTGCTCTTGCTCTCGGTCCCCTGCCTGGTCTGCTATTGCTATTGCTATTGCTCTTGCTCGCGCAGCTGCTCTCACTCTTGCTCTTTCTTGCAATGCTGCTCCGATTTAGCTACACTTCAGTCGACTGAATCGACTTTTGGGTCAGTCGATTTTCAGGGGGTGGGTGGGGGGCTCGCCGGGGTGAAGGAAGAACCAACCGCAGCGGGGAGGGGGCTCGCCGGAGAGGTACCCCACCATCTATCTTAGGGTTCAGGGTGGGGGCGGTGGTCACCGGCGGTGGCGGGGCGGTGGCGTGGGGATTGCCAGGGAAAAAGCTCGGCACGGGGGGGGGGGGCAAGAGGGATGGCAGGGGCGGCGGCGGACCGGTGGTGGGGAGTGTTTTCGGGGCACGCAGGGCAACGCACCACTGGCCGCGGGCGGCGGGGGGCTGTTGTCTGGCCGGTGGTGGCTGGCGGCTCAGGGGGGTGGAGGTTGAAGATGAACCGCAGGCCCTTGATTTCGCATCCAACGGCTGCAAAATCGACTGACCAGAGATGAAAAAGTCAGCCGGCCGACGTGTAGCCTCACCTTGCTAGTGCGTTCAGTTTCGACAGCAAAATTCAGTTTCAACAGCAAAATTCAGTTTCGACAGCAAAATTCAGTTTCGACAGTTAAGTTCAATTTTTTTGACTATAAAGTTAAGTTCAATTTCGATAGTTAAGTTCAGTTTCCACAGTTAAATTTAGTTTCGACAGTTAAGTTCAAAGATGAGCGGACATCTTGCACTTTGTGGTTATGTATTTTACGTCATGTATTGGAGATGCTATTAGAATTCCACTCTGGTTAACATTGTTCATTGTCTCTCTTGTCCTGCTTCAGCCTCGTCGTCGTACAACTCAGCGGAGCTGCTCCAACGACGAAACCCTCCATCACAGCGGAGCAGTACCTCGGGCTCCATCTCCAGACGCCTAAGATCTTCTTCGCCTCCTCCGACAGCAAAGTCAGTCGGAGCATCCTCATCGGACAACCCAATCACGTTGAGATCGACATGGCTTGGCCAAAGAGGTTGTACACTTGTTGCATCTCTTTTTTACTCTATATGTTATATATATTGTCCACTGAGCACACGGATTTGTTCCTTTAGTGTCTCCTTGAAAGAAAAAACGTAGGAATTTTAATTTCACTTGTCCTCCTTTTCAAATTTCTATTCATGAAGCACAAGACTAAGATATAGTAGCATAATAGCATTATAACCATACATTTTCTTGTGGTTTGACTTAATCTCACCATGCTTCTTTGCATCCTGTGATCTTCCAATTGTTGTGAATCAAACACCCTGATTGGCAGAAATCCTGTGTTTTTAAATTCTCTGTTTTGCACATGCATTCCTATCATATTCCTGTCTATTTCCTATCCCTGCATTGTTGGAATCCTCCAACTCAAACGAGCCCTTACAGAATTACTTCTCTTACAGATAGTTGTCAAAGAAAACCTTGCGTGGTTTGTCCCGCTCCTGCTGTGTCGTCGTCCACCCCAGCTCAGCTGCTCCAACGACAGAAGGGTCCAGGACAGCAGGGATCCAGCCTCCAGACTGTCTTTCACCACCTCAGATCTTCTTCCCCGCCGCCCACAGCCATGAAAACTGCATTACCATCATCAACCGAGTAGATGACCTCGAGGACTACACGGGTCCGCAAGAGAGGTTGCACTCTTTCGTGTTTGCTTACGTTATGCATCGCTTAATATTACATGCTACTTTATTGTCCTGTTCACCGATTAGACTCTGAGTCAGCTCCAAACTAATGGTCAAACTTGAGTTTTTAAATGGTTGTGGGGTACATATCGGGGCCGCAATCAATAGTATTTATCTACTACCTGGTTAATCTCCAGTGTCTACTATGAGTTTCATGTTGGGTGAGAAACAAACAGTAAAGAAGCCATTATCTGTATTTTTTAACTAAAGCCATTATCTGCCTGCTATTATTGGTTTTGGGTCTATCCACAGGTTGCTACGATCACTCTAGATTTCTGCATGCACTCCTTACATAATCTCACTATGTTTTATTCCTATGCATGACAGTTATTGTAAACAAGGGAACTGAACATGTAGAGCAAAAGAGACGAGCCTTTCGTAGCAATAAAATTTCATGCAGACGTCGCTCCATGGTAGGCGCAAAGGCAGCCCCCCTCCACGCATTTTGGATTGTAATCGAGAGGAAGATATCTGTTCTGAGGGGGATTCAGAAGGAGAAGACAATTCCTATTTACCCCCTGAGGTCTTCGCTCTAACTTGCATGCTGATGTTGGTTATATCATGCATATGGTGTCTTGCATTGCTTACTTTATCCATCAAATATGTCATCTGCTTAGTTTAGACATCCTTTGTGTGAATGCCATCTGTTTAGTTTATTCATCGTTTATGTGAATTATGCAACGCCATCTTGTTTAGCCAGGCATCATATATGTGAATTTTGCAATGCCATCCTGCTTAGCCAGTCATCTTATATGTAAATTATATCAGGCCATCCTTTTTTTGTTACATATTACATTTGTCAACAATGTTAGTACATTCAACTGCTCTTCGTGTGCATCAGCCATTTGACACGGTGATGGCAAATTCTGGAGTGAAAACAAGGTCTTCAGAGCAGACTATGCTATCCGACGAAGCGCATATCTCGCTAGTTACGGATAGCTCCTCAGAGGAGGATTCAGAGACAGATGACCAGTCCTATTCCCCCCCCACCTAGGTGTATGCTCTAACTTGGCAGGGTTATGTTGCTCATATCATGCGTATGGTGTCTCGGATTGCTATGTCATTTGATTAGTTTAGACATGCTTTGTGTGAATGCCACCTGTTCAGTGTCTAATTACCATATATGTGAATTATGCATTGCCATCTTGTTGCAAGACATTATATATGTGAATTATACAATGCTATCTTGTTGCAAAGGCATTATATATGTGAATTATGCAATGCCATGCTGTTTAGCCTATCATCATGTATGTGAATTATATCATGCTATCATTTTTTGTATTATGTGTTCCATTTGTCGACAACATTTGTATATTCAACTACTCTTCCTGTGCATCAGCCATTTGAAGCGGTGATGGAAGTATCTCGAGGTAAAACAAGGTATTCAGAGCAGACAATGCTACCTGCTGAAGCAGACATGTTGCTGGATACATAGAGCTCCTCAGAGGAGTATCCAGAGACTGATGACCAGTCCTATCTCCCCCCTGAGGTCTATGCTCAAACTTGGCAGGGTTATATTACCCATGTCATGCATGTTGTCTTGCATTGCTTAGTTTTTACATCATATATGGATTGCCATCTGCTTACTTGCTTACTATATAAATCATATATTTGAATTATATCAAGCCATCATGTTTACATAGTACATACACAACATCTATCTGAATTATGGCATGGCAACCCATTTAATGAAGAGATCGTATAGTTATATCATCTCATCCTGTTTAGTGTTTACAGTCATCATATTTTGAATTATGGCATTCTATCCGTGAATGTATGTGAATTATGGCATGCCAACCTATTTATAAACACATTATATAGTTATATCATGTCATCTCGTTTACATAGTCTCATATTTTGAACTATGTCTTTCCATCTTTTTTAGTTAGCCATCATAATGTGAAATTGTGTCATGCTATCCTGTTTAGTTAGCCATCATATATGTGAAATTGTGTCATGCTATCCTGTTTGGTTAGACAACATAAATATGAATTATTTCATGCCCTCTTTTATTTCCCACTATCCATTGCGCCTGTCTATCATACAATGTCTATACTTTCAATTGCTTTTCTTGTTTATCAGCCATTTGAATTGGAGAGGGTGATGGCAGTATATAAGGGAGTAACAACACGGTCTTCAGAAAAGATAGTGCTACCAGTTGATGCAGATAGAACCACGGTTGTACTTGCCCAAGGACCAGATCCACCAAACATAACCCAAACTCTCACAGATTGTACCCCTACCCAGTTGGACAGAGAACCGGCTACACCCCTTCTAACCCCAACCCCGGCAGATAGTAACCCAGTTCCAGTTGACACAGCACCGTCTCCACCACAGAGCACCCAAACACGAGCAGTTAGTAAGGGAACTGCAGTGCCCAAAGCACGAGGACCACCACTCCGAATCCCAACTCAACGCTTAAAGGAGAAGAAGATTTGTTCTCAGGTCAGGTTCCGTAGCTATGGTTCATACTCCTTTGCCCTTACATTACTGTATTTACTCATACCAACTATTTTCAAATTTGAAGGATGGAACTGAAACTCCAATGGCGCAACAGGTATGTTTTAAGCCTGTTTCTTTAACTGGTTTGCTATTGTAACCTGCTCTATGTTGATTTCAGTTTCAATTGAATAAACAGTTATGTTCTCATGTCATGCACATTACAAGTGTTGTTATTGCTCTATAGTTTCCCACACTTATATTCTATCTATTCTGCTTTGTCTTGAACAAATATTATTTGAAATGTGTCTCTATCTTGATTTGGCAACAAAAACTAGAATGATATAGACCATAAAGTGACCGTGGTACATAGATATATGTTTGTTTCATGTTGTTATCCTGTCCACTTTACTACTGAACTCATCTATTATATATAAAAAGTAATTTATGGGATTTATGGGATCACCAGAAAAAAGATAAATATGTAAGAAATCTATCTATCTATTATATACTTAAAACGATAGAAAACGAACGGTGATGATTTGACACTCTAAAACTAAGATGTACCAACGGTTAAGATTAGGCAAGCATTAAATGTAAAAAAACTGAGATAATGCAATTATTACACGTAAAAAACCCACAGGATTCCTAATCGTGTACACGTCTAGAAAGATTAAGAAAGAACTATGCACGTCAAAAAAACTTGAGATTAGGCAAGTTCTACACGGCAAATAAAATTCTACAGGAATCCTAATCGTACGAGTCTGGAAAAACATTAAATAAGGTGCATCCTACTAGCAACCAACGACTCTCTACATGTACAAGCCTTTTAAAAAGGAGTCCGCCGCTGCACGTACGTGTTTTTAAGGGAAATCAAAACCGGTGCATGTATGTGGCAATCAAAGGCACTGATTTTGTCCTGATACGGATTGGACAATCCGATTGGGTCAATCCCAAGTTCTCCGGAGGCAGCCATATATACATCCCTACATTCTTCTAGAAAAAGTCTCCTACCTCCCCGTAGATACCAGTGATCAGACTGTTGTAAAAAATACAGGCCAGACTATTTTGAAAATAATAATACTCACTGATTTTAATTATAACATTCAAGATTAAAAGATTGAAAATTTGTGCCCACATTGATCTAAAAAAAGTCTCCTATGTCCCCACAGATACCAGTTATCGGACTGTCGTAGAAAATATCAGTTATCAGACTGTTGTAAAAAAATACCGTCCAGACTGGTTTGTAAATAATAACCGGTATGACTTTATTTCAATAGGTATATACGTGTTTTATTTTGCGGAAAATGTATACATGCAAAAAAAAACTTTACACTGATTTCAATTAAATTTGAGATTAAAGAGATGGAAAATTTACCTACAACATCTGTCATGTACAAATAAGTCTTATTTTTCATCGAAAAAGTCTTTTTTTGTGGGCAATGCAGAAATAAGCCTTATGCTTTTTTTTAGAGGTAACGAGTCTTATGATCGACACATGAAACCGAGTCTGTTATGTACACGTACGAAAGAAGATAACCTATACAAGGAAAAGGAGAAACGGGCCTCCAAGACCTATGAGAGCTGGAGTTCATTTCCAAATTAGCTTCTTTCTTTCTCTCTTACATCGGACTATGTGAATTAAGCCTAAGGCACGAAATCACATGCACAAGATATGTTTGATGTGTGTATGCCTTTCCTCATATCTCTCAAAGCATGCTTCATTAAAAAGCCAATTAGCTCCAAAACAACGAATTGGCACTTTTTTTAGTTTGTTCTGAATTATATTTTCTCTGTGTACGTTTGTAAGCGAGCATATCAAAAATAAAAACAGAATGGTTTTATGAATAATACTGAAGCTTAGAAGCAAACAAACCAAGTTAATATAGCTAGGAAGAACCAAGCAGATTTTAGAAGCAAATACACGATGTTATATTGTGTTCTCTTCCATCCTGCCTATTTCGCTTATACACATCCACATCCACATCCACATCAACATTTTACACAGACATGCTCGAAGAGTGAATGAAACATAATATTTGAGCATTTTTCTAACAAATGCACATATATTTAGAATTGACTTAGATAGCTAAGCAACAAAGTTAATCAGCAGAAGATGATCACAGTTGAAAGTACGCTTTCTATGAAATAGAATAAATAAAAACTGCAACTACAGTATGACCAATGAGGCTGCCGTTGGAACACAGAGTACACAAGGTTTATTTTACAAGCTATAAATAGTAAAGGGAGTGCCTTTAGAAGAAGAAAATTAGTAAAATCTAACGTTTGCTGAAAATCTGCTAATAAAATGATGACGAAAAGAAATCAACAAATGAGCAGAGGAAGGGATATAAAGGCACTCCCTCAGTTTGACTCTATTTTTTCTCATGCCACCATGGACATGGAGAAAGGAAGCAACAAATATAAGAGACATTTAATAAGAGAGTTGAGATCTTAAAAAACAAAGTACAACCAGCCAGGCATTTCCAAATCAACTAAATACGGGTACAAAGTTAATATGGAACAACCACAATGTTATTGCTATTCTCTCCACTAAATACAAAATTTTGTACCAAGAACCGGATACATTTAGTGAGCCCTTTTCATAAATGTGGGGGAAAATGTGTCCTTAATATAGTATTCACATATTTGTTACTTCCTCCGTCCCAAAATAAGTGTCTTAACTTTGTACTAGCTCTAGCACAAATTTATACTAAGCTCAAGAAACTTATTTTAGGACGGAGGGAGTACTATTTTCTACATATTTGCTGGGAAACTACACATTATCCATGGCAAACCATACATGTTCAGTTTTCAACCTTAATCATTGAAACAAATTATTTTCTATATTAATTATATTCTTTATTCACATGACTCTAAAATGCAGGAAAGATAAAACACGCAACATTAAAAGCATACCAGGCATTCTATTATATTTTCTAGATAAACTATAAACCTTGAGTTTGCCAAGTACATATATTTTGGCTAATTTTAAATCTTGCCGTGGTACTAAAAACTGAAGATGTTATACGACAGAAAAACTAATAATTGGTAAGTAGATGGAATACATACAATTGACATGATAGAATTAACACAGTATATGGCAATACTTGATAATTCTAGCCGCGCAAATGCGCGGGTCACCCCGCTAGTTACCACAAAAATTAGAAACATCCGACCATTAATTAACTTAATTAATTGATCACAACCGATAGATCTTCGAGTTAATCTATTGGTACTAAAGTTTGAATTAATTACCCACCAATGCCCCGCATTAGTTCTAAGGTTAACGCCACAGTCAATAGAAAATAAAAAAAGAAAGGTATAGGATTACTTAAAACTCCCATGCGGCCGCCGCCATACATGCATACAGCGGCAGAGCAAGTTCCACACACGCCCGCCGCCGTCGACGCTGCCACGTTCACCTTGATGCCATCAACCGGTCGACCGTCCCTCCACCTGTGCATGGACATCTGCAGCCTCAGGTTCCAAAAGGCAAAAGGCAAGGAGATAAGTACGAGATGGATCAAAGATTTTTGGCTTACACGCGGCAACAAGATTGTTAAGTACTTGCTTCATGTACTGCCTCCAAGCATGCTCGTAGACCAGGTCCTTGGTACCGGATGCTACGGCTGTAGCTATATTTTGGTCTGCACGTTGTTCGAGTCGCCGCCCACATGCACGCTGTCCCGGCCACCACCGTATCCACCTCGGTTCCTTGGGCTGGTCAGTTCTCCTCCACGTACATCCATATCAGTCTCTTAAGATGTCAATCTTGCCTCATGCATGCACTATGAATATACATCGGTGTAAGATCTATTGTTTAATGACATACTACAGCTAGGTAATGGTACGTACACAACAGGTATATTTTATTTTATTAATTCATATCTTTTTCTTTGCGATGCGAAATATAGTATCTACAATTTCGTAAGTGTTCCAGCAAAAAAATCATAAGCGTTAGCAACATAGAAAAAACCCTGTGTTGATCTATCAATATGCAGGAACATGATTATGTGTAATGGATTGTGAAGTTTCAATTTAGAGTATGTGAACTGTGCGTACATTTTTTTTAAAGTGTTTTGATCCAAATTTGCCCAAATGTGCTAGCAGAACGTAGGAAACAACTAATACTTTGAAAATGCCTGAAAAAACTAGAAGCACTTGAAATTCGCAAGAACCAAATTGTATACACAAAATTCACAATAACAAATATTTTTATAGGAAAAGTAAATTACATGATTTTGTTTACCAACTCAAGTATCCGATCAAAGTTATGGGGGTGTAGAGACGTACATCAATTATTTTATTGAAGAAGAATTTAACTCTAATTAATTTTACAATTTATTATTGTACCTGTGTGCAGTGGCATAGCCGAAATTTTGGATGATTTGTACAGACATACCCCTCACATATCCATCAAGCATGTACACATCCCACATCCTTAATCCACAAAAAACAAAGGATGTATACATATGTGTAACTGCCTCGAGTCCATCTTTCCATCTCACGACCCCTCTCTCCATGTCGACGTGCTCGGCGTAGACAAATGGCCACATGGCACCGTAGCAAAGTAGAGCGGCACATCATGGGTTACATCGACGCTTCCTGGGTACCGGTAGAGGCTTTCTTGGAGGCTGTGGGTGCTGGCAAGTCCACCACGAAGGTGCTAGCCAAGGTCAGCCCTTCTCTACCATTGGACATCCTCCTCTAGATTCACACGTTTTATGCATCGTTTCAAGCTGTAAATAATGTATTACATAGCAGGAAAAATTCTGCTTAGGCCGTCTACTAGAAGAGGCACCTCGGGAAGGCAATCCCATAATCGACTATCAGGAAGTGGAAATGATTTACGACAATGAAACATCTAAACCACAGGCTTTAGGTTTCTTTATCTGAGCAATATACCATTGGATGGCATATATGAAGCAGTATAGATGTCATGGCGTTAGCCCAAGTTAAACTAGCTAGGACTTTGCTAGCTAATGTTGATGAATTCCATGTGCAGATGCAAGCATGATGTCTCTACAAGAGAATTCTAGTCTACTCCTGTTTTGATTTTTCCAGTGCATGCCTTTCATCTTTATAGGACAATATTGACCCAATCTTGGGCTATGCTTTCAGGATTACATTCTCACCGTAGACTACAGGGTAGCTGGCTGGGTAGGCGAATTGCATGGTCCTGATGATCCACACTAGACCCCTGATGCTCTTGACACACGATGGTCCATCAGAAGGTCCTTGCAACGATTTTTGCAGCTCATCCAAAGAGTAAGTCAACAGAGCACTGAGGAATAACATTCGAATCATCTGCGCATGATAGACAAAATGCATGTGTACTATGTTTACATCAAAGAAAATTTCAACTATGCCTCCATAGTGCTAATCGAATTTTCAAACACAAATAGATTTATTATAAGGTAAAATGAACACACGTGGATCAAATGGTGCTTGTAGTTATCCTACCTATGATCAAGTGGCTTACTGCACATATGAACGCTTGTGAATTACCTTACATATTCAAATATTAATCTTAACATTGGTTAAATTTTTAGTTTATTACTTTGAAGAATTTTTATGTACTAAAAGGTGATAGAAAGCTAAGAATTGTGTAATTATGCACCATGATGCACGTGATGAACACACATACATGCATAAGGTACTTCATTGTATCATCACTTATATTTATAATATATAGTTTCATGTCTTTGAGCTAATTTTCTGCATGCCAATGTTAGTGATTCATTTCAAAAGATTATCTTAAGTTTTGTATATATATTCATAAAGAGCCTCTTGTAGGGAAAGGCTACGCACAATACACCCAAAATGGTCGGACCACTTACCCGTACCTTGCGCAAGCAGAAGCTAGATGCACCGGGCTGCCTTTTTTATCTATTCATAAACAAATTATAGTTGATGAGTCCTATAGATATTTCTACAAGAAAATAAATGTATACTTTAAACTATTTTATTCATACAATTTTTCAGCCGGTTAAGTCTATGCACATATAAAAAGTGAGAAAATTTATTGGTGATGAGGCTTTGTTTGATAAATGTTTTATGGTGGTTTATTAATAGCAACTATGTTACCCATAGAACAAGGGCATGCACTTGGAATACCACAGGTTATTGCATTAGGAGGCAATCCATCGATTGTTATATGATAAATGGTTTGTTAAATGCAGCTCCATTGACATTGAAGAAGAGCAATTGGGATTCATTACACACATGTTGGATTAATTGGTGTTGATACGATAATGCAAAACGATATATAAGGTCACAAACCTAGATCAATTAGAGTTTTATATTATAGGTACTTGTAATTGTTCTTCTTATCTATGTATTGGAAAATATTTTACATGTTAAATGTGGTTTTGTTAGAAAGGTTGATGGATCGACAAATGGATTGTCATAGTTCATCACTATACATGCTTTAAGCCTTACGATGATTTGTTTGTAATGTTCTAAGTATAATTATATGTAGAAAATGATAGATTCCTAGATCTTTTAAGCCAAATCAAATGGTCACGAGCTATTCACATATATTTAATAATATATATTATTAAAATACATTATTTAATAGAACTTTAAGGAATGAATATAATTGAGTATAGATATGTGTACTCTTACTTCATATTGGAAGCTCAAGAAATATAAAATATGAAACTATTATTTGCACATAAGCAAAAAAGACATGACACAATTAGATAAGAGCACAAGCTATGAGGTCAAAAGATCTAAGTTTTATCGGTTAATACTAGGAATCTCCGAGCACTAATGTATAGAAAATCCATTATTTTAACAAATGGTATATTCAAGAATTACTTGATGTTGAAAAAGAGTTAATGTATACAGATGTGTTGTCCAGATTCACGATCCATGATGTAGCAATTTTCGTGCATACTTGTACCACTTCAGATGTTATACTCACATTAACACTAATTATTTCAGAATGGTTGACATTATGGATTTGTTTGTAACAATAATAATAATAATAGTAAACTTGATTATACAATGTGTACAAGCTTACTACACACAAAACTCAATCAAAAAATATAATCAAAGACGCTAGGGTCTATTGCACAAAATCCATATGAACAAAGGATCAAAAGATCATGCCCGCGCGTAGAGCGGGCCACTTTGCTAGTTTACCAAAATGAGTTTCATATACAACATGGTAAACATGTGATGTGTCTGATTGTTTCTCTTTTAGAATGCGGACAAAATATTGAAGAACAGTACCACGTTATCCAATGGTAAAGGAAGTAATGCAGATAAGGTTCAAGATAGTGAGACATCCCTGTTGATATCCAAGAAATCTGATAAAAACTATCTTAACGACAATGAGGGAACCCAAAAGTCCTGTCTTGATGTAGTGTTTGAGTTAGTGGTGCTGGCACAAGCTCTTCGAACTCGCTGCCTGAATCAGTTCGTCTTCTGGAGTCTCAACTTCAAGTTGAAAGACATCTATCAGATGTGCTGCGACAGGAAGCCGAAGGACTGAGGAAGTCCCTGCAGAATTCAGATGCATATTTCCTGGTGCAACAGCAAGGGCTGGAGGATTTAAGCGCCAAACAAGAGAAAGTTAATAAGCTTGCTAAGCATTTGCCACCATTTTGGGTACCCAGGATATTGTTTCTAGATCTTATGAAGTGGTTTCAGTTCTGGATTTTATTTGCTGCGGCGTTTATTTGCGCTGGTCGCCAACTTTGACAACCAGTGTATATGATATGCTGCTTTGTTCCCTATATTTGCACTGGTGGTGAACTTTGATGCCGAGTGGATGTAATATGTGTAATAGCCGTGATAGCCTAGCGTTAGTTGCTTGCTTATATATTTCCTTGTCTTGTTTATTTGTTTGCTTGTAGTCATTGCAGTTCTTTTTCCGCGGTTTGCTAGTGGCTGCAATAACCTATTTTTTAATACTAGGCCACAATAACCATGGGCTAATATTTACTGTAGTGACACTGGGCCTCCTATGGGCCGTAGAAACAGTGGGCCTTCTACGGGCCGTAGAAGCAATGGGCCTTCTACGGGCCGTAGAAATAATGGGCCTTCTGCGGGCCGTAGCATCAATGGGCCTTATGCGAGCCGTATGATCGATTGGCCAAACATGGACCAAACAGACCGCATTATGACCGTAAACGGGCTAGAGTTGGAATCGTCCGTTGATGGGCCGACCATAACGGGCCATCGTTAATAGGCCGAATTTGATGACGCTATGAAAACAGCCCAACGTATTAACGGACCACAAACGGGCTGACTGTAACCACGGGCTGAATTTGGCCCACAAGCAGAAAACAACAGTAACGGGCCGTAAGTAAATGAATGCTGGAAATGAGCCCAAGAATAAATGGGTTCTGAGAATGCCGAAAGATAAATGGGCTGGAAACGGCCCAACAGAATAACGGACCGTTAATGGGTATAAGGTGATACACTGTTCATTACGGGCAAGTTTCACAATGGGTTGTTAATGGGTGTAAAGTGATACATTGTTCATTACGGGCCAGTTTCACCACGGGCCATTAATAGGCCAAGAGTTACAAAGGGCCTCATATAGGCCGAAAGACGTCATGGGCCATACATGGGCCAGAAGTGAAAACGGGCTGGAATCATATTGGATGGCCCAGTTGATGCTATTGGGCTAATTCGGATAGGGCGTAAAGGGCCTTGGGTTAGCAGGCTGTAAATGGGCTATATGCGAATAGGCCGTTAACAGGCTTTCAATGGGCCGGCCCATCACCTTTTGTCCAAGTCAAACGGGCCTGCCTTTTCACAGGAATGGTCCTCTGTTGGGCTGTGCCACGTGTCGAAGTATCATAGGCGCCTTCTGTCCAATGAGTGGATGACAACTGTCCCAACGATGAGCCGACACGTGTTTCCCCCAGCCAATGATGATTTTACACGTGGAAAATCCCCATTGGTTGGGTCTGTTAATGGGTTATCGGATCCAAAACCCGCCCCGATAGCTTAACGGCGTCGGTGGATGCCACGTGTTGGTCACCCTTGACGAAAGCACTTCTGTGACGCGTGATTTATCATCATGGAAGTGGACACTTCCGTGATGATAATTTTGGTAATGTCATGGAAAACTTCTACGACAGCACAGGTATGACTATCTTGATTCTGTCATAAATTTGTCATGGATGTACATGCATGACAAAAAACGCGACCTACTGTGACAAACACGTATCTTCATGGAAGTGTATTTTTTGTAGTGCATGTAATATGGCGCATAGGAGGGTTGTGACATCCATGTCTGTGCCCATGACCCATATGGCCTTGCATAGCGCCGAAACTCTTGCTCCAGAGGCAATCTTGAACGCTTTGAATGTGATGGCAGATTAGAACTAGAACCGGCCGCTTGACTTGCATATTTGGATAGCAACATATCAAAAGTTGGCCTGATTCGCTTGCGCTTAGCTTCACTCTTTTCCCACTTGCCAAGTTCTGAATTCTTGGTCTTGATAAATTTAACATGAGTATCTTCTTGTACTTGTGGTTGCTCCACGAGTGCAGGATTTTTTATGGTGATCTTCAATACTTCCTTGCCATCGGGTTGCTTATCAAGCACAACCTCTCGTCCCAAGACTTTGTTGCCCTCCTTGCCCTTCCTGGGTTCACCAATAACAACATTATCTTTATTAGCAGATTCGGCTATGCTAGGCTGAATCAACATTTTCTTACCCTCCAAGTCCATAGTGTTTATCGGGAAGGGTTGTTTATCAACTTGCATCTCAGCAACATTCAATCGTTCATCATTAATGGCCGATTGTATCTGTCATCGAAAAACATTGCAATCGTTAGTAGCATGAGAAAATGAATTGTGGTACTTGCAATAAGCACGTCATTTTAGCTCCTCAAACGGCGGTATGGTGTGTGATATTCTAATCATCTTATCTTGCAAGAAAGCATCAAAAAATTTATCACACTTAGATATATCAAAAGTAAACTTCATCTCCTCACCATGATTCTTGCGAATCGGCTTAAGAGCATTGCATGTATAGGGTCTGGCCTTTGAGGACCAAACAAATTCAGTAGTATAAACATCAACCTCATCATCCGAATTATCATCATTGTGTTCAACCATATGCATTCTAGGACGATCGGTTGTAGACATATGAATCTCTTTACTTTGATTCTCTTGAGCCAAAGCTTTTTGTAAGACTTGATTAATGCTCAAAAACTCATAACTTTCTAGCCTGTCTTTAATGTGAGTTTTCAAACCATTAAGAACAAGATCTGCCAAGTCTCTCTTAGTTATTACTAAGCTATAACATCAGGTTTTTATATCTCTAAATCTTTTGACATAATCGGTGACCGATTCATCATGTTTTTGCCTAACCAATGTAAGATATGAAAACTTTAGCTCATTATCGCCGCTATAAAAGTTATCATGAAACTTTTGCTCTAATTGCGACCATAAGAAAATTGAGCCATGTGGTAAAGCAGCAAACCATGAAAATGTGGTGCCAGTTAAAGACAAGGGAAATAAACGCACTTTCAACTCTTCTATGGAACCTGCTTCACCCAACTGTGCTAGATACTGACTCACATGCTCCTAAGTTGTTTTCGTACCCTCACCACTAAACTCAACAAAATCAGGAACCTTATAACCTTGAGGGTAAGAAATTGCATCGAAGTGTTCAGGATAAGGCTTTTGGTACATACGACTCTTTACTTCCGGCTCGTTTCCAAAAGTTTCTAGAAACATCTTATGCAAATCCTCCTTTAATTTACCTAAAATTGGATCTCAGGTAGATGAAGATGTTTGTGGCAATGACATAGGAACAACTTGAGTACTAGCTATTGGTGGAACTTGTGGGATGGGCGCCGAACCATAATTTGGCGGAAGACCAAACATGCTTGCGCCTATGGGTGGTGTGACAAAGCGATTCGGCGTTGACACCGAATTGGGAACACTCATAATAGGATTAGGATATGCAGGTGCAGCCACAAGCTGGTTGGTTTGACTAGGGTAAAAATTCAACGGCATACTATATTGTTGTTGTATAGGAGGTGCCAATGAAATAGGTAAATTTAGACTAGGGTTTTTAGAGACACCAACAGTACCACTAGATGACGCAGGCATATTTTTCTTAGCATTAGTATTTGCCATAAAAGAATTGTACGTCATCACATTACCCTTACTAACAAGACTTTCAATCACAGCCACTTGCTCTGGAGAATTTTTTTTACTCACAGTGATTACATCTTGTTCGTCAATGAGGGGAGGAAATTTGACGTTTCCAACTGGAGTGATCTTGCCTTGACGGCCCTTCTTGAAACTTGCAAGGAACGCCTCTAAATCCTCCTCCTCGTGCTTCTTCTTGAGCGCTTCAAAAGCCTCTTCATGCTGCTTCTTGCATGTTTCATAGGCTTGGTGATGTTCCTCCAATAGTTCATCAAGACTAGGCTTAATGATGTTATCAGCGTCAACTTCTGAGGGCTTGGGGAGATTAAACATGGTTGATGATGATTCTTGATCTTTCGTCCCCAGCGGAGTCGTCAAAAAGTGTGTTCGCACATGAACACGGCACTGTGTACCTCCAATGCCGAGGGTGATGCACCGCAGCTCACCTCGAAGGAGACCCGTCCGGAAGCGCGGTAGGCAAGAAATCCAACGGGTGCTTTTCAGGACCCGAAACCCCACATGCCCGGGAGGGACCCTGTCTAGACGTGCGGTGGCTATGGGCTGCCCCAGGTCGGTTCGCCCGCCCCTAGAGCCTCGAGGATCACTGCCCTTCAACACAAAGAACGAACGAAGAATGACAGAAAATGAAACAGGAGAGAGATGTAAAACTAGGGTAAAAAGTAGATGGTTTTTGCGATTGTGTGTTGTTGTTCAATCAGCCGTCACCCCTTAGGTATATAAGAGGCGGCTGGACTTTCCATGCAAGGAAAAGGTTTGGATTCACGCGAACCCTAGTCAAATTCGGATTTGTTTTTTCTGAACTTTCCAGAACTGTTCGGTTTAAACTGGCTGCACCTTGCGGGTCTTTTTTGTGGCTGTAAACCACCTCGGATGAAAATGTGCCCAAAAGCATATTTACTCGATTCAACGAGACGGACAACTTTAGTGTTGAACGTTTTTCGATTTGAGACCATCCTCGGGGCCAAATCTCACGCGTAAAGCAGCTAGTTATTCACGCAACTCATCAGACATACCCACATGTGTGTCTGGTTCCGGGCGTCATGTTTTGCTCACTTGAGGGTCGTGTTGTGCGGGCTCTAACTTTTGCATACAATCTCAGATTGGGACGATCTTTATATCAAAATCGATTGTTTCGATGAGGCGAAGATAATTCATGCAGATAAGTTTTCCATACGAGGCTGTCTTGGGGGCATAATCAGCCGAAAAGTATTTTGGATATGAAATCTCAGTACTTCGAATACAATTTCGGCCTTAGAGATGAAATTGGATGGCTATGACCTAAATAACAAAGTTTCTCCTTTCAATGGTAGGAAACTTTCTTACTTTGAGCACTTTTCCATTTGAGGCATTCTTAATCATGTTTTTGACAATGCCAAAATCTGGTGTCAACAAGACTCAAATCATACAAGACGCTCCAAGCAAAACACATATCATGTGGTGAATAAAAATATAGCCTCAAGTAAAGTTACCGATAGGTGAAGAAAAAAGAGGGGATGCCTTCCGGGGCATCCCCAAGCTTAGGCTTTTGGTTGTCCTTGAATTTTACCTTGGGGTGCCTTGGGCATCCCCAAGCTTAGGCTCTTGCAACTCCTTATTCCAAAATCCATCAAATCTTTACCCAAAAACATGAAAACTTCACAACACAAAACTTAAACAGAAAATCTCATGAGCTCCATTAGTATAAGAAAACAAACCACCACTTTAAGGTACTGTAATGAACTCATTACTTATTTATATTAGTGTTAAACCAACTGTATTCCAACTTCTGTATGGTTCATACCCCCCGATACTAGCCATGGATTCATCAAAATAAGCAAACAACACACGAAAAGCCGAACCTGTCAAAAACAGAACAGTCTGTAGTAATCTGTATCAAACGTATACTTCTGTAACTCCAACAATTCTGAAAAAAATTGTTGGACGTGATGAATTTGGCTATTAATCATCTGCAACAAGAATCAACCTAAAAGTACTCTCCAGTAAAAAATGGCAGCTAATATCGTGAGCACTAAAGTTTCTGTTTTTTACAGCAAGATCGCAAAGACTTCACCCAAGTCTTCCCAAAGGTTCTACTTGGCACAAACACTAATTAAAACATAAAACCACATCTAAAAAGAGTCTAGATGAATTATTTATTACTAAACAGGAACAAAAAGTAAGGAACAAAAATAAAATTGGGTTGCCTCCCAACAAGCGCTATCGTTTAACGCCCCTAGCTAGGCATAAAAACAAGAATAGATCTAGGTATTATCATATTTGGTATGCAATCCATAAGTAGCTCTCATAATAGATTCATAAGGTAATTTAATTTTCTTCCTAGGAAAGTGTTCCATGCCTTTCCTTAATGGAAATTGGAATCTAATATTTCCTTCTTTTGTATCAATAATTGCACCAATCGTTCTAAGGAAAGGTCTACCAAGAATAATAGGACATGTAGGATTGCAATCTATATCAAGAACAATGAAATCTACGGGCACATAATTCCTATTTGCAACAATAATAACATCATTAATCCTTCCCATAGGTTTCTTAATGGTGGAATCCGCTAGATGCAAATTTAAAGAACAATCATCAAATTCACGGAAACCTAACACATCACGCAAAGTTTTTGGAATCGTGGAAACACTAGCACCCAAATCACATAAAGCATAGCATTCATGATCTTTAATCTTAATTTTAATAGTAGGTTCCCAGTCATCATATAGTTTTCTAGGAATAGAAACTTCTAATTCAAGCTTTTCTTCATAAGATTGCATTAAAGCATCAACGATATGTTTAGTAAAAGCTTTATTTTGATCCTAAGCATGAGGAGAATTTAACACGGATTACAACAAGGAAATACAATCTATCAAAGAACAATTATCATAATTAAATTCCTTGAAATCCAAAATAGTGGGTTCATTCCTATGTAAAGTTTTGACCTCTTCAATCCCACTTTTATTAATCATTGGGGCGCCTTTTAACTAAAGTTGACTCATCTCCAGTCCCATCTTTATCAAGATTCATATTGGAAAACAAAGATTTAATAGGAGACACATCAATCACTTTTAGATCTTCATCATTATTACCCTCTAGCTCTTCCGGTTTGGTGGCCATCTTATTAACTAAGGTGGCCTGCTTATTTGAAATTTGGGCTATTAAGTTTTCAAGATGAGCAAACTGAGATTTCAAACCATAAAATTACTTAGACATATCATCAAGCTCTTTATTCATGTACTCCATAAAACTTTTTTGTTCTTTAAGATCGTTTCTGAAGAAATTATTATACTCAAATTGCAAAGACATAAAGCTTTTAACGTTGTTTTCAATTTCTTCCAACCTTCTAAGGTGAGGATCAACGCTTTTTGGCAGAGCCATCAAAGCAAGCAAGGGAAAATAGGCAAACAAAAAAGGGCGGACAAAAAAGGGCGAATAAAACGGCAAAGGTGAAGTGGGGGAGAGGAAAACGAGAGGAAAATGGCAAATAATGTAATGCGAGGGAGAAGAGTTTGTGATGGGTACTTGGTATGTCTTGACTTGAGCGTAGATCTCCCCAGCAACGGTGCCAGAAATCCTTCTTGCTACCTCTTGAGCATGCGTTGGTTTTCCCTTGAAGAGGAAAGGGTGATGCAGCAAAGTAGCGTAAGTATTTCCCTCGGTTTTTGAGAGCAAAGGTATCAATACAGTAGGAGACTACACACAAATCGCCTAGTACCTGCACAAACAATCAAGAACCTTGCAACCAACACGATAAAGGGGTTGTCAATCCCTTCATGGCCACTTGAAAAAGTGAGATCTCATAAAGATAATAAGATAAATATTTTTCGTATTTTTGTTGTATAGATTGTAAAGTAAAGATTGCAAAATAAACAGCAAAAGAAATTGGCAAGTTAGTGGGAAACTAATATGATGTAAAATAGACCCGGGTGTCGGCGTCAAAACCGGCGGATCTCGGGTAGGGGGTCCTGAACTGTGCGTCTAAGGCTAATGGTAACAGGAGGCAGGGGACATGATGTTTTACCCAGCTTCGGGCCCTCTTGATGGAGGTAATACCCTACTTCCTGCTTGATTGATCTTGATGATATGAGTATTACAATAGTAGATCTACCACGAGGCCGTAGAGGCTAAACTCTAGGAGCTAGCCTATCATGATTATGATTGTTCTCCTACGGACTAACCCCTCCGGTTTATATAGACACCAAAGGGGACTAGGGTTATACAGAGTCGGTTACAAAGAAGGAGATCTAACATCCGGATCGCCAAGCTTGTCTTCCACGCAAAGGAGAGTCCCATCCGGACACGGGACGAGGTCTTGAGTCTTGTATCTTCACGGTCCAACAGTCCGGACAAAGTATATAGTCCGGCTGTCCGGATACCCCCTTATCCAGGACTCTCTCAGTAGCCCCTGAACCAGGCTTCAATGACGATGAGTCCGGTGCGCAGATTGTCTTCGGCATTGCAAGGCGGGTTCCATCTCCGAATACTCCAAAGTAAACCTCGAACACTTAGATCGTGTCCGGCTCTGCAAGATGATTTTCACATACCACCGTAGAGAGAACGATATTCCACAAATATAATCTGCTGACAACTTTAGATAACATGACATCACACCATGGTCGAGTCATTATTCAAACCGTTTTCCCACAACCAGCCATGTTGGGGATATGACTATTTGTGTAAGCCGCCCAGGAGGGGCCGGGTTACGCAAAGAGTACTCATCAGAGGAAGCCCAAGACCAAGCATGAAGATGGCGGTTCAATAAGGAGCTTAAGGCCCACGGGCGGCTTAAGCCCATTGTAATAAACCGCCATGATGGCATGACTTGTAACGTAAGGTAGATTTAACTGGTCACCGAGCCGAACTCTGTTTATAAGCCGGCCGGGACTCTGTAAGCCGGTGGGCGTCGACCCGTGTATATAAGGGGGCGACCTGCTGGCGACTTAGGGCAAGAAACAACTCATTGAAAACCGGGCATAGCGTGTCTCGCTCCCTGGTTATCGAAACATCAATACCAACCCAACTAGACGTAGGCCTTACCTTCACCGTAAGGGGCCGAACTAGTATAAACTCTCTCGTGTCCCTTGTCCCGATTTAACCCCTTCAAGCTTCCTAGTTGTGATGGCTCCACAACTAAGTCCTTTCACAAGGACATCTGGCGTGACTATTCCACGACAGTTGGCGCCCACCGTGGGGCCAGCGCACGGTGGATTCGAGTTCTTGAAGGGCAGCTTCGAAGGGCTCAAGGGGTACATGTTGGGGAACATAGTAATTTCAAAAAATTTCTTACGCACACGCAAGATCATGGTGATGGTATAGCAACGAGAGGGGAGAGTGTTGTCCACGCACCCTCGTAGACTGAAAGCGGAAGCGTTAGCACAACGCGGTTGATGTAGTCGTACGCCTTCATGATCCGATCGATCCAAGCGCCGAACGTACGGCACCTCCGAGTTCAGCACACGTTCAGCTCGATGACTATCTCCGGGCTCCGATCCAGCAAAGCTCCGGAGATGAGTTCCGTCAGCATGACGGCGTGGTGACGGTGATGATGTTCTACCAGCGAAGGGCTTCGCCTAAACTCCGCGATGATATGACCGAGGTGGAATATGGTGGAGGGGCACCGACACGGTTAAGGAACGATCCGTAGATCAACTTGTGTGTCTATGGGTGCCCCCTCCCGTATATAAAAGAGCCGGGGGAGGAGGCGGCCGGCCAAGGAGGGCGCGCAAGGGGAGTCCTACTCCCACCGGAGTAGGACTCCTTCTTTCCAAGTAGGAGTTGGAGAAGGGGAAAGAGGAGGAAGAGGGAAGGAAGGGGGCCTCCCCCTTCCCTTGTCCTATTCGGACTAGGAAGGGAGGCGCGCCCCCCCCGCCTCCTTCCCTCTTCTCCTCGAGGCCCATGTAGGCCCAATAACCCCGGGGTTCCGGTAACCTCCCGGTACTCCGGTAAAATGCCGATTTCACCCGGAACGATTCCAATGTCCAAATATAGGCTTCCAATATATCGATCTTTATGTCTCGACCATTTCGAGACTCCTCATCATGTCCGTGATCATCCGGGACTCCGAACAAACTTCGGTGCATCAAAATTATAAACTCATAATAAAACTGTCATCGTAACGTTAAGCGTGCGGACCCTACCGGTTCGAGAACTATGTAGACATGACCTAGAACTATTCTTGGTCAATAACCAATAGCGGAACCTGGATGCCCATATTGGTTCCTACATATTCTACGAAGATCTTTATCGGTCAAACCGCATAACAACATACGTTGTTCCCTTTGTCATCGGTATGTTACTTGCCCGAGATTTGATAGTCGATATCCAATACCTAGTTCAATCTCGTTACCGGCAAGTCTCTTTACTCATTACGTAATGCATCATTCCGTAAGCAACTCATTGACCACATTGCTTGCAAGGCTTATAGTGATGTGCATTACCGAGAGGGCCCAGAGATACCTCTCCGACAATCGGAATGACAAAACCTAATCTCGAAATACGCCAACTCAACATGTACCTTCGGAGACACCTGTAGTACTCCTTTATAATCACCCAGTTATGTTGTGAAGTTTGGTAGTACCCAAAGTGTTCCTCCGGTAAACGGGAGTTGCATAATTCTCATAGTTACATGAACATGTATAAGTCATGAAGAAAGCAATAGCAATATACTAAACGATCAAGTGCTAGGCTAACGGAATGGGTCATGTCAATCACATCATTCTTCTAATGATGTGATCCCACTAATCAAATGACAACACATGTATATGGTTAGGAAACATAACCATCTTTGATTAATGAGCTAGTCAAGTAGAGGCATACTAGTGACTATATGTTTGTCTATGTATTCACACATGTATCATGTTTCCGGTTAATACAATTCTAGCATGAATAATAAACATTTATCATGATATGAGGAAATAAATAATAACTTTATTATTGCCTCTAGGGCATATTTCCTTTAGTCTCCCACTTGCACTAGAGTCAATAATCTAGATTACATAGTAATGATTCTAACACCCATGGAGTCATGGTGCTGATCATGTTTTGCTCGTGAGAGAGGCTTAGTCAACGGGTTTGCAACATTCAGATCCGTATGTATCTTGCAAATCTCTATGTCTCCCACTTGGACTTGGTCTCGAATGGAATTGAAGCGTCTCTTGATGTGCTTGGTCCTCTTGTGAAATCTGGATTCCTTTGCCAAGGCAATTGCACCAGTATTGTCACAGAAGATCTTCATGGGTCCTGATGCACTAGGTATGACACCTAGATCGGAAATGAACTCCTTCATCCAAACTCCTTCATTTGCTGCTTCAGAAGCAGCTATGTACTCCGCTTCACATGTAAATCCCGCCACGACGCTTTGTTTAGAACTGCACCAACTTACAGCTCCACCGTTTAATAAAAACACGTATCCGGTTTGCGATTTAGAATCGTCTGGATCAGTGTCAAAGCTTGCATCGACGTAACCATTTACGACTAGCTCTTTGTCACCTCCATATACGAGAAACATATCCTTAGTCCTTTTCAGGTATTTCAGGATGTTCTTGACCGCTGTCCAGTGATCCACTCCTGGATTACTTTGGTACCTTCCTGCCAAGCTTATTGCTAAGCATACGTCAGGTCTGGTACACAACATTGCATACATGATAGAGCCTATGGCTGAAGCATAGGGACCATCTTTCATTTTCTCTCTATCTTCTGCTGTGGTCGGGCATTGAGTTTGACTCAACTTCACACCTTGTAGCACGGGCAAGAACCCTTTCTTTGCCTGATCCATTTTGAACTTTTTCAAAATTTTGTCAAGGTATGTGCTTTGTGAAACTCCTATTAAGTGTCTTGATCTATCTCTATAGATCTTGATGCCCAATATGTAAGCAGCTTCACCGAGGTTTTTCATTGAAAAACTTTTATTCAAGTATCCCTTTATGCTATCCAGAAATTCTATATCATTTCCAGTTAATAATATGTCATCTACATATAATATCAGAAATGCTACAGAGCTCCCACTCACTTTCTTGTAAATACAGGCTTCTCCAAAAGTCTCAGATAAAACCATATGCTTTGATCACACTATCAAAACGTTTATTCCAACTCCGAGATGCTTGCACCAGTCCATAAATGGATCGCTGGAGCTTGCACACTTTGTTAGCACCTTTTGGATCAACAAAACCTTCTGGCTGCATCATATACAACTCTTCTTCTAGAAATCCATTCAAGAATGCAGTTTTGACATCCATTTGCCAAATTTCATAATCATGAAATGCAGCAATAGCTAACACGGACAGACTTAAGCATCGCTTCTGGTGAGAAAGTCTCATCGTAGTCAACCCCTTGAACTTGTCGAAAACCTTTCGCAACAAGTCGAGCTTTATAGACGATTACATTACCATCAGCGTCGATCTTCTTCTTAAAGATCCATTTATTCTCAATGGCTTGCCGATCATCGGGCAAGTCAACCAAAGTCCATACTTTGTTTTCATACATGGATCCCATCTCAGATTTCATGGCCTCTAGCCATTTTGCGGAATCTGGGCTCATCATCGCTTCCTCATAGTTCATAGGTTCATCATGGTCAAGTAACATGACTTCCAGAATAGGGTTACTGTACCACTCTGGTGCGGATCTTACTCTGGTAGACCTACGAGGTTCAATAGAAACTCGATCTGCAGTTTCATGATCAATATCATTAGCTTCCTCACTAATTGGTGTAGTTGTCACAGGAACCGGTTCTTGTGATGAACTACTTTCCAATAAGGGAGTAGATACAGTTATCTCATCAAGTTCTACTTTCCTCCCACTCACTTCTTTCGAGAGAAACTCCTTCTCTAGAAAGGATCCGATTTTAGCAACGAAAATATTGCCTTCGGATCTGTGATAGAAGGTGTACCTAATAGTCTCTTTTGGGTATCCTATGAAGACACATTTCTCCGATTTGGGTTCGAGCTTATCTGGTTGAAGTTTCTTCACATAAGCATCGCAACCCCAAACTTTAAGAAATGACAACTTTGGTTTCTTGCCAAACCACAGTTCATAAGGCGTTGTCTCAACGGATTTTGATGGTGCCCTATTTAACGTGAATGCGGCCGTCTCTAAAGCATAACCCCAAAACGATAGTGGTAAATCAGTAAGAGACATCATAGATCGCACCATATCTAGTAAAGTGCGATTACGACGTTCGGACACACCATTTCGATGTGGTGTTCCGGGTGGCGTGAGTTGCGAAACTATTGCGCATTGTTTCAAGTGTAGACCAAACTCGTAACTCAAATATTCACTACTAGGGAAAACCTTATACACAGAAGTTTATCAGTAGCGCGGTTTAAAAATGGGCGCTACTGCTAATTAGTAGTAGCGAGGGGTATAAAAACCGCGCTACTACTAAGTTAATAGTAGTAGCGAGGGGTATAAACCCGCGCTGCTACTAAGTGGTCTCCAACGAAGCCCTCGGGATAGGCCATAGTAGTAGCGAGGGGTATAAAATCGGCGCTACTACTAAGTAAGTAGTAGTAGCGCGGGTAAGATCCCACGCTACTACTAAGTGTGTCCACCCCGGCCCGGTCCACCCTCCCACCCCACCAAGAACTGGCGACTAAAAAACAATGTTCATCGGTCCACCCCATCGCGGCTCCTCTCCCCACGATCTCCTCGCCGCCTCCACCACCCACGCGGGCCGGTTCCGGCGAGCATCGGTCGCGTGCAATACTCCCCCAAGCTCCGCCCCTCCCTCCCCTCCATCCAGATCCGACATGGCTGCAGTTCCCACACGGCGACCCTCTTCTCCACCGCGCTCTCGCACCACTTCATCCCGCTCCGCCGCAGCCAGGCCCGCCGCCGCCGCCTCCTTTGCTCGTGGCCGCCCATGGCCGTGTCGGGAACTCTTTGGCCAAGGAGGCGGCTCCTGCTGCCCGTGGCCATGGGGGACGCCAGGGGGAGCAGAGCGAGGGCGCCGGGGAGGATCTGCCATTCCCGGTGACGGCGCGACAGAGGAGGAGCTGAGCTATTGTGTGCGCCGGACAAGGAGCTCAAATCCTGCTCCGGGAGGCAACGCACAGGAAGTAGCAGCTGAGCTTCCGCGCCCAGAGGAGACGCACAGGAGGGAACGCGCCGTTGCCGTCCGCTGACCCCCCGCTTCTTCTCCGCCGTCGGCGTCGTCCCCATGCCATGATTCAGTTGTTCTCTCGCCAGATCTGAATGAGCAGGGCATCTCAAAGGTTCATTCTCTAGCTAAGTACGCTTCTTATTTGTTTTTCCTCCTTCATTTGCAAAGGGGATTAATCACCGCTATCCGATTCTGCTTATTGTATTGTTGTTTTTGAGTAAAATTGGTATGCCTCTATGTAGAGAGTTTTGTAGCTAACTGATGAAAATAAAATGTGGCATCTCAGGAGCCTTTTTGTTTGTCTGAATCCTAAAGCTATATGCAGATGCGTAGATGGGGAACTTAGGGGAGCATTAAGATTAAAGCGTGAGCGTCAGGGTAAATTTTTACTGAAAGTCAAATTGCTGTATATTTCTTCAGTGGGTGCATCTGCATCGGGCAACCCAATGTCTTCACCATGATTGAGCTGATCAATCTTCAGATCCGAATGAACAGGGCATCCATCCATCTCAAAGGTTTATTTTGTACGACTAGCTAATTAAACTTCTTATTTGTTTTTTCTTATTCTTCCTTCAGTAATTGCTAGCTGATTCTACTTGTTGTACTGCTGTTGGTGTGAATCCCATTTGAAAATTGCTTTGCTTGCAACTGCAATAGCAACACCAGCAAAGTAAGAAACGCTAAGGCTAGGCAGGGCAAGGAAGGGGAAGGATGACCATGCCGTGGGGGCTGGTGGCGAACATGGTGGACATGGTGTGGGCGGTGCTCGCCGGGTGGGTGTCGGCGTGCCTGCTGGTCGCCAACGAGATCGCCCGCGGCATGCGGGCAGGGAGATTGGCCCTTTGTCGTGGGATGAATCTCACTTGGAATCCTCCTTGACTCCTTCATGCAGGTGCTCTGCTCTGAACCTTCTGCTCTAGTTTCTTTGCTAGTAAATTGATGAACATGGGGATACATTTTTTGATTACCCTATCTGCTCTGTATCCTGAAATACACGCCGGCTATGTGTTAATTGGCTCTAAGACTTGTGTTTGCCAAATATATTCGAGTACCTAACAAGAGGCTAATGAGAGACTGTATACAGAGAAGTTTTATCACATCAGTTATCGTGTATTAGGGAGAATTGATACATTTTTCCAAGTCATTTTTCCAAGTCCATTAGGCATAGGAACCCAATCCATCCTGATTAGGGAGAGCGACTAGTAATTGCAGCAGACTTGACTTTGCACCCGTACGTTTAGACGAATGAATATGTGCATCACTCTTTGTTTGGCATGCCAAAACTGAGACGTGCAGATTCATCCATTTCTAAGCATCACCAATCCTGATCAGTTCCTAATTAGATTTGGAGTTGGACACAGTAGAAACAACACACGCAACTTGACTTGATTCAGTCGGTTAATTTTACTGCTGTAGGTGTATAATGTGCCTTACTTCCTAAAGTTGGATCATCACCGACAGTGTATAATTTTTTTGTTCGATTTGGATACAGCAGTAGCGCTCCGTGGGGGACATCAACATCAGCCTCGACGGTTCGGTCATATACTCCTACCACCACGACTCCCCGCAAAAGGTCGATCTCTCTCTCTATCTCTCAGCTGTGAGCTAGTTCCTAACACTGTTCCTATTAAGAATCCAATCCATCCAGGGGAGAGCCCACTGTAGGTACTACAACACACCTTTATGGATATCAACATGCCTGTCTGAAAAACATACATAGTAGGTGACACTAGTAACTCAGCAAACTTGACTTTGCACTTGTACGCACAGACAAATGAATCTGCATCATTCATTGTTTGGCATGTCAAAACTGAGATGCAGATTCATTTGCAAGCATCACTGATATTTGTTGAAAACTGAGCTTTCTTCTCTGTTTGGTTGGTGCAGTGATGAGCGAGCAACTTTGGCAAGCACCAGGCCAACTAGAAGGCAGGCCCCATCACTGCCAAGAGCATGCCGAAGAAGGCGGCGGCGTATTTATGATGCTTGCTTCTTCTAATCTGCCGTCTTATGTCATGCCTGTAGTGTATGGTGGCTGTATATATATGGTGATGATTTTATTTGTTTCTTCCATTTGGATGCAACAGATGTGGTCCATGGATGTTAGAATGAGGAACTGTATGATAGTAGATACGGCAACAGTGTAATAGTATAATGGAATAACGACATTTCCATCACTATTGTGTTTTCTTGAACTGTATGCATAAAATGGAATTTGTTGATTTTATTTTTTTTAATTCCTAATTCGTTAGTAGTGGCGTGGGACAAATTTGCACGCTACTGGTATTTAGGATACTAGTAGCGTTGGTATTATAGACGCGCTACTACTATTTCATTACTAGTAGCATGGGTTCATAATAGTAGTAGCATGGGTGGAAACGCGCTACTACTAACTTTGTTAGTAGTAGCGCGGGTTCAACCCGCGCTACTACTAACTATTAGCTGTAGCGCCTTATTGGTAGCGCGGGTACCCGCGCTGCTGATAGGCCTAAAACCCGCGCTGCTGCTAGGCTTTTCCCTAGTAGTGATTCTCCTCCACAATTAGGTCGTAGAAACTTTATTTTCTTGTTACGATGATTTTCCACTTCACTCTGAAATTCTTTGAACTTTTCAAATGTTTCAGACTTGTGTTTCATTAAGTAGATATACCCATATCTGCTCAAATCATCTGTGAAGGTGAGAAAATAACGATACCCGCCGCGAGCCTCAACATTCATTGGACCACAAACATCAGTATGTATGATTTCCAACAAATCAGTTGCTCGCTCCATAGTTCCGGAGAACGGCGTTTTAGTCATCTTGCCCATAAGGCACGGTTCGCAAGTACCAAGTGATTCATAATCAAGTGATTCCAAAAGCCCATCAAGATGGAGTTTCTTCATGCTCTTTACACCGATATGACCTAAGCGGCGATGCCACAAATAAGTTGCACTATCGTTATCAACTCTGCATCTTTTGGTTTCAACACTATGAATATGTGTATCACTACTATCGAGATTCAATAAAAATAGACCACTCTTCAATGGTGCATGACCATAAAAGATATTACTCATATAAATAGAACAACCATTATTCTCTAATTTAAATGAATAACCGTCTCGCATCAAACAAGATCCAGATATAATGTTCATGCTCAACGCTGGCACCAAATAACAATTATTTAGGTCTAATACTAATCCCGATGGTAGATGTAGAGGTAGCGTGCCGACCGCGATCACATCGACTTTGGAACCATTTCCCACGCACATCATCACCTCGTCCTTAGCCAATCTTCGCTTAATCCGTAGTCCCTATTTCGAGTTGCAAATATTAGCAATAGAACCAGTATCAAATACACATGTGCTACTGCGAGCATTAGTAAGGTACACATCAATAACATGTATATCACATATACCTTTGTTCACTTTGCCATCCTTCTTATCCGCCAAATACTTGGGGCAGTTCCGCTTCGAGGTCGATCTGCTTGTAGTAGAAGCACTTTCGGTTTGAGGCTTAGGTCCAGACTTGGGTTTCTTCTCTTGAGCAGCAACTTGCTTGCCGTTCTTTTGAAGTTCCCCTTCTTCTTCCCTTTGCCCTTCTTCTTGAAACTGGTGGTTTTGTTAACCATCAAAACTTGATGCTCCTTCTTGATTTCTACCTCCATGCTTTTAGCATTGCGAAGAGCTCGGGAATAGTCTTGTCCATCCCTTGCATATTATAGTTCATCACGAAGCTCTTGTAGCATGGTGGCGTGATTGGAGAATTCATCAATGACACTATCATCGGAAGATTAACTCCCGCTTAAATCAAGTGATTATTATACCCGACATTTTGAGTATGTGTTCACCGACGAAACTATTCTCCTCCATCTTGCAGGTATAGAACGTATTGGAGACTTCATATCTCTCAATCCGGGCATTTGCTTGAAATATTAACTTCAACTCTGGAACATCTCATATGCTCCATGACGTTCAAAACGTCGTTGAAGACCCGGTTCTAAGCCGTAAAGCATGGCACACTGAACTATCGAGTAGTCATCGGCTTTGCTCGCCAAACATTCTTAACGTTGTCGGTTGCATCAGCGGCGGGTTGGCACCCAGCGGTGCTTCCAGACATAACTTTTACGTGCAGCAATGAGGATAATCCTCGAGTTCGGACCCGATCCGTGTAATTGCTACCATCATCTTTCAACTTTGCTTTCTCAAGGAACGCATTAAAATTCAACAAAACAACAACACGAGCCGTCTATCTACAAACAAACATAGACAAGCAAAATACTATTAGGTACTAAGTTCATGATAAATTTAAGTTCAATTAATCATATTACTTAAGAGCTCCCACTTAGACAGACATCTCTCTAGTCATCTAAGTGATCACGTCATCCAAATCAACTAAACCCTGTCCGATCATCATGTGAGATGGAGTAGTTTCAATGGTGAACATCACTATGTTGATCATATCTACTATATGATTCACGTTCGACCTTTCGGTCTCCATGTTCCGAGGCCATATCTGTATATGCTAGGCTCGTCAAGTATGACCTGAGTATTCCGCGTGTGCAACTGTTTTGCACCCGTTGTATTTGAACGTAGAGCCTATCACACCCGATCATCACGTGGTGTCTCAGCACGAAGAACTTTCGCAGCGGTGCATACTCAGGGAGAACACTTCTTGATTATTAGTGAGAGATCATCTTAAAATGCTACCATCAATCAAAGCAAGATAAGATGCATAAACGGATAAACATCACATGCAATCAATATAAGTGATATGATATGGCCATCATCATCTTGTGCTTGTGATCTCCATTTCCGAAGCACCGTCATGATCACCATCGTCACCGGCGCGACACCTTGATCTCCATCGTAGCATCGTTGTCGTTACGCCATCTATTTCTTCTACGACTATCGCTACCGCTTAGTGATAAAGTAAAGCAATTACAGGGCGTTTGCATTTCATACAATAAAGCGACAACCATATGGCTCCTGCCAGTTGCCGATAACTTCGGTTACAAAACAGGATCATCTCATACAATAAAATATAGCATCACGTCTTGACCATATCACATCACAACATGCCCTGCAAAAACAAGTTAGACGTCCTCTACTTTGTTGTTGCAATTTTTACGTGGCTGCTACGGGCTTAGCAAGAACCGTTCCTACCTACGCATCAAAACCACCACGATAGTTCGTCAAGTTGGTGCTGTTTTAACCTTCGCAAGGACCAGGCGTAGCCACACTCGATTCAGCTGTGAGAGAGACAAACACCCGCCAGCCACCTTTAAGCATGAGTGCTCGTAACGGTGAAACCAGTCTCGCGTAAGCGTACGCGTAATGTCGGTCCGGGCCGCTTCATCTCACAATATCGCCGAACCAAAGTATGACATGCTGGTAAGCAGTATGACTTGTATCGTCCACAACTCACTTGTTTTCTACTCGTGCATATAACATCAACGCATAAAACCTAGGCTCGGATGCCACTGTTGGGGAACGTAGTAATTTCAAAAAAATTCCTACGCACACGCAAGATCATGGTGATGGTATAGCAACGAGAGGGGAGAGTGTTGTCCATGTACCCTCGTAGACCGAAAGCGGAAGCGTTAGCACAATGCGGTTGATGTAGCCGTACGTCTTCACGATCCGACCGATCCAAGCGCCGAACGTACGGCACCTCCGAGTTCAGCACACGTTCAGCTCGATGATGATCTCCGGGCTCCGATGCATCAAAGCTCCGGAGATGAGTTCCGTCAGCACGACGGCATGGTGACAGTGATGATGTTCTACCGGCACAGGGCTTCGCCTAAACTCCGCGACGATATGACCGAGGTGGAATATGGTGGAGGGGGGCACCGCACACGGTTAAGGAACGATCCCTATATCAACTTGTGTGTCTATGGGGTGCCCCCCGCCCCCGTATATAAAGGATCCAGGGGGAGGAGGCGGCCGGACAAGGAGGGCGCCAAGGGGGGAGTCCTACTCCCAGCGGGAGTAGGACTCCCTTCTTTCCAAGTAGGAGTAGGAGAAGGGGGGAAAGAGGAGGAAGAGGGGAAGAAAAGGGGGGGGGCACCGCCCCCCTTCCCTTGTCCTATTATAACTAGGAAGGGGAGGGGCGCGCGGCCCCCTCCTGCCTCCTTCCCTCTTCTCCCTCGAGGCCCATGTAGGCCCAATAATCCCCCGGGGGGTTCCGGTAACCTCCCGGTACTCCGCTAAAATGCCGATTTCACCCGGAATGATTCCGATGTCCAAATACAGGCTTCCAATATATCGATCTTTATGTCTCGACCATTTCGAGACTCCTCATCATGTCCGTGATCACATCCGGGACTCCGAACAAACTTTGGTACATCAAAACTTATAAACTCATAATAAAACTTTCATCGTAACGTTAAGCGTGCGGACCCTACGGGTTCGAGAACTATGTAGACATGACCTAGAACTATTCTTGGTCAATAACCAATAGCGGAACATGGATGACCATATTGGTTCCTACATATTCTACGAAGATCTTTATCGGTCAAACCGCATAACAACAGACGTTGTTCCCTTTGTCAAATCGGTATGTTACTTGCCCGAGATTTGATCGTCGGTATCCAATACCTAGTTCAATCTCGTAATCGGAAAGTCTCTTTACTCGTTACGTAATGCATCATTCTGTAACCAACTCATTGGTCACATTGCTTGCAAGGCTTATAGTGATGTGCATTACCGAGAGGGCCCAGAGATACCTCTCCGACAACTGGAGTGACAAAACCTAATCTCGAAATACGCCAACTCAACATGTACCTTCGGAGACACCTGTAGTACTCCTTTATAAGCACCCAGTTACGTTGTGACGTTTGGTAGTACCCAAAGTGTTCCTCCGGTAAACGGGAGTTACATAATTCTCATAGTTACATGAACATGTATAAGCCATGAAGAAAACAATAGCAATATACTAAACGATCAAGTGCTAGGCTAACGGAATGGGTCATGTCAATCACATCATTCTTCTAATGATGTGATCCCACTAATCAAATGACAACACATGTCTATGGTTAGGAAACATAACCATCTTTGATTAATGAGCTAGTCAAGTAGAGTCATACTAGTGACTATATGTTTGTCTATGTATTCACACATGTATCATGTTTCCGGTTAATACAATTCTAGCATGAATAATAAACATTTATCATGATATGAGGAAATAAATAATACTTTATTATTGCCTCTAGGGCATATTTCCTTCAGTACGTAGTGGGCCGAATGACCAAGAGTCGTCGCGGCAAGATCTACATCGACGACGAAGGCTGGGGTTCCGACGCCGTCTCAATTGAGTACGGATACCGGGTCCCCTTCGGCGGAATCCACATATTCATCAGCCGGATTGGTGAGCCATGCCCTGAGGCGGACAACTGCACCGACCTCGTCGAGACGGCTCAGCGTGCAAGGAAGACCCGGACTCAGCCGATCATGAGGCGTGCCTTCGTGGGCTGAATCCACGGAGAGGAACTTTCTGGATCTGAAGATGGGGGTGAGATGGCCGTCCTTTCAGACGGTGACTCGTCCGCCGGCTCAACAGATTCGTTGTATCCGGTACAAGACAGCGCGCTCGGGGGCTGTTCCGATGGCATCAGTATTCCGGACCTCGATGAGCCGCCAAGATGGGCTAGAATCTTCATGGCTGGAACTCAGCCCGGTTCAAATTCTACAACAGCAGCATCGATCACGTCCGGATCAGGAGCAGCCGGGGAAGGCGGCCCCGTGCGCCCACCGGCTCAGGTGCTGATGGATCTCATGGACAAGCTTACGGCCCTGTTAACCGCCACGGTTATCCCTGCAGATAAGGATGAGCATGATGCAGCGGTAGCTCAAGTGCGTGAGGAGATAGCCCAGGCCAAGGAGGCTTTGGCAGCTGAGGATACTAGACTAGCTGCGGAGCGGGAGGCTCTCGACGCCCGGGCGCAGCGCTTGCAGTCAGAACCTTATCAGCTCACGATGAGATTGAACGCATCCAATGAGGTAATGAGGAGGAGACATCAGAAAACACAGTCTCGTTTACCTCCAAATTACGATCCCCGGGTTCTCTTTGCTACACCCGGAGCCGGTCCTAGTAACCCGCCAGAGGCCGATCGGCTTATGACAGCCGGAACAGGAGGACCGGCTCAGCCTCGGGATATGGTGCCGCGTCACATGAGCATGCCACCACCGCGTTATGTGCCAATTCCACCGGGTCACTTTTCCAACCCCATGGAGAATTTAATCGCAGCGTCGGCGCGCTTAGCGGCTCTCCCTATGGAAGGTGATGATCCGACGGTGGTGGAAACACGGAGGGTCAGAGAGCTCCTCCAGACAGCCCTGGCTCAGTAGGAGACCTATTCTTACAGCCGGGATAGGATTCATTCAACTCCCCCGCCCTGGGTAGCACCACCTCGCCAGAACCAGAGCCCGAGTTACAGCAGACGCATGGAGTCGGAGGCTTTGTCAAGCAATTCCCAACGGCGTAACCAGCCCGGGGGCTATAACCCGGCGCAGGACCGAGTACGTCAGGAGAATGATCACCCGGAGTATCCAATGACATTTGTTGAGGTGGGAGTAGCCACTAGAACCGACGGTGTCCCTTGCCTGGTGCCGGCCCTGCGTGATGTACGTCTACCCAAGGACTTCAAGGGACCTCAAAAAATACCAAATTACAGGGCCGATTTACAGCCCGGGGCGTGGATTGAGAGTTATGAGATGGCCATGGAGTTGCTGGAAGTCAGTGACGCGGCAATGGCTAAATATTTCACCATGATGTTAGATGGGACGGCCGGGTCGTGGCTGAAAGGCTTGCCACCCAATTCCATTAACTCATGGGGCGAGTTAAAGGCCCGGTTCATCCAGAACTTCAAGGACACCTGCAAACAGTCTATGTCGATTGTGGACTTGACTGATTGCAAGCAAGAGGAAAGCGAATCCACCACCCATTGGGTATGCTGGGTCAAGGAGATAATTCATTCTTCCGATAAGATGGACGCCGGGTCTGCAGTTCTTATGCTGGAGAAAAATTGCCGTTTTGAGCTGCTGAGGATGAAATTGGGGCGCCTTAAGCGTGACCTCACAGATATGGGTACGCTGATGGCGGCTTTAGTCAAATTTGCCGATTCTGATAGTACCAAGGATCCCGCGTCTGACGATGAGAAGACAGGGAAGGGAAAACGAAACGGCAATGGAAAGGGTCAGCATCATAACTCGGGGAATCAAGGCGGCAACAAGCGTAAGGCGGACGGTAACTCAGAGTTTGTGGCCAATGCCAACGTACGAGGTAACAATCCAAGACGTAAGGGTAAGCTGCCACGATCCGGCGGGTCAGGCCCGTCACTGGAGTAATTACTCAATGAGCCCTGCCTGAGACACGGCACCCGGGAGCGGCCGGCCACACATCTATGGAAGGATTGTGCGATCGTGAAAGCGTTTAAAAATTCCAACACCTTCGATGGCGGTCAAGGATTGGTGGCGGCTCAGGGTCCGACGGCTTTCATGGCCCGGGCGGCGGCTCAAATTCCGGTTTTCAGGGGCATCCAGGTGGCAATAGTCAGCAGCAGTCTGGTCAAGGCGGACAGCAGCAGCAACAGTTGGGTTATCAAAGCCATCCGAAGCAGCTGAGTGGCGGACAGTATCATGTGTTTACCACTAGCTCGTGCAAGCGTGACCAGAAGGTTCATAAGAGGGCTGTGAATTCCGTTGAGCCGGCAATTCCTCGTTATTTAAGGTGGTCAGAGCAGCCCATCATATGGAGCAGGGAGGATCATCCTTTGCGGGTCGATAACCCGGCTCAGTTGGCTTTGGTAGTGGCGCCTCAAGTTGGTGGATATAAGTTCACCAAAGTGCTCATGGATGGGGGTAGTAGCATCAACATCCTGTACTATGAGACCTTTCAGCGCATGGGGTTGACTGATAAAAATCTGAGAACATCCAACACTGTTTTCCACGGAGTTGTCCCTGGTAAGTCAGCTTACCCAATTGGCAGGATTGAGCTGGAGGTGGCTTTGGAGACGAACATGACTCCCGAGCTGAGAAGTTGATGTTTGAAGTGGTCAAAATCAGGAGCCCATACCACGCTCTGTTTGGACGGCCGGCTTATGCTAAGTTTATGGCCCGGCCGTGTTACGTTTATTTACAGCTCAAGATGCCGGGTTACAAGGGCACCATCACCGTACATGGCAGTCGTAAAGTAGCATTGGAGTGTGAAGAATGTGATGCGGCTTATGCTGAGTCGGCCTGCGCAGCAGAGGAGCTCAAATTTTATCAAGATAATCTTGACCCGGCGGATATGACATCCCTGAAGAAGCCAACTACAGAGCATGACCCGGCGCTGAAGTTTAAGTTGGCGGCTGAGACGAAGCTTGTTGACTTTACCCCGGGTGATACTTCTAAACAGTTCAGCATCGGCGAAGAACTTGGATCCCAAATAGGAAAGCGCTCATCGAAGTTCATCCGTGAGAACCGGACATCTTTGCATGGAAACCTTCTGACATGCCGGGTGTACCGAGGGAACTCGCTGAGCACACTCTCAATAGTGATCCAAAGTATAAGCCGGTCAGGCAGTTTCTTCGCCGTTTTAACGAAGAGCAACGAAAAGCTATTGGAGAAGAAGTCGCCCGGCTCTTATCGGCCGGGTTTATCATTGAAGTTTTTCACCCAGAGTGGTTGGCTAACCCGGTGCTCGTCATCAAGAAGAATGGCACCTGGCGGATGTGTGTGGACTACACGGACTTAAAGAAGGCTTGTCCGGCTGACCCTTTTGCTCTCCCCCGTATTTATCAAATCATTGATGCTATGGTGGGTTGTGAGCGTTTGAGCTTTTTGGATGCTTACTCCGGTTATCATCAGATTAAGATGGCAGTTAAGGACCAGGAGAAGACGGCTTTCATCACTCCGTTTGGTGCCTTCTGTTATGTATCTATGCCATTTGGGCCCAAGAGTGCCCAGGCGACTTATCAGCGGTGTGTGCAGAACTGTTTGCATGACCAAATTGGGCGTAATGTCCATGCTTATGTGGATGACATTGTGGTGAAGTCCAGAGAAAAGGAAACCTTGATATCCGACTTAGAGGAGACCTTTGATAATCTCCGGGTTTACAAGATGATGCTTAACCCGGCCAAATGTGTGTTTGGCATTCCTGCAGGCAAGCTCTTGGGTTTTCTGGTATCCAACAGAGGCATTGAAGCTAACCTGGAGAAGATTAAGGTGATTACCTCCCTGGCTAAACCGGCGTGCATCAATGATGTTCAGCGACTGGCGGGTTGCGTTGCCGCCTTAAGTCGATTCATAAGTCGGCTCGGTGAGAAAGCCCTCCCATTGTACCAGATGATGAAGAAAAACTGACACTTTTGTTTGGAGTGAGGCCGCTGATGTTGCTTTTGAGGACTTAAAGAGATAATTATCTGAGCCGCCGGTTCTTGCGGCTCCAATTGACAAAGAGCCTTTGCTGTTGTACGTGGCTGCCAATTCGCGAGCCGTCAGTGTTGCCATCATGGTGGAGCGTAAGGAAGCTGGCAAGGAGCATCCGGTTGAACGGCCGGTTTACTACATCAGTGAGGTGCTCATTGAATCCAAGCAAAGGTACCTACGCTGGCAAAATCTTGTTTATGGGGTGTTCATGGCAAACCGGAAGTTGAAGCAGTATTTTCAAAGCCATCCTATAATTGTGGTAAGTTCTGCCCCTTTGGGAGACATCATTCAGAACAGGGAGGCCACAGGACGAGTCGCCAAGTGGGCTATTGAGCTTGGGCCTCATGCCTTGAAATACATGCCTCAGACAGCTATTAAGTCTCAGGCCTTGGTGGACTTCATCAATGATTGGACAGAGCTGCAGGCACCTGAGGAGAAGCCGGATAACACATACTGGACTATTCACTTTGACGGGTCCAGGCAGCTAGAAGGCTCGGGGGCTGGAGTGGTGTTAACTTCCCCTCGAGGTGAAAAATTTTGTTATGTACTCCAGCTTATGTTTCCATGTACTAATAGTGCAGCTGAATATGAGTCATTACTCCACGGTCTTCGGATGGCTAAGGAGATGAACTTAAGCCGGGTACGATGCTTGGGCGACTCAGATTTGGTGGCTCAACAAGTGTCAGGCAAGTGGGATTCCAAAGACCCCCTCATGGCGGCTTATCATTGTGAAGTAGATGCTGTGGCTGGTCACTTCATGGGTTATCAAGTGGAGCACATTGATCGAAGGAAGAACGAGGTGGCTGATGCTTTAAGCCGGTTGGGATCCCAACGTAAGCCGGTGCCGCCCAACACCTTTCTTGATGTGTTACATAACCCTTCTGTCAAGGTACCTACCGAGGAAGACTTAGCAGTGCTAGACCCGGAGGCACAACTAGTGGCAGCTCTTCATGTCATCCCGGATTGGACGGTGCCTTACTTGGCTTATATGACCCGGGGTGACTTACCGGAGGACGAGACATTGGCAAGACAAATTGTTAGGCGCTCCAAATCCATGACGATTGTTAACGGCGAGTTACACCACCTCAGCGTCACCGGGGCGTTTCAACGTTGTGTGTCACCTGCAGAAGGCGAAAAATACTTCATGAGATCCATGAAGGAGATTGTGGCCATCATGCCAGGTCAAAATTTCTCGTGGCCAAGGCTTTTCGTCATGGTTTCTATTGGTTGACGGCTCATGCTGATGCAGAGGACCTGGTCAGTAAATGTGATGGGTGTCAAAAGTTCTCACGACGCGCTCATGTGCCGGCTCAAGAATTAAGGATGATCCCAATCACCTGGCCGTTTGCAGTTTGGGGGCTTGACATGGTTGGACCTTTCAAAAGGTCTAAGGACAAAAAGACACATCTGCTGGTGGCAGTGGACAAGTTTACCAAGTGGGTTGAGGGAGAGCCGGTCAGTAAGTGTGATGCAGCCATGGCGGTTCAGTTCATGAAAAAGGTGATCTTTCGTTGTGGCTTTCCACATAGCATTATAACTGATAATGGCACTAATCTCTCTAAGGGTGCCATGGAAGAGTTCTGTCAAAGAGAACATATCCGGCTTGATGTCTCGGCTGTTGCTCATCATCAATCCAATGGTCAAGCAGAGAGAGCTAATCAAGAGATTCTGAAAGGCATCAAGCCCCGGCTCTTGGTCCCTTTACAGCGGACTCCGGGTTGTTGGGTGGAGGAGTTACCCTTCGTGTTATGGAGCATCAACACTACGCCTAACAGATCTACGGGATTCACACCTTTCTTCGTGGTTTATGGAGCAGAGGCGGTCCTACCAAGTGACATCCGACACGACTCACCCCGTGTGGCGGCTTACGTTGAGGCGGATAACGAAAAGGCTCGTCAAGATGCACTTGACTTGTTGGACGAGGAGCGAGCCTTGGCAATAGCCCGCTCGGCCATTTACCAGCAGGACCTGCGCCGCTATCACAGCCGCCGGGTTAAGAGCAGAACCTTTCAAGAAGGTGACTTGGTGCTCCGGCTCATCCAGGATCAGTCTGATATGCACAAGTTATCCCCGCCTTGGGAAGGGCCCTTTGTGGTCAGCAAGAATTTGCACAACGGGTCATATTATCTCATCGACATTCGAGAGCGCAAGGACTCATTTAAGTCGGAGGAAGAGACCCGCCGGCCATGGAACATAGCTCATCTCCAGCCTTATTATACTTAAGTTTCTTTTTAAAGATACTTTCTGTAATGTACATATTATATAAAGCAATAAAGCAGGACCTCTGTCCTTTTTTCCCATAAAGAAATGTTTCATGTTTTCTTTATCAGGTGATGGACACTGCCAACAGGGGACGGGTTATATCTGAATCCGGCTTTCCCTTTGGTCCGGCTTATGATCATATCTGAATCTAGCCTTGGTCACTTGGGGGCTTCCTGTTCAAACATGGGCCGTATTTGAACCAAAGAGAACATAGCTGTCGATACCCGCTTGATCGGCATATTGCCAAACCCACTTGGGGGCTTCCTGATCAAATTTGAATCACAGCTTAACCCCTTTGGGTCTAATGTGGATCGTATTCGAATCAGTGTCATTAAACAACTCTTATGTTCACTTGGGGGCTTCCTGTTCAAACATAGGTCGTATTCGAACCAAAGAGAACATAGCTGTCGATACCCACTCGATCGGCATCGCCAGAGCCACTGGGGGCTATATGATCGTATCCGAATCTTAGCTTAACCCCTTTGGAACGGTTCTCTGATCGTATTCGAATCAGGAGCCTGTGAACATTGCAATTATAATTATTTTTACTATCATTGAAACCTTCTTGAAGAGATGGTTCTTGATCTTTCCGGCTTTATATTAGTTACTTCAGGTTCTAACAAGTGCCAGGTAAAAACATATATGAGCTGGAGAGGTTATCAAAAAGGGTCGGACGTATGCTGTTATGATGATGTTTTAACTAAATCATGAACCGGCTTATACATATGATTTTTTGATCATGTCCGGGTTATCAATATTTTATAACCCACTGGTGCAATGAATCGTCCAGGAAAGCCTTGCCTGTTTTGCGTGCAGGTTAAAACAGAGCAAGGTGAAGGATCAAGGACACACTTGATTAACAATAAGCAAGATGAATTTAGTACTGACGGCTTAACAAAAGCAATAAGTACCATAAGGCATAACAGACATTAAGGAGTTTTTCTATCCTATTACAAGACTCCTCAAGTCTGAATAAGTGAAGCATTGTTCTTTGCTAAGCTATAACCCGGTTGGCGGCTCATTCCTCCGGCTGGCTTGATGACTCTGGGTTATCCTCCCCCCCTTTCCTTCGGTTGTTGTGTCCTGGAAGGTGGACGAGGCCTAGTCAATGCCGCTCAAAGCTTCAAATTCAGCTTCATCATCTATTAAACTGGTCGGGTCCACTTCAGGGGCAAAGGTATGCTTACGCGTTGGAGGGAGCAGGCTGACTTGGTCATATGGGACATTTGGGATTCTCCGGTTCTTGCCATCATAACCCGGCGAGTACTTGGTGAGATCAGTATCCTCCCAAATGAGAGTCGCCAGAGGGCGTACGACTTTAACACAGGCAGTGAAGTCCTGTTCCCAAAAGCAGTACCATCCTCCTTAAGACTTGGATATCCAAGAGAGAGGTCAGCAAGGTCATGCTCTGGAACCCATGCTTTTGCCCGACTCAACGCAGCCACGGCTCCGGCTCTTGCGGATGCCCGCCTTAAGTCTTGAATGCGTTGAGGTAGCACCGACAGATGTCTCAACACGTGTTGTAGAAGCCGGGGAGAGGTATTTGATAAAGCCACAGCGGTCAACGCACGCTCTGACCCAGAGTATAACTGCTCTACCAAGGTGTACACTGCCTTAAGTTTGACAAGCATATTTTCCTTCAGATTGGTACTCCTGGAGCCTGCATGTTCACAGGTATAAAAGTAAGCCGGAGGCAACTATTATGATAACTCTTGAAGGATTACAATATTTACAGGCGGCTTACCAAAGATAGCTGAGACCATTTGGGAGATGTGCCACTTTAAGTCGGATAGCTCATTTGTTGCCGCGGCCAGAGATGCCTCCGCTGTTTCAGCCAGGGTCACCAGTGAAGCCCTCTCATCCACCCAAGCCTTCTTTTCCGATTCGAAATTTTTCTTCTGCTTCTCTTGTTCAGAGATACTGAATTCAAACTTGGAATTGGCTTTCTGAGCTTCGAGCTCTTGGGTTTTCAACTGGCTCTTCAACTCGGCAATCTCCGCCTCAAATTGACTTATGGTGGCCTGCATTTGACATCAGGTTATGGTAAGAATCTTCGTAAGATAACATTTAAGTCCCAAGTATTTTACAAGTAAAGAAACTTGGCACTTGGGGGCTAATGTATGTTTAAAGAATTTTTAGTCTATTTTACCAAGTTACACATATTAAGTCTCAAGCACTTTACAAGTAAAGGTACTTGACACTTGGGGGCTAATGTAACCAAAATTTAAAGTTTCATGTTATCTCCGGGTTAAACATATTCAATTTAAACCAGACAAAACTAATAGCTAGCAGATTCTTAAGTCTACAACATATTCTCATAAGCAATATACTTGGGGGCTGGTACAGTAAGTAAGGTTCAGAGTGTAAGCTTAATTTTACCTCAGATTTATTCTGTATTTGCTTCACCATGTCAATTTCCAGGTCACGACTACTGTGTACTTGGTTCAGATAGACCGAGACTATATCACCAATACTTAGGTGAGAGTAATCAGTGATGTCTTGTTTTGACTTCCGGCGCTGGGCAAATTCTTCCTTGGCGGTGCATTGGGCAAGGGCAGTCGGCCGGCCCGGTTCAACGTATTGACTCTTCACAATTTCAACCTCCGGGTCAACCGTCTTGGCCAGGCTAGGACTTGACGGGTCATCCGAGTTGGGAATCACGTCCTCTACAGGCGGGTCAAAAGATGGCTCCGGAATGTCAGAAGCCAGTTAAGGCGGTGGCTGATGAGCGGAGCTGTCTGGAACGGATGAGTCAAGCACCGATTTAGTAACCACCGGGTCTTGGGACGGCTTATTCTTCTTTGCCCTCTTGCTGGGCTTTACTTGCCCACTGTCAATCAAAGTGGAAGGATAAGTATCAAAGCATAAGTATGGATAAATTCAAAGTAAGAAAGGTTATATTACCCGGGAGCCGTTTTGAAAGCCGGCATGTTCGATTGCATCGACTCATCAGAAGAAGGGGAGGTATCCTGATAGTTGGAGTCAGATGAATTGAGAGGTTGGCGAATCAAACCCATCAAGGGTAAAACAAAACGTAATTCGGAGATAACCTCAGTCCGACGCTTCCTGGTTACATCGGGTAAGCCGGAGGAAAGCTCTGTGTCCTGGTTGGCCCGAGTTTGTCGCCGGTTCTCAAGCTGCTGTTGCTTCAAAAGAAATTGAGGATCTTGGTAAGCGAGAGGGTGTGAAAACCTTACTTTCTGGGTCACCCTTCGGATTCTTTGTGTTGGCAAAGGCTCTGAGTCGGAGGAAATTATAGTTACCTCTTCGCCAGCTGCTTGACTATTCCCAGTATCCTCTTGAAAGGATCAAATGTCAGTAAGATAACTGCAAAGGAGTTAAAGAAAATCAAAAAAGATTACCTCTTCTTCATCTGACGAAGAGTCGTCCAATTTAAGCATGTTAGACGCGCTGGGTTTTTTCTTTTTAGAGGTGCCCGTCCCAGCGGCTTTCCTTTCGGTCTTCTTGGCTGCCCGGGCCAGTTTTGCAGCCTCATGGTCATACTTGACCCTCCAGAAATTATCATCGGCCTGTGGAAAAGACAAAGAATCAGAAGTACCAGAAGGTAACATAGTAATGAGTATTTGTGAAGACTAGTAACTTACTGCAGGAGCCGGATTCTTCTAGGAGAAGGGAAGCAAACTAAAAGTATTACTGGTTACAGTGCCTTCCTTCAATAGTGATTGGACTGTAGTATCTACCACACCGTCTGGTAAGTCCTCAGGATTATGACGCATTGAGTCATCCTTTTTGCCTATGTAAGTACACATTAAGCCGGAGCGGCGGCTTAATGGCAGTATCCGCCAGGTGACCCAGACCCAGACCAAATCAATGCTAGTTAACCCATTGCCTAAGAGGGCCTTGATCTTTCTGATGGTGGGGTTAAGAGGCAGGCGCTCAACAACAGTTAAGTTGTCCGGCAGAGGATGATTGGACTCAAGATGCAGGGCGCGAAAGCCGGGCAGAGGCTTCTTGTTAGCCGGAGAGGTATCTTGGCAGTAGAACCATGTCTGGTTCCAGTCTTTGGGGTGACTCGGTAGCTCAGCGTAAGGAAAAAGGCAGTCTCTCCGCCGCTGGATTGAGATGCCGCCAAGATCAAGACTAGGCCCGTTGGCGCATTCATTCTGCCGGTTCAAGTAAAAAAGCTCTCTGAACAGCAGCAGGCTTGGTTCCTCTCCTAAGTAAACCTCGCAGAAGACTTGGAAATTGCACAGATTGGACACGGAATTGGGTCCAATGTCTTGAGGCCTCAGGTCAAAGAAATTCAGAACTTCCCTGGAAAATTTTGAGCTGGGAGGGGTAAATCCCAGGTTCATGTGGTCGATGAAAACTACTACCTCTCTATCTTTGGGTTGAGGTATCTCTTTAGACAGGTGAGGGGCACGATAGGACATGACCTCCTTTTTTGGCAGATGGCCAGACGCTACAAACTCGGCAAGTTTGATTTTAGTGATTGTGGATGAAACCCAGTTGCAAGTCACAGGGGCCTTAGCCGCCTTAGGAGCCATAACGGCAGTGGCCTACGACAAAGGAAAAGGTTCCGGTTCAAATTTAACCCGGGAGAAATATTCAAATTTATTCAAAATGGCGGCTTAAGCAAGGGGCCTAATGATATAATGGTGATTTTGTAGTAAAGTTTAAGACGCTATCAGGATCAACAGTCATTCAAGGATATTTAAACCGGACACCTGACAGTGGTGATAAAGTAAGTTTTCCAGAAGAAGCTTTCCGGGTGATAGAAACAAGTTTCACGGACAACAACCTTTATTATGGATCAAAATATTGTTCTGAAGGAGAAAAATTTCTAGACCTAGAAGCAGGGCAGAGAAGTTCATGCATTCAAATGAGGTCTCCAAACAAGAAAAATGAGATCTATTTCTATAGAAGATCAACACAAAACAACTACCGCAGCATTTCTGCAAGGTTTTTACAATCTAAACAGGCTTTGGAAGCGCAAACTAGCAAGGATCTGCATCGGGTGGTGATGAACCCGATGAACTCAGCAGAGCTTCAGGATAGATCTAGGAAAGGGAAAAAGGGAACTCACGGAGGAGGATGAACCGCGGAGGCTCGCCGTCGATCTTTGATTACAGTCAGGTTGACGTAGCGGCCTGAGTTGATGAAGACGAGGGGTCAATGGAAACGGCGGCGGAGCTTGAGCGGCAGAGAAGAGAGGAAGAAGACGACTGGAAGGGTGAAAAGGAAAAGACCCAAGTTGTGGTTATTTATAGGAAGAAGATAACTAAGACGGCGTGGGAAACGAGGAGATAACAATTATTATCCAGCAGCCCCAACACCTCGATTTTTGGAACAATCAGTAAAGAAGAGATCCGTTAAAGGATTCAGTGGAACAAAAAATGTGTTAAAGGGAGGATGACGTCACGCCGGGTTAAGACGGATCCAGAAGATGACGTCATGGCGGGTTAACAAAAACCCTCTGTATAGTCAGAAGACTGAAGATTTAATTATTTACAAATACTTTTTAGATTGATATGAACAAGTTCAAATCAATCCGGGGCCTAATGTTGGGGATATGACTATTTGTGTAAGCCGCCCAGGAGGGGCCGGGTTACGCAAAGAGTACTCATCAGAGGAAGCCCAAGACCAAGCATGAAGATGGCAGTTCAATAAGGAGCTTAAGGCCTACGAGCGGCTTAAGCCCATTGTAATAAACCGCCATGATGGCATGACTTGTAACGTAAGGTAGATTTAACTGGTCACCGAGCCGGACTGTGTTTATAAGCCGGCCGGGACTCTGTAAGCCGGTGGGCGTTGACCCGTGTATATAAGGGGACGACCTGCTGGCGACTTAGGGCAAGAAACAACTCATCGAGAACCGTGCATAGCGTGTCTTGCTCCCTGGTTATCGAAACATCAATACCAGCCCAACTAGACGTAGGCCTTACCTTCACCGTAAGGTGCCGAACTAGTATAAACTCTCTCGTGTCCCTTGTCCCGATTTAACCCCTTCAAGCTTCCTAGTTGCGATGGCTCCACAACTAAGTCCTTTCACAAGGACATCTGGCGTGACTATTCCACGACAAGCCACCACACATATTGCGAGGCGGCTTCCTCGACACGTCTTGTCGAAGCAGAGATCATGTCCCCTTATCACGGGATTCTCATAAATACGGGTACGGGTAACCCAACCGTGCCATCAATCGTGGCGCTTGGGAAATAAGTGATTTTAACTGGCAAGTGGGGAGGTGCACAGTTTTCACCACCTCTATAAAGGGATGGGGATCTCCCATTTTTACCCACGCCTTCTTCCACCTTTGCTCATCCATTCTCGCACCCTCAAAGCTCCAGCGCCCTAGTTCACACCTTCTCCGCACAGCCAAGCATGTCCGGAGCGAGAGGCAAGTGGTGGCCTCCACCGTCAAGGAGGAGCACATTACGAAGCTCCCGGCGGCCGGATACTTGGCCGCAGATATCGCACACCGGCTGCCGGACGCAGAGCAGATTACTCCGACTCTGGGACCCAACGAGAGGGTCGTGTTCCTCGCCCACTTCGTTCCGGGACTGGGATTCCACCTCCACCCATTTTGTCCGTAGGCTCATGTTCTATTACGGGCTGGATTTTCATGATCTGGCCCCTAACTTCATCCTCAACATCTCGGCGTTCATCGTCGTGTGCGAGGCCTTTCTCCGCATCAGGACCCACTTTGGCCTGTGGCTAAAGATCTTCAACGTAAAGCCAAAGATAGTGGTCGGCCAGTAGGCGGAGTGCGGCCCCGCCATGGTGGGCAAGATGCCCAATGTCACCTGGCTCGAAGGCTCCTTTGCGGAGATTGTGAAGGGGTGGCAATCGGGGTGGTTCTACATCACCGAGCCGCGCAAAGCCAACTGGGCGGCGGCCCCCAAATTCTGATCCGGCATCCCTGTGCCGCTCACTTCCTAGAAGAGGAAGGGCCTGGCCTGGGGCGCATCCGCGGAGCTAACCGGACTCCAGAACCGCGTCAAAAACATGACAACCAAGAATATCAAGCTGGTCAATGTGGTCCAGGTCATGCTATTTCACCAGATTCTCCCGTGTCAGAGACGGGCATTCAACCTGTGGGAGTTCGACGTGGCCCAACACCAGACACTGCAAGAGCTCTTTGACACGACGAACAAAGACGCCAGAAGGTGTTGTTCATGGCCAGCGAAGTTCCTCCCCCCACCTCTGAGGACCGCGGACTCAGCGCCAGGCCAATGCGGTAAGCTTTCTACATTTTGCAAGATGTGCCTTTCCTCAGTATATTCGTGGGAGAAACTTAGGCCACTGTGCTGATTTTAATAGGAATATGTGGCGACGGCGGAGCGGATTGACTGTCCGTCTCCGTTCCCTGAGGACCCAGCAGACGAACTCCTGATGGAGATGCTGGCTCCGGCACCCTATGAGGTGCCGGAGAAGAAGGCCAAGAAAAAGGCCATGGGGACCAGAAAAAGTTCCCAGCGCAACGTGCTGCCGGACTCATCGTCCGAAGACACCAGGTCGCACTCCTCCAACGACAACGAGGAGGAGGAGGAGGAAAACCCTCTCCCCGAACATGAGGGGGGAAGAAGAGGAAGGCCACCCTTTCCGGGGAGGCCGAAGGGTCCAAGATGGGACCTACCCTCCCTCCGGACCACTCCACAACCGCCGCCTATAGCGAGGAGGAGTGGCTACCCAGGGGCAAGCCCCTGGAAAGATCGTAAGTATCTACACTCCTTAATACTTTTAGTGCGACTTAGCTTCATAGTTTGTTATAACGCCGAGCACGCATATGCAGTCCAGCCAGGTCCCATCCCGAGGTATCTTCGGATGGGTCTCTGAGTGATTCGGCAATGAATTCGCTCCCAACGGCCACCTCCCCTCGGCCTGCGGATGACACGGAGATGTGATCCCAAAGGGTACCAGAGCAAGGGAAGGCGGCTCTGGAGACGCCCTGTCGTGGATTTGTCACGTCAGATGTCCTTAGTGTGAGGACTTAGTCACGAAGCCAGCGCATCTATGTGGTAGCTTGAGAGGAGTTGAGCGGAATCGAGAGACGCAACGCAAGACAAGGATTTAGACAGCTTCGGGCCCCGGGAAACATCATCCGATAATAACCCTACATGTTGTTTGAGGCTAGGTATCATTATCATCATGAGGGAGTCACCGTAAACCGGCTCTCCTCTTTGTGTCTAGCCCTAGAGATTATTGTTTCTCTCCTCTCCCTCTTTGGGGAGCCCTGCCCCTCCTTATATATGTTGAAGGGGCGGTTTACATGACTAGTCCTAGTTGGATTAGGATTACTCTATTACAAGTGGAGTCCTAGTCTTGCTTCCTTCGTAGGAGAATAGTCCTTATGCTTTCCTCATATACCGGCCCACCATTAAACGTGAACCGGCCTTCATGAACCGCCAGACAGGCCACCGGGTTACAAATGAACTATAAATCGTCTGGTCTGTGCAGGTCACCGGTGAATCGCCAAGTCCGGCCGGTTTATCCTTCCGGCCGGTTTACACCGCGGGGTATATACCCGACATTAGCCCCCAAGTTTAGCTTGGATTTATCCATGGTAAACTTATGCTGCAAATAAACACCAAAAAAAATTTGACAGGTTGTGCTCCGGGTTAAGAATTCTTGTTGACCGGCTCTGATCATCCTTAAGTCCTTATCATTCCTCCTCCTAGATATCCGTGTCAATAACCAGCTTCATACTCAAATTGCTGATGTTGGCTTCTTATAGAAAAATATTGCAAAGAATAACCCATTTGAACCAGCTTCGAAATCGCCGGTTTAAGAAATATTGGTCTTGAGATACTCATCTGATATTCAGCCGGTTTGAAGATGTAAAATTTGTCGGATTGATATTACCAAAATTGCCGGTTCGTAAATATGGATGGCACCAAGTCATAATTGTCACCAACTCTAGGTCGTAATTATTGCTCAAAACTGAGAACTTGAAGATTTTTCTCCCTTATAACCATATTACCTGTAGCCCCAAGTCTTGAGCAGAACAAAGTGATGATTTGAGACTTGTTTCATATAATTACTGCCACTTTGAAGAAATCCATATTATTCATCCCACCCTTAGTAAAACTGAATACTCCATATTATGTAGCCCCCAAGTGCCGGGTTGTTATGCTTGCAGCAACCTGGAACTTGTAATTTCCTGATGCTCATAAAAACTTCAACCAGCGTAGCCCCCAAGGGCCGGGTCATTATGCAATAATGAGCAGGGACTTTGATATATACTTCAATGAAAATAACACCATATGATGTAACCCCCATCATGGGGCTTGAATTCACGTCCACAAGGTTAAGAGCCTTGTGCTTTACCAACTGAGCAGTGGACCCTTCAATATAATGAATAAAAAGCTTTTGTACCTTGAATTGTTTAACAGGAGCAATTGGTAACCCCCAAGGGCCGGCTCATTATAATGTGATGAGTCGGGTCTTCAATAAGATGAACAAAGAATGACTTTGCATTAGCCCCCAAGTGTCATGGTGCATGATTGCAGCGACATGAGACTTGCATACTTGATGTAATCTCAACTTCAAGAATGTAGCCCCCAAGTGCCGGGTTGTAAGCCTACAGCAACTCGGGACTATTCCTTCAATTGTAGAATATATCCATTGATAACATAATATCCATTGCGCTAAAGCGACTTTGAAAACCTCAATCATAATATTAATAACCATAATAAAAATCCAGCCATGTTGGCTATTCAAGATAATATAATCCGGTATGAAACCTCAATCATTCAATATCATCATGAAAATCCAGCCAAGTTTGGCTATTTTGAATAATGTAACTCAATGATTTATAAGCGCATGATTCCAATGGCGCAATCCAAATATATCTTTGGCGACTTATAGTCGAAACCGCACCGGCCGATATTCCCGGATTATAACTTGATCGTGTCTTGACAACTTGTAGTTGAAAGCCAAGCGGGTTGATAAACACGGTCTACTCCATAATAGGATGGTAACGAAAAATCAAACCGGGCAGATAACCTCCGGATTAAGATTTAACCGTGTTCCGTCAATTTATAAATCGACAGTTGAACCGGATAAAACGCTTGTCGTTTAAAACGCAACAAAAATCGAATACCAATTATGAGAAAATATGGCAACAAAGGCAATAACTTTTACAAAAGAAAAGCTTTCTTGAGCTGGTCGATGATGGCATTACCATGGTCGACGCAACCAAGCTCCCGAAGGCGTAGCGATGGTGCCGATCGGCCAGTCCCCAAAGACTCTTGGCGAGTACGCCGCCAAGTTGCATGACATTGGTTCGGGTTCGACCAAGCCCCCAAGTGACTCTGGCCCTATTGGCCGACCAAGAGGCGTGACCGGTTCAGACGTGACCGTGTCCCCAAATGATCTGGTGGCTTTCGCCTATCAAAAGGTGTTGCATTGGTTCGGACACGACCAAGCCCCCAAGTGATAAAAAAAAATGTCAAGGGGTAAACCGGAGGCCGTTTTAAGACAGAACCTCCGTGTAACCACGCATGATGTAAAAAAGAACAGTGACCCCGCTTTATGAAGTAGAAACCCCCATATGATCAATATGTTAGGCCAATAAAGGCAGGATACCCATGTTTGAACCGCACATCATGGCAGCAGATCCTCTTCGGCAATTTTTAACTTTTTGCAAGAGATAAATTCTTCTTGAACCGGGATCTTGAACCGGATATTTGAGAGCTTCAAAGCTTCGTGGGAGACATCTTTCCCTTGACCCGGATTATAAACCGGAATCTTCATTTTCAGCCGGAAATTTTCTGATGGTCTTTAAACTCAAACTTGTGAGAAGTTAATTTCTTTGTGAACCGGACGTTGTTAAACCGGATTTGGGAGCTTCAGAGCTTTGTGGGAGAACAGATTTCCCTTGAACCGGATTGTAAACCGGAATCCTTTCTGATGACCCGAAACTTCTTCATTGAGCTGGGATTTTGTAACTGTCATATACTTTCTAAACCGGAAATTTTCTGACGGCCTTCAAATAACAGTAGCCTCCGGGACCGGGTTATCTTTCCCTCCATCGTCCTGGGGTTCTTAAGCTTGCTGAAACTGGCAAGATTTGCTGAATCATGTCATCGTAGCCCCCGAGTCTCAAGGTGACTCGAGGAGTTGGCTTGAGATTCTCCATATTTGACCGTCATATAAACCAGCATAAGTTGTATATCATCGGTGTTTGATAGCCCGATGTGAATCCACAGAAGATTGAGGTGACTGCGGCGGGTTATAAATGATCCCGTATGAGCCATGTCAGCAACTCGGCCAATAGTTCCTTCCAACTGGCGATTTGAATTTAACGAAAACTGTATTGGTGGTGACTTGTGCGCCTGCCCTTTGAACCATCCAGTGCAGACGGCGGTTGATAATATATGATAATTTGCCTCCAATTTGAAAGAAAACCGGGTTACCCAAGCTGTGACTTGCTCATGCAGATATGTGCGGCCCGGTGTGTTGATGTAGATCAGGCCACGAGAGGCGGACGAAAAAGATGACCTCGGCATCAGAGGTGGCTCAAACAGATGAACCGGCCGCGGTACTGTAAACCGGCGTAGGCGAGTCAACCACGTCGTTTTGATGTAGTGAACAATTGTCCTGCATCAACAATAGTGAAGACCAAGGCAAAGATAAACTGCTCTTTGACAAAAATAATATGTGCCCATGAAATATATTTAAAATAGATATCACCTGATGTATCAGGCCAGGAATAATCCGCCATGAAGTTGATGATCAATAGGTTAAGTTGAAATCACTCACGGGTGAGTCGGCCGCGGGAGCAGACGGATAAATCAACCGCACCGTTTGTAAGCCGGTGCGGACGCGAGAGACGGCCACGGCATAATAAACCGGCGCGGTCGCGAAAGACGGCCACGGCGTTGTAAACCGGTGGGGGAATCCATTGAGTAAGGACAACCACATGTACCAAATAATGTTTGGTGTGTCTCCATCTCCGCACTATAATACCACTTTGTGATGGATAATTTTCCTGCATATAAAATACAGCAGGGCAAAGTAATTTTGCTCGGATGAATTAATATGTACTTAAAATAAATAAGATAAATAGCACCTGGATTTTGTTTTCACCGGGTGAACGTCTTGACTGCACCCATAACCTCACGTGGAGTAATAGTGGCCGCGGCGGTTGCTCGCTGATAGTGGCGGCTTACGCGTGGCGGTTCAGCGATGCACACAGTAGCGAGGCCGGATCTGGCAAAACTTGCTCGCGTCAGGCCGACGACTCGGAGCGAGGATAACCACAAAGTCCATGTCCTTCGCCGGATTATCCTGGTTTTTCGTCGGACGTAGAGATCGTAGCAAAGCTCATCAGGGAGGTTTTACTTGGTCTTCATATCCATCCATGCATCCATCAAGCCTTGAAAGGCGTGCCTAAATAGCAGTTTTTTTTTAACGCCAATATACCTCATTGCATTGACCGTGACTAACCACGTTTAGCTTTGGCTGATGCTTGTACGACTTGAGGCAGAAGTAAACCGGCGAGGCGAACCAAGCTCGGAGACGGGTCGCGGCTGCGTGCAGCAGAAGCGGCTACTCGCGGAGATCAGCGCGCAGCTAATAGTGAACCGGCGCGGGGGCGGATCGGCGAGCTGGCAGGCGCGAGAAAACAAGCGCGGTCGACGGTGCAGCAGATTGGAGCGTACTAGTGTGACGGACGACAGCGCCAGGCTATAGCTCTCCATTGTCGACTTGACGAGGCGGAAGCGGCCGCAGCGTCGAGGGTAGTCCGGCAACAGTAGAGGCAGAAGAAATCAGCGCGTGCGGCGTGGAACCCACAGCGACGGAGGCAGACGCGACCCGGCACGGCAACTCATGCAGAAGCAGAGGGGCGTCGGCGTGGGCGACTCGTCCAATGGCAGCGAAAAACAGGAGACGAAAACGACACAGCAGCGGGCGGCTCGGACCAGTGGTCGCTCCAAGGTGGCTCTACTCAGTTGTGGGGCAGAGCGAGGAGGAGAGCCGCTGTAATGAATCGGCGATGGTAGACTTGAAAACGCCCGGTCTGAAGCGAGCGGCAGGGTGAGGCCAGTAAGGCAAGATCGATTCCCATCATCTGACTTTGCTCATCCAGGTGTTTCGTCTTTACTTGCATATTAACCCCAACATCTAGTACCGGGACGGATTGTCTGACCATATGAGAGCTTCAGTCTTTTCTTGATACTAGTATATATTTTCTCTATGAATTTGCAAAGGCAATTCCGATCTGGTCACTTCCCCATGTAGTAGTTTTGGCCAATAAAAAATTTGGAGTTGTAGATCAACCTGACCATCACGTGGCAGAGTACTAATTGAAGCATTATGATTGCTACTGTTGTCTTGTACGAACAGAGGTGTCTTCCCATTGTTTGAGGACACCGTATCTGGTCCGATTCCTTTGTGCGTGTGCCTCTTGATTGGTCGACCAGAAGAAAACAAGGATTTCGACGATTCGACCGCTTGGTCTCGGCGACTTGCAGTAGCAAACAAACCACAATCCAAACCCTAATTACTCTTGAACTTTGAACGGGACTTGATCCGACCGTGTGCCTTCGAGACAATGTAAATCTTTCTGCAATGATTCTTCTTCACTCAGAAAATTGCGAATTTCCCGATCCCTGATAAAAATCCCTTCAAGAACTCAACACCGCCGTGCGCTTTGCCCCACGGTGGGCGCCAACTGTCGTGGATTTGTCACGTCAGATGTCCTTAGTGTGAGGACTTAGTCGCGAGGCCAGCGCATCTATGTGGTAGCTTGAGAGGGGTTGAGCGGAATCGAGAGACGCAACGCAAGAAAAGGATTTAGACAGCTTCGGGCCCCGGGAAACATCATCCGGTAATAACCCTACATGCTGTTTGAGGCTAGGTATCATTATCATCACGAGGGAGTCGCCGTAAACCGGCTCTCCTCTTTGTGTCTAGCCCTAGAGATTATTGTTTCTCACCTCTCCCTCTTTGGGGAGCCCTGCCCCTCCTTATATATGTTGAAGGGGCGGTTTACATGACTAGTCCTAGTTGGATTAGGATTACTCTATTACAAGTGGAGTCCTAGTCTTGCTTCCTTCGTAGGAGAATAGTCCTTATGCTTTCCTCATATACTGGCCCACCATTAAACGTGAACCGGCCTTCATGAACCGCCAGACAGGCCACCGGGTTACCAATGAACTATAAATCGTCTGGTCTGTGCAGGTCACCGGTGAATCGCCAAGTCCGGCCGGTTTATCCTTCCGGCCGGTTTACACCGCGGGGTATATCCCCGACACGCCCCAAGGCGAAATTCCAGACGCCGGGCACATGGGGAGTAAGATCCCCATAGATTATGCTGACAAGAGCCGTAGCAAGTTGGGCACCCAGCCGGACACTGCACCAGAACCTCCAAAGGTTCCGGATTTGGGTAGGCAGCCCCTCGCTAGGGATGGTGAGCCGGCCGTGCAGATGACCTCCGTTGCGCTAGAGGCGTCGAATAGTCTGCTGGAAGTGCTTCACGGCGCTTCCATGGATGAAGAGCACCGTACTCTTATGAGTACGGTGATTCAGAAGGTTCGGTCTGCCAAAAGCGGATTGACCGAAGCCTGCACCAGCTTACTGACAGGTTTTGAGGTAAGTAATCAAAAGTGTGAGAAATTATCACCCAATAGACAGTAGCCCCTGAAACTCTGTTTGGTGTTCGGAAAGAAAGGCCAAACGGAGGGTCAACTTTAAACCGCAGAAATCTAACAGTATGTGCCTATGTGAATAAGCAGGCGGTGCTGCTTGTCGCTGCTACCCGCACAGTAGAGGTCGCTAGACTCGAACGGGACCTGAAGCAGGCCGAAGAGGAGCTCAGCCTCACGAAGAGGCAGCTCGAAGAGAACAAAGGTGAGTGATACCCCGTTCATGTGTCGTATAGAGGATAAAAAATTGGTGACACTAACAAAAAGCGTCATGATTTTTTTAATAGGGGCCACGACCGAAGTGGCGGCCCTGAGGAAAGAACTATCCGAGGCCAAAGACAAGGCGGCCACGCAGCGCATTGAGCGTCAGAAGCAAGATGCTAGGGTGGGCGAGGTACATCAAGAGCTCCAGGAGCTTGGCAAGAAGTTCGAGTCCTTGGAGCGTCAGTTCAAGACGAAAGAGTCTGAGCTTGCGAAGGCCCTTCTAAGCGCGAAAGACGCCAAGGCCGAAGCCCAAAAGGCCCAACAGGAAATCGAGGCGGCCAAGAAGATAGAGGCGGGTAAGGCATTCATTATGCAAAGCAAACATGTGGAGGAGACATTTCTTTTACTTACCCGAATTTGGAGCTTTCCAGGGGCATTCGCAGATCTGCCACGCAGCATATTGGATGCCACGGAGTTCTACCGTGCCGAAGAGGGGAGCTCGACGGAGAAGCTGTTTTGGCCCCAGTATGCTGGAGCCAAACACCCAATGCCTCTGAGTGACCAACTGAAGCAATTGGTTGAACTCCACATGGCGGCCGAAGTGGCCATGAAGGATTTCATAGTCCGGATGTGGCCTCGTGATCCCCTTTGCCCGTGCGAAAATGCATTGGGCCAAGCTGGATGCAGAGAAGCTGGTGAAGGATGTACCGCCGGAGGGCAAGGCACATCGCTACCCTAAGAAATATTATGATGGCGTTATGGAAGGCGCTCGTCTCGTGGCCGATGAATGTACCAAGGACACAATCTTTGAATGAATGTACTCATGTCGCCTTTGTAATATGAAAACCAATTTGTTTGCGCTATATGGCACTTTGTTGATTTAAAATATTACCTTTTGTGCGGCTGTTTATAAAATGCTGAAAGTAGGCAAGTCGTCGGCTTCCGCCCCCACATAACTAGTACTGGGGTGTTCCTGGAAAACCCAAACACTCTTTATCCAAATTTGTGGTCCATGAAGGAGGTGTTTGGCGCAGCGAACAAGGCAATTGGACAATGTGGCTTTATAACTCTCACTTAGCCATAGAAGTCTACAATTTTAAATTTTGGCGAAGCCCCTAGAATTTGGAAAGCCGAATTAGGGCGCTATACACGCCTAAATCGGACAAGGCCGATTGCTCGCCTGAAGCGGAAAAAATCTTTAAGGATTTAAGACCTCTCGAACAGCAACCAACTCTCGCCGCATCATGCCAGTCAGTTTTCTGCTTTCTCTACTGAGGTGCTCGTCCGGAAGAACCGGGGCACAATCGCAGTAGTTCTCCCTGCGCTACCTTAGCTGATATAACAAAACGTAAGGTACCAAAATAAGGGAGCCGGGCAAACCCAACTATTGACCCAAGACATGATTCGGAGCTGATGCATATAATGCTATAAGTTCGGGGTGTCGCACTGTTGAAAGTGTTCGGACTTATCTTGCCGTATTATGGGGCACCATGAGAAGCCCCTGGCAAACTGAATGTACCAAAGTGTACGGATTCAATATTAAAGAAACATTTTTAGGGAAAATGTGAAGATAGGAATAATAAGCTGACGCTATATATTATTTCCCATTGTTAAATAATACGTCCAAGCCTATGTGTACAATTAATGCGTTTAAGCAGAACCAAATAGGACTATTTGACATGTCCTATCCAAGGGCGGGCCGCATGTGGGTATGTAAAACAGGTATAACGATCATTGACAGATACCACAGGTATTCCTGTGTCTTGAGCCTTTTGCCTCCTTGGTTTTCCCTCCTGTGGTAAGCCCGATGATCTGGTTCTCTGAGGGGGCTGCCCGAAAGTAGGGTCCTAAAAGAGAAAGAAGGTTATTTAAAGTATGTGGCAGTTGAACTGCACTATGGACCGCGTCACCGTTGCGCCTCCGCCTACGCCCATGGTATTTTGAGTGCGTAATTGTGTACGCGCGCCACAAATGCTGCTTGAATGGGGCTAGCGCGGAGGCCGGACTTCTAGTCGCACTCTTGGTGTGCCTGGCGATCCTGTTACAGGGTACTCCAGACTCTCTTGACAGTATTCGGGGTTGTTGTCGCCAGATTGGTGGTTTGCCGAAGAAGGCTGCTTTGTACTTCTGCCACAAGGGCCGCGGTTTGCTCTTCTGTACGGAGAGAGGGGTCTGTGTTTCCATTGACTGTTATAACCCCGCGAGGTCCTGGCATCTTGAGCTTGAGGTATGCGTAGTGTGGTACCGCATTGAATCGAGCGAATGCGGTTCGTCCAAGCAGTGCATGATAGCCACTACGGAAAGGGACGATATCGAAGATTAACTCCTCGCTTTGGAAGTTATCCGGGGATCCGAAGACCACTTCCACTGTTATGGAGCCCGTACAACGGGCCTCTACTCCTGGAATTACACCTTTGAAGGTGGTTTTGGTAGGCTTGATCCTTGAAGGATCGATGCCCATTTTGTGCACTGTGTCCTGATAAAGCAGGTTCAGGCTACTGCCACCGTCCATAAGGACTCGCGTGAGGTGGAATCCGTCGATTATTGGGTCAAGGACCAATGCGGCTGAACCGCCATGACGGATGCTGGTAGGGTGATCCCTACGATCAAAAGTGATCGGACAGGCTGACCATGGGGTTGAACTATGGGGCGGCTGGCTCCATCGCATAGACGTTCCTTAGTGCTCGCTTTCGTTTCCGTTTGGGAATGTGGGTGGCATAGATCATATTTACCATTTTCACCTGGGGAGGAATTTCTTCTGTCCCCCCGTGTTTAGACGCCGGGGCTCCTCGTCATCGTCGCTGTGCAGCCCCTTGTCCTTGTTTTCAGCATTTACTTTGCCAGCTTGTTTGAACATCCAGCAATTTCTGTTAGTGTGGTTTGCTGGCTTATCAGGGGTGCCATGAATTTGGCACGAGCAATCAAGTATGCGGTCTAGACTGGACGATCCCTGATTGTTTCTTTTGAACGGCTTTCTCCGCTGACCGGATTTTGAGAGTTGACTGTCGTGTCCTCGATGTTGTCACCATTGTACCGACGCTTGTATCTGTTGTGTCGTGGCTTGCCGTTACTATCGCGGACATCTGAATTGCCGGAGGTTCTAGGCGTGGTGCTGATGCGAGCCAACTAGCTGTCCTCGCCCGCGCAGAAGCGGGTCATGAGTGTCGTGATGACTGCCATGGACTTCGGTTTTTCTTGGCCGAGGTGTCGGGCGAGCCAATCATCGCGGATATTATGCTTAAAGGCCGCCAAGGCTTCGGCGTCTGGACATTCAACAATTTGGTTCTTTTTAGTTAGGAACCGAGTCCAGAATTTCCTAGCTGACTCTCCGGGCTGTTGGGCAATGTGACTCAAGTCGTCAGCATCCAGTGGTCGCACGTAGGTGCCTTGGAAGTTGTCGAGGAACGCGTCCTCCAGGTTTTCCCAACTGCCGATGGAATTTGCCGGCAGGCTATTCAGCCAGTGTCGGGCTGGTCCTTTGAGTTTAAGGGGAAGATACTTGATGGCATGTAGATCGTCACCGCGGGCCATGTGAATGTGGAGAAGGAAATCTTTGATCCATACCACGGGGTCTGTTGTGCCATCATATGATTCAATGGTTACGGGATTAAACCCTTATGGGAATTCGTGATCCATTACTTTGTCAGTGAAGCAGAGGGGGTGTGCGGCGCCTCTATGCCGGGCTATGTTGCTACGCAGTTCGAATAAGTCTGGTCGGCTATGTTCGGCCCGGACGAACTTGTTGATAGTGTATCCGGCATGATGATCATTGTCACGTGTCGGGGCGCGCCCCCGCGATCCATTGATCGATCTTGGCTGTCCCGCCTTGTTTTCCAGTATTTCTCGCAGGTCCTGCCTATTGCCCCGGGTCGTAGTTGTTGGGGAACGTAGTAATTTCAAAAAATTTCCTACGCACACGCAAGATCATGGTGATGGCATAGCAACGAGAGGGGAGAGTGTTCGTCCACGTACCCTCGTGAGACCGTGGCGAAGCGTTAGCACAACGCGGTTGATGTAGTCGTACGTCTTCACGATTCGACCGATCCAAGCACCGAACGTACGGAGCCTCCGAGTTCAGCACACGTTCAGCTTGATGACGATCTCCGGCCTCCGATCCAGCCGAGCTCCTGAGATGAGTTCCGTCAGCACGACGGCGTGGTGACGATGATGATGTTCTACCGGCGCAGGGCTTCGCCTAGACTCTGCGATGATATGACCGAGGTGGAATATGGTCGAAGGGGGCAGCGCACACGGCTAACGAACGATCCGTAGATCAACTTGTGTGTCTATGGGGTGCCCCCCCCCCCCGCCCCCGTATATAAAGGAGGGAGGGGGGAGGTGCGGCCGGCCCCCTAGGGGTGCGCCTTGAGGAGTCCTACTCCCACCAGGAGTAGGACTCCCCCCTCTTGCCTTGGTGGAGAAGGAAAGGGGGAAGGGGAAAGAGGAAAGGGGGGCGCCGCCCCCCCCTTCCTTGTCCTATTCGGACTAGGGGGGAGGGGTGCGCGGCCTGCCCTGGCCGGCCCTCCTCTTCTCCCTCTTGGCCCACTAAGGCCCAATATCCTCCGGGAGGGTTCCGGTAACCCCCCGGTGTTCCGGTAAAATCCCGATTTCACCCGGAAGCATTCCGATATCCAAATATAGGCTTCCAATATATCAATATTTATGTCTCGACCATTTCGAGACTCCTCGTCATGTCTGTGATCACATCCGGGACTCCGAACAAACTTCGGTACATCAAAACTTATAAACTCATAATAAAACTGTCATCATAACGTTAAGCGTGCGGACCCTAAGAGTTCGAGAACTATGCAGACATGACCTAGAACCATTCTCGGTCAATAACCAATAGCGGGACCTGGATGCCCGTATTGGTTCCTACATATTCTATGAAGAGCTTTATCGGTCAAACCGCATAACAACATACGTTGTTCCCTTTGTCATCGGTATGTTACTTGCCCGAGATTTGATCGTCGGTATCCAATACCTAGTTCAATCTCGTTACCGGCAAGTCTCTTTACTCGTTCCGTAATACATCATCTCATAACTAACTCATTAGTTACATGCTTGCAGGGCTTAGGTGATGAGTATTACCGAGAGGGCCCAGAGATACCTCTCCGACAATCGGAGTGACAAAACCTAATCTTGAATTATGCCAACCCAACATGTACCTTCGGAAACACCTGTAGAGCACCTTTATAATCACCCGATTCGTTGTGGCGTTTGGTAGCACACAAAGTGTTCTTCCGGTAAACGGGAGTTGCACAATCTCATAGTTGCAGGAACTTTTGTACAAGTCATGAAGAAAGCAATAGCAGTATACTAAACGATCAAGTGCTAGGCTAACGGAGTGGGTCATGTCAATCACATCATTCTCCTAATGATTTGATCCCACTAATCAAATGACAACACATGTCTATGGTTAGGAAACATAACCATCTTTGATTAATGAGCTAGTCAAGTAGAGGCATACTTGTGACTATAGTTTTGTCTATGTATTCACACATGTATCATGTTTCCGGTTAATACAATTCTAGCATGAATAATAAACATTTATCATGATATGAGGAAATAAATAATAACTTTATTATTGCCTCTAGGGCATATTTCCTTCAGTCTCCCACTTGCACTAGAGTCAATAATCTAGATTACATAGTAATGATTTTAATACCCATGGAGTCTTGGTGCTGATCATGTTTTGCTCGTGAGAGAGGCTTAGTCAACGGGTCTGCAACATTCAAATCCGTATGTATCTTGCAAATCTCTATGTCTCCCACTTGGACTTGGTCCCGAATGGAATTGAAGCATCTCTTGATGTGCTTGGTCCTCTTGTGAAATCTGGATTCCTTTGCCAAGGCAATTGCACCAGTATTGTCACAGAAGATCTTCATTGGTCCCGATGTACTAGGTATGACACCTAGATCGGAAATGAACTCCTTCATCCAGACTCCTTCATTCGCTGCTTCAGAAGCAGCTATGTACTCCGCTTCACATGTAGATCCCGCCACGACGCTTTGTTTAGAACTGCACCAACTTACAGCTCCACCGTTTAATAAAAACACGTATCCGGTTTGAGATTTAGAATCGTACGGATCAGTGTCAAAGCTTGCAACGATGTAACCATTTACGGCTAGCTCTTTGTCACCTCCATATACGAGAAACATATCCTTAGTCCTTTTCAGGTATTTCAGGATGTTCTTGACCGCTGTCCAATGATCCACCCCTGGATTACTTTGGTACCTTCCTGCCAAGCTTATTGCTAAGCATACGTCAGGTCTGGTACACAGCATTGCATACATGATAGAGCCCATGGCTGAAGCATAGGGAACATTTTTCATTTTCTCTCTATCTTCTGCCGTGGTCGGGCATTGAGTTTGACTCAACTTCACACCTTGTAGTACAGGCAAGAATCCTTTCTTTGCCTGATCCGTTTTGAACTTTTTCAAAATTTTGTCAAGGTATGTGCTTTGTGAAAGTCCTATTAAGCGTCTTTATCTATCTCTATAGATCTTGATGCCCAATATGTAAGCAGCTTCACGGAGGTCTTTCATTGAAAAACTTTTATTCAAGTATCCCTCTATGCTATCCAGAAATTCTATATCATTTCCAGTTAATAATATGTCATCTACATATAAAACTAGAAATGCTACAGAGCTCCCACTCACTTTCTTGTAAATACAGGCTTCTCCAAAAACCATATGCTTTGATCACACTATCAAAGCGTTTATTCCAACTCCGAGATGCTTGCACCAGTCCATAAATGGAACGCTGGAGCTTGCACACTTTGTTAGCACCTTTTGGATCAACAAAACCTTCCGGCTGCATCATATACAACTCTTCTTCTAGAAATCCATTCAAGAATGCAGTCTTGACATCCATTTGCCAAATTTCATAATCATGAAATGCAGCAATAGCTAACATGATTCGGATAGACTTAAGCATCGCTATGGGTGAGAAAGTCTCATCGTAGTCAACCCCTTGAACTTGTCGAAAACCTTTCGCAATAAGTCGAGCTTTATAGACAGTTACATTACCATCAGCGTCAGTCTTCTTATTAAAAATCCATTTATTCTCAATGGCTTGCCGATCATCGGGCAAGTCAACCAAAGTCCATACTTTGTTTTCATACATGGATCCCATCTTAGATTTCATGGCCACTAGCCATTTTGCGAAATCTGGGCTCATCATCGCTTCCTCATAGTTCGTAGGTTCATCATGGTCAAGTAACATGACTTCCAGAATAGGATTACCGTACCACTCACTCGTGCGGATCTTACTCTGGTAGACCTCGAGGTTCGATAGAAACTTGATCTGAAGTTTCATGATCAATATCATTAGCTTCCTCACTAATTGGTGTAGTCGTCACGAGAACCGGTTCTCGTGATGAAATACTTTCCAATAAGGGAGTAGATCTGATTATGTCATCAAGTTCTACTTTCCTCCCACTCACTTCTTTTGAGAGAAACTCCTTCTCTAGAAAGGATCCATTCTTAACAACGAATGTCTTGCCTTCGGATCTGTGATAGAAGGTGTACCCAGATCTCTTTTGGGTATCCTATGAAGACACATTTCTCCGATTTGGGTTCGAGCTTATCTGGTTGAAGTTTCTTCACATAAGCATCGCAGCCCCAAACTTTAAGAAACGACAACTTTGGTTTCTGCCAAACCACAGTTCATAAGGCATCGTCTTAGCAGGATTTTGATGGTGCCCTATTTAGCGTGAATGCGCCGTCTCTAAAGCATAACCCCAAAAGCGATAGCGGTAAATCGGTAAGACACATCATAGATCGCACCATATCAAGTAAAATACGATTCTGACGTTCGGACACACCATTTAGTTGTGGTGTTCGGGTGGCGTGAGTTCTTGAAACTATTCGCATTGTTTCAAATGTAAACCAAACTCGTAACTCAAATATTCTCCTCCACGATCAGATCGTAGAAACTTTATTTTCTTGTTACGATGATTTTCTACTTCACTCTGAAATTCTTTGAACTTTTCAAATGTTTCAGACTTGTGCTTCATTAAGTAGATATACCCATATCTGCTCAAATCATCTGTGAAGGTGAGAAAATAACGATATCCACCACGAGCCTCAATATTCATCGGACCACATACATCTGTATGTATGATTTCCAACAAATCTGTTGCTCTCTCCATAGTTCCAGAGAACGGTGTTTTAGTCATCTTGCCCACGAGGCACAGTTCGCAAGTACCAAGTGATTCATAATCAAGTGATTCCAGAAGTCCATCAGTATGGAGTTTCTTCATGTGTTTTACACTGATATGACCTAAACGGCAGTGCCACAAATAAGTTGCACTATCATTATCAACTCAGCATCTTTTGGCTTCAACATTATGAATATGTGTATCACTACTATCGAGATTCAATAAAAATAGACCACTCTTTAAGGGTGCATGACCATAAAAGATATTACTCATATAAATAGAACAACCATTATTCTCTGATTTAAATGAATAACCGTCTCGCATTAAACAAGATCCAGATATAATGTTCATGCTCAACGCTGGCACCAAATAACAATTATTCAGGTCTAAGACTAATCCCGAAGGTAGATGTAGAGGTAGCGTGCCGACCGCGATCACATCGACTTTGGAACCGTTCCCAGCGCGCCGTCACCTCGTCCTTGGCGATGCTCGCTTATTTACGTAGTCCTGTTTGAGTTGCAAATTTTAGCAGCAGAACCAGTATCAAATACCCAGGTGCTACTATGAACTCTAGTTAGGTACACATCAATAACATGTATATCACATATACCTTTGTTCACTTTGCCATCCTTCTTGTCCGTCAAATACTTGGGGCAGTTCCGCTTCCAGTGACCAGTCTGCTTGCAGTAGAAGTGTCACATCCCTGGTTCTGTTATGCACTAGGTTAGACCCTCAGGTGTGCATCATGTTTTAATTCAAATGAAATTTGAATTGAGGGATCTTCAAAGCCTCAGAAAACTTTCTAAAAATGATCAACATTAAATCTTCTCAGAGAAGTCCAAGAAAATGTCCCTCTTAGTCCCTGAAAATATTGCAAAGAGGTAAAACTCAAAACAATATTTTTGGTATCTCAGAGTTAATCATCTTGGGCCTTTGAAATAAATACAATAACTATTTGCATTGGATATATATATTATATATAATTAATATATGTCCAATAACTCTGGAACATTTTATGTGGGTTGGTATATTTTAGTTCTAGCCACATAACTATTTTCAGGATTTTATAAAGTGGCTTAGTATTTTACTAAATCAAAACAAAATAGAACAGAATAGAAATATAAAGAGAGAGAGACTAACTTGGGCCAACTTACATCGCCTACACCTTGTCTGGCGGCCCACCGGCAGCCCATCTGGCGGCCCAGCCCACCGCCGCCACTCCTGTCGTCTTCCTCCCTCGCCAAGATGGCGGGGCGTGGTCGCCAGCCTTGCCACCTCCTGCTTCCACCTCCTCCCCCTGGCTGCCTCCTCCTTCTCTGGGCGTCCCCGCGACGCCACGCCGCCCTGGAACCCCTCGCGCTCCCCTCGCTCTTTTCCCCTCCTCTGTCCCCACAGCTCGCGCCCAGCGGAGCCCATCACCACCGACGCCGTTACGCCCGTGGCCAGCCAGCCCACGCCTCGCCGAGCAGCGCCCAGAGCTCTCGCCTCGACTCCCTCTTTCACCTCACGCAGCCACGCCCCTTGAGCAACTTCTACGCCGCCACCACTGTCGTCTTCATCTCCGGTGCCCGGAGATCGTCGCCGTCGATTTGCTGCCCTCGGTGCCTCACCGAGCTCGCCGACCCCCGTCCGACTCCTTTGTGAGCTCTCCGTTCTTTCCCCCTCGTTATCTTAAATGCGTTTGCGACCTCCGGCCCGTAACCACGGGCAGCTCCCGCCGCCGTCCATGGCGCCGCCGCAGCCACAGCTGCCGCCACCCGCGTCTGAGACCGCAAACGCGCTCAATGCACTCCCAGGAGCCCATAGCGCCCACCAGCTCCTCCCCCCATGCACCGTGGTGCCGGGTCCGTCGTTGCCCGAACTCCGGCCGTCGCCTCACTCGCCGCCGACGCTGTTTCCGGCCACCCCAGCTCCTCCCACTGGCACCACTGGACGCGCGAGTCCACTAGCAGCACGCAGCGCCTCTCCGCCGTCGATTTGGTCGACGGAGAACCAAACCCGAAGCCCGCCGCCGTCTCGGCCCTCGCCGGCGGCTAAACGCCGGCGTGTTATCCACTTTGACCGGTGGGGTTTGACCCCCCAGAGTCGCTGACGTGTGGGCCCAAGCCCTGTTTAAATACTGTTAGTTTAGTTAGCGCTAATTAACTCAATTAATCCACTGACTCGGTGACATATGGGCCCAGCCCTGCTGACAATTTAGTTAGTGTTAGTTTAGGGCTAATTAACTCCGTTAATTAACTGAGTCACTGACCAGTGGGTCCCACAGGTCAGGTTTGACCTGGAGGCGCCCTGTTGACTTGCTGACGTCATGATGATGTCATGCTGACGCAGTTAACTATTTTCTGGATTTATTTTAATTCAGGAAATTCCAGAAAATAGTTAAAACTTCTAAAATTCATAGAAATTCAACCGTAGCTCAGATTGAAATAATTTATATATGAAAAATTATCAGAAAAATTCAAGGAATCCATCTGTAACATTTTCATGCATGTTTGAACAATGTTTGTCCTCTGTTTTGGACAAAACAAATAAAGGGCATTTAAATGATCATATATGGAGTTTGAATTTGGATCATGTATCCAAACCAACTTCATTTAAATCATAGCTAGATGCATTAGCTCAAATCACAGCATATTGCCATGACATTATCATGCATCATATTTGTTGCATTGCATTGATTGTGTCCCTCTTTATTTGCCGGTAACTGTTCCCTCTCGATGGACGTGGTTTCGACGATGAGATCGATGGCACTGATGAAGAGCTATATTATCTTCAGAAGTGCCAGGCAAGCAAAACCCCCTTGTTCATTCCGATACAATCCCACACTCTCGCTCCTGCTCTCTTTTACTGCATTAGGACAACAACGAATCATTTGTTACTTGCTGCGGTAGCTGAACCCCTTATCCATTGCATGACTGTCATTCCACGATAAATAGATGAAACCCACTAGCATGAGTAGGAGTTGTTTGAGCCTGTTGTGCCTACTCATACATGCTTGTTTGTCATGCACGCTCTTGCTTAGAGTTGAGTCGGTCGATTCATCGAGCACGAATCGGAGGTGTGTGAACATGTCCTCTGTGTGTGAGCTAAGGGTGTGAACACGATTTGGTAAAGGTAGCGGTGAGAGGCCATGTAGGAGTACATGGTGGGTTGTCTCATTGCAGCCGTCCTCGAGGCTGAGTTACGTGTTTGTGATCCATGATTCAGCTACTACCACGCATTGGGCCCGAAACCAATGGACCCTCTCGGCTTCTTAATCACCCTTGTCCTCTGTCCGGGAGTTGCAAGTAGTTTCGGTGTTTGTAGTATCTTTGGAGGCCGTGCTTGTGCGCTGACCGTAGGGGTGGGCTGTGATCACGGTAGGCACGTGGCAGGTAAACCAGGCGCCTGTTTGGTGTCACGGAACCTGTACACATCGTTTGGGGCTGTGGCGAAACTTGGCGGAACTCCTCATAGATGGAACCCAAATAGGTGATAAACCTGGACTAGGGACTTGAGTGTTTAGGTAGGTCGTGGCCGACACCCGTTGTTGGGCTTCCGCTTGAAGGTTGCCGAGTACATGTCGTGTAAACGGCGGTAAGTGGTGAGCGTGTGTGAAGAAGTACACCCTGCAGGGTTAACATCATCTATTGAATAGCCGTGTCCATGGAAAAGGACCTCTGGGTTGCTTATATCGGTTCATAGACAAGTGAAAGTGGATACTCTAAAATCGCAAGATAAGCGTGAGTGCTATGGATGGCGTTCTCGTGAGGGAGGCGGAGGCGGATCCATAGTGGTGTATTGATATGGTGAATATGTGGACTCGTGTGCATACCTCAAAAGAGTTACTTGCGATCGTAGTCTAGGATAGCCACCGAGTCAAAGCTGGCTTGTTGGCTGTTAAACTCCACCATCCCTTTGTTGATAATGATGCATATGTAGTTAGTTACGATGTAAGTCTTCTTTGGGTACATTTGTACTCACGTTTGCCTATTTTATGTTTTTGCGAGAGATTTCAGTCTCGCTAGTAGTTCCACGTGGACTTGACGTTTAGCTTGTTACCTCAGCTACGATCTTGTGCCCTCGGCAGATCTCGGTAGATAGTCGGGCTTCTAAGCCTTTTTCATTTGTAGATGTCGTACTCGGACATATTAGCTTCACTTGTGCTTTGATTTGTATGCTCACGAATGTTGGGTCATGAGACCCTGTTTGTAATATCTCGCTCCTCGGGCCTATTGATTAAATGCTTGAGTCGTAGAGTCATGTTGTGATGCCATGATGTATTTGCACATATCGAGCATATTGTGTGTATGTTATTGAAATGCTTGGTATGTGTGGGATCTGACTATCTAGTTGTTTTTCTTTAGTAGCCTCTCTTACGGAAATGTCTCCTAGTGTTTCCATTGAGCCATGGTAGCTTGCTCTTGCTCCGGAACACTTAGGCTGGCGGCATGTGTCCTTCTTCGTTCTGTATCTGTCCTTCGGGAAATGTCACGCGCGTTAGTACCGAGTCCTGCTAGCCCAGTGCTACAGCCGGAACTTATTCGCTGATGACCGACACGTTCAATCTTTGGGTCATGGATGCTGTCCTGTAAGTCTGTGCCACTTTGGGTTTACGACTAGCCATGTCGGCCGGGCTCCTTATCATATGGATGCTAGCGACACTATCATATCTGCGTGCCAAAAGGCGCAAAGCGGTCCCGGGCTAAGGTAAGGCGACACCCGTTGGGATACCGTCGTGAGGCCGCAAAGTGATATGATGTGTTCTGAGCTAGATCGATGTGACATTGAGTCGGGTCTGACAGTTTTGGCATCGAGCTTTGATGCTGTGGGATTACCAAGCCAAACCGGTGAAGTTGTGTCTAGAAATGCTTTAGTTATATTTAGGGGAATTGATTGTGGGTTGGAACGTAAGGCTCTTTTTACTCCTTATACCTCATGGCCTTCTGATCTGAGTCATCCTCTTCTCTTCTACGGGGATTAAGAACTAGGCCTTCTCATCTATCTACCAGGATGACGTGTTACTAAACCATAGACTTATAGAATTGTTAGTTTCAAATCTCAGCTCAGTTTTACTACTTCCGTATGTTCATAACTGTTGGTCTCGAAACCTTGATATTGTGATATGAAGTGGTTATGCCACTATTTCTGTTGTATGTCTCCAATCTTTTGAGCCTTTACACCCGTTATCTTTGTCAAGAGTCATCGAGGTTTCTAAATAGTCTGATGCACTTGCAAATCCTTTCCCTCTGGTTTTGATGCTCCTTTGAGCCAGGTTAATCACACTAAATGCTGAGTTGAGGTATTCTATTGCCTCGACATATATGTTGGAGTTATTATTATGACCCTAGGTGCCTTAGGGGATCATCTAGTAATCTAGCCATGATTTGTATCCCAGTGTGATGATTCTGGCCACCATTCTTGAAAACATCCCGTGATGCCATTTAGTTAATAGGTATTCTACTCCTGGGTTTTGAACCCGATATTCACCCTACTCAATTTATGTTGATAGTGTTTGCTCGTTCCTTTAGGTTATTAGTAACCTTTGCATTAGTTCTCGAGGTCCGTGGTATTTCCCTCTTCCAAATACTATGAACCATTTATGGCAGAAGTTCTTTGAACCAAAAGATCACAACCAGAGCTCTTGATGAGTTCTCGATTCTATGCTGTGACTCTGCCAGTTCTACCTTTCCGCATGGATTGTCCGGAAGAAATATATCGAACTCGTTCGACATGCTAATCCATGCGTCCACAACTCAGAAAATCATATGTTCCTTTGAGTTGTTCCTCTTTAGTTGTTTTCTGACCTTCGTCTATCAATTGCTAGTCAAGAGTATGCGTGCCTTCGTTCATCGACGCCTATTACTCTTGTGGTCCGTCAAGCCATTCTATTCTGGAATGACTAGGAAAAACAAACTCCAGTACCTCATCCATTTCTAGGATTGGATCAAAGCAGTTATATTCCACAGATCAAAATGCCAATCCAGTTTTTGTTCTGTTCTACCTTGGAGTGTTACCATTTTTATGTCAAGAGTGTCATGAGAATTGCACTACCTCTTATGAATTCTTGACACAGTGATACTTTTCGCCATCATTTTTATTTCTCGGGTTCCGTGTTGTTGCAACTGGAATGCTAACAGGTGAACTATGATGTGTGAAATCAATACTCCTGGCAACTTGTTGTTGGGGTAGCTAATGGACAACAATTTCATTCTTAGCGTGTTGGTTATTGAATCATCATCCTAAGATTGATCGTGCTACCTAGTCCATATTTCCTGGTGCACTCTTCGATCAATGAGTTAGGATTATCCAATTCCTTGCTTATTTCACCATATCATCTTGCCCTGAAAAGCAAGATTGTTCTCGAGCTTAGTGACATATCGGTGGTTCGTGATTTTCCATATATCTTCTCGGAAGTATTACCAGGTTGTCACCTGACCGCTATGTTGAGCTCGTGATCAAGTTGGTTTCTTGTAAACCACCCCTTCTCCAAGAATCTGTGTTGGATACCCCTGAGCTAGTTGGCTAAGCTAAACAACAGCTTGGAAAGTTGGAAGATAAAAGCTTGTACGAATCAGTTCATTCCAAAGGGTTATCCTTTTGCGTGTGTTGAAGAAAGATGATATCTTCGTTGATTGATCCTCGTGATCAGTTGTTGGACTTATTGTCTTGCCAAAACTTTGATTTGAGTGTGGGCTATCGTCAAATCAAATCAGAACCAACGATGTTCGTAATGTTGTCTTACTCGTGGATTTTTCCTCGAGCATACACCATTATATCTTTGGGGTCTGGCCAATACTACCACCTTGTCCACATAGTTATGGAATTCCATCTCCATGGGAACCAGGATGAATTGTTGTTGAGCCCATCGACAACATCCTTGTCTTCTCCATAGTTTTGTTGAACATTAAGCTAGTGTTGGAAACTTTTAAAAGCATTGGTTCATGCTAGCTCATGAAGCATATGTTCGGATGTAAGAAGTGACTTCCTCTAGTTCATGTGTATTTGATGCAAGTTGCCGCCGTGGATTCGAGAAAGTCAAAGTTGCTTCCTTTGGAACCGTCCCAAATCAGTCATGCATACGTGCGAAGTATTCTGTGGTTCGAAGACTTGCAACCTTCATTCTATATGTATTTCTAGCACACTAAGCCACTGATTGAATTGTTCAAGGAGAAGAAGTTCCTTCTTAAGAGCAAGACTTATGCAAGGACTTCGATATCCTTGTTGATGGTTTCCCACCGGAACCCGGTATTGTTTTATTATAAGACTACTCTGTGGCCATGTTTGTCTGGGACAACGTGTCCACGTGTTTGTAGCAAAACCAGCTCATGTTTTGGAGCTTACTACCGTAGTCCATTTCCCGAGAATCTCGCAACGTCATCTCGTCGGTTTGTGTTGCAAACTTTCAGTTTTCCTTCTAGACTCGATGAGTCTGGATTATTCTGACACCAACCAGATCTGAATCTCAGGCAGATATGATGGTTGGAACATTTCCCAAGAACTATAATGTTGGTCTCGCGATTACCGGCAAAGTGGATGTCGTGGCCAACACACCCAACCGGAAGACCTGTTATTGTAGTATCTTGATTGAGAAGTTGGCCACCTCTCCATAAGGACTTCGTAGGAATTATTCCCTACTTGTGTGCCTTATGAATTTTGTGCTTCCGAAGTCCGACCTTTACTTGATGTTCTAGATACCAGACCATATCTATGGATGGGATATGCTAGTACATCAAGGAGAACATTAGAAGCGGAGTGCTAAATGTCTCTCGGTCGATCATCCAGATTTAGTCCCCTTGGTCTCGCTAAGGTGAAATCTGAGAAAGTGTTATCTTCCTTTGCATCTGCATCGTCCATCGTTGTTCATCATGGTAGTATGTTGTGTTGTCAGCACCCTTGACACGGATGTTGGTAAAACCTTGATGAATATGGGAATGCTCAAGTTCTTGAGAGCACGCACAAGCACTATGTGTTATCATCGGCACTAACTGGGATTGCTCTCAGTTTCCTCGGTTATGTTATAACCTTTCAAGCGATAGACTCACTCTCTACCGTTGAGCTTCTCCCCACTACTAAAATCATCCCTTGTGTGTTCTTGACAAGGTAATCCACATCATCCATTACGGCGAGAATGTTATTCTTTCAGATTCCTTCAAATGATTGGTGTGATTTGCCTTAGGCTGGTATAAAGAGTTTCAATGATCTTTGAATCAAATGTAATTCTTTTTGCCACTTAAGGGATATTTCTCTGAGTCTCCTCTCCCAAGGTGCCCGTTATGGAATCTGGCAGTTTATCCTCGCTACTTGAAACCCTCGGCGAATTGCCTTCCTCTAAAATGTCTCATTGTGGTATCATGGCAAATCAAACTCTCGCTCGTTGACAACCGTTCACCACCCTCTTAGGTGTGGAATTGTTGTCTACCTAGTGAACCCTCGTCATCTATTCCACTCCATTCCTCTAGATGTGTGCCTTGTATCTCATCTTGCGAGATGTTTTATGACTCACTCCGTGAGCTGATCTTAAGTTGTTTGATCTTGAGAAGATCGATCCTACTAGAGTTTTCCCTTTCTACTTGTTGTCATGTGGGATGGTGTTCTCGAGCAAAACCTCGAGACAATGATGGTGATCGAATCAACGTTCATTTGAAGTGCAACCTGGATCGTGAAGATTGTGCTAGTTTGCGTTCCCCTTCACCTTACCCTACGCTTGAATCTCGGGGCGAGATTTTTGTTAGTGGGGTGAGTTGTCACATCCTCAGTTACATTATGCACTAGGTTAGACCCTCGGTGTGCATCATGTTTTAATTCAAATGAAATTTGAATTGAGGGATCTTCAAAGCCTCGAAAACTTTCTAAAATGATCAACATTAAATCTTCTCGAGAGAAGTCCAAGAAAATGTTCCTCTTAGTCCCTGAAAATATTGCAAGAGGTAAAACTCAAAACAATATTTTTGGTATCTCGAGTTAATCATCTTGGGCCTTTGAAATAAATACAATAACTATTTGCATTGGATATATATATTATATATAATTAATATATGTCCAATAACTCTGAACATTTTATGTGGGTTGGTATATTTTAGTTCTAGCCACATAACTATTTTCAGGATTTTATAAAGTGGCTTAGTATTTTACTAAATCAAAACAAAATAGAAACAGAATAGAAATATAAAAGAGAGAGAGACTAACACAGGCCAACTTACATCGCCTACCCTTGTCTGGCGGCCCACCGGCAGCCCATCTGGCGGCCCAGCCCGCCGCCACTCCTGTCGTCTTCCTCCCTCGCCAAGAGGCGGGGCGTGGTGCTTGCCACCTCCTGCTTCCACCTCCTCCCTGCCTGGCTGCCTCCTCCTTCTCCTGGGCGTCCCCATGACGCCACGCCACGCCCTGGAACCCCCTCGCGCTCCCCCTCGCTCTTTTCCCCCTCCTCTGTCCCCCACAGCTCGCGCCCGGAGCCCATCACCACCGCGCCGTTCGCGTGTGCCGGCCAGCCCACGCCTCGCCGACGCGCCCAGAGGCTCCGCCTCGACTCCCTCTTCCACCTCACGCAGCCACGCCCCGCGGGAGCAACTACAACGCCGCCACCACCGTCGTCTTCATCTCCGGTGCCCGGAGATCGTCGCCGTCGATTTGCTGCCCTCGGTGCCTCACCGAGCTCGCTGACCCCCCCGTCCGACTCACTGTGAGCTCTCCGTTCTTTCCCCCTCGTTATCTTCGTCGTTTGCGACCTCCAGCGCCCGTAACCACCGGAGCCGAAAGCTCCCCGCCGCCGTCCATGGCGCCGCCGCAGCCACAGCTGCCGCCACCCACGTCTGAGCCCGCAAACGCGCTCAGTGCACTCCCAGGAGCCCATAGCGCCCACCAGCTCCTCCCCCCATGCACCGTGGTGCCGGGTCCGTCGTTGCCCGAACTCCGGCCGCCGCCTCACTCGCCGCCGACGCTGTTTCCGGCCACCCCAGCTCCTCCCATCGCACCATCGACGCGAGTCCACCAAAGACCTGTGGCGCCTCTCCGCCGTCGATTTGGTCGACGGAGAACCAAACCAAAGCCCCGCCGTCTCGGCCCTCGCCCGTGACTAAACGCCGGCGTGTTATCCACTTTGACCGGTGGGGTTTGACCCCCCAGAGTCGCTGACGTGTGGGCCCAAGCCCTGTTTAAATACTGTTAGTTTAGTTAGCGCTAATTAACTCAATTAACCTTGACTCGTGACATATGGGCTGACCTGGCGACAATTTAGTTAGTGTTAGTTTAGGGCTAATTAACTCCGTTAATTAACTGAGTCACTGACCAATGGGTCCCACAGGTCAGGTTTGACCTGGAGGCGCCCTGTTGACTTGCTGACGTCATGATGATGTCATGCTGACGCAGTTAACTATTTTCTGGATTTATTTTAATTTAGGAAATTCCAGAAAATAGTTAAAACTTCTAAAATTCATAGAAATTCAACCGTAGCTCAGATTGAAATAATTTATATATGAAAAATTATCAGAAAAATTCAAGGAATCTATCTGTACCATTTTCATGCATGTTTGAACAATGTTTGTCCTCTGTTTTGGACAAAACAAATAAAGGGCATTTAAATGATCATATATGGAGTTTGAATTTGGATCATGTATCCAAACCAACTTCATTTAAATCATAGCTAGATGCATTAGCTCAAATCACAGCATATTGCCATGACATTATCATGCATCATATTTGTTGCATTGCATTGATTGTGTCCCTCTTTATTTGCCGGTAACTGTTCCCTCTCGATAGACGTGGTTTTGACGATGAGATCGATGACACTGATGAAGAGCTATATTATCTTCAGAAGTGCCAGGCAAGCAAAACCCCCTTGTTCATTCCGATACAATCCCACACTCTCGCTCCTGCTCTCTTTTACTGCATTAGGACAACAACGAATCATTTGTTACTTGCTGCGGTAGCTGAACCCCTTATCCATTGCATGACTGTCATTCCACATAAATAGATGAAACCCACTAGCATGAGTAGGAGTTGTTTGAGCCTGTTGTGCCTACTCATACATGCTTGTTTGTCATGCACTCTCTTGCTTAGAGTTGAGTCGGTCGATTCATTGAGCACGAATCGGAGGTGTGTGAACATGTCCTCTTGTGTGTGAGCTAAGGGTGTGAACACGATTTGGTAAAGGTAGCGGTGAGAGGCCATGTAGGAGTACATGGTGGGTTGTCTCATTGCAGCCGTCCTCGAGGCTGAGTTACGTGTTTGTGATCCATGATTCACTACTACCACGCATTGGGCCCGAAACCAATGGACCCTCTCGGCTTCTTAATCACCCTTGTCCTCTGTCCGGGGAGTTGCAAGTAGTTTACGGTGTTTGTAGTATCTTTGAGGCCGTCTTGTGCGCTGACCGTAGGGGTGGGCTGTGATCACGGTAGGCACGTGGCAGATAAACCGGGCGCCGTTTGGTGTCACGGAACCTGTACACATCGTTTGGGGCTATGGCGAAACTTGGCGGAACTCCTCATAGATGGAACCCAAATAGGCGATAAACCTGGACTTGGGACTTGAGTGTTTAGGTAGGTCGTGGCCGACACCCACGTTGGGCTTCGCTTGAAGGTTGCAGTACATGTCGTGTAAACGGCGGTAAGTGGTGAGCGTGTGTGAAGAAGTACACCCTGCGGGGTTAACATCATCTATTGAATAGCCGTGTCCGCTGAAAAGGACCTCAGGGTTGCTTATATCGGTTCATAGACAAGTGAAAGTGGATACTCTAAAATCGCAAGATAAGCGTGAGTGCTATGGATGGCGTTCTCGTGGGGAGGCGGGAGCGGATCCATAGTGGTGTATTGATATGGTGAATATGTGGACTCGTGCGCCACCTCAAAAGAGTTACTTGCGAATGTAGTCTAGGATAGCCACCGAGTCAAAGCTGGCTTCTTGCTGTTAAACTCCACCATCCCTTTGTTGATAATGATGCATATGTAGTTAGTTACGATGTAAGTCTTCTTTGGGTACATTTGTACTCACGTTTGCCTATTTTATGTTTTTGCAGAGAGACTTCAGTCTCGCTAGTAGTTCCACGTGGACTTCGACGTTTAGCTTGTTACCTCAGCTACGATCTTGTGCCCTCGGCAGGATCTGGTAGATAGTCAGGCTTCTAAGCCTTTTTCATTTGTAGATGTCTGTACTCAGACATATTAGCTTCCGCCTGTGCTTTGATTTGTATGCTCTGAATGTTGGGTCATGAGACCCCTGTTTGTAATATCTCGCTCCTCGGAGCCTATTGATTAAATGCTTGAGTCGTAGAGTCATGTTGTGATGCCATGATGTATTTGCACATATCGAGCATATTGTGTGTATGTTATTGAAATGCTTGGTATGTGTGGGATCTGACTATCTAGTTGTTTATCTTTAGTAGCCTCTCTTACCGGGAAATGTCTCCTAGTGTTTCCACTGAGCCATGGTAGCTTGCTCTTGCTCCGGAACACTTAGGCTGGCGGCATGTGTCCTTCTTCGTTCACGTATGCATCCTTCGGGAAATGTCACGCGTTGAGTACCGGAGTCCTGCTAGCCAGTGCTACAGCCGGAACTTATTCGCGATGACCGACACGTTCGATCTTTGGGTCATGGATGCTGTCCTCGTAAGTCTGTGCCACTTTGGGTTTACGGCTAGCCATGTCAGCCGGGCTCCTTATCATATGGATGCTAGCGACACTATCATATCTGGCGTGCCAAAAGCGCAAGCGGTCCCGGGCTAAGGTAAGGCGACACCGTTGGGATACCGTGCGTGAGGCCGCAAAGTGATATGATGTGTTCTGAGCTAGATCGATGTGACATTGAGTCGGGTCTGACAAGAAGCACTTTCGATTTGAGGCTTAGGTCCAGACTTGGGTTTCTTCTCTTGAGCAGCAACTTGCTTGCCGTTCTTTTTGAAGTTCCCTTCTTCTTCCCTTTGCCCTTTTTCTTGAAACTAGTGGTCTTGTTGACCATCAACACTTGATGCTCCTTCTTGATTTCTACCTCCGCGGCTTTTAGCATTGCGAAGAGCTTCGGGAATAGTCTTGTTCATCCCTTGCATATTATAGTTCATCACAAAGCTCTTGTAGCTTGGTGGCGATGATTGGGGAATTACATCAATGACACTATCATCGGGAAGATTAACTCCCGGTTGAATCAAGTGATTATTATACCCGACATTACGAGTATGTGTTCACCGACGAACTATTCTCCTCCATCTTGCAGCTATAGAACTTATTGGAGACTTCATATCTCTCAATCCGGGCATTTGCTTGAAATATTAACTTCACCTCCGGAACATCTCATATGCTCCATGACGTTCAAAACGTCGTTGAAGACCAGTTCTAAGCCGTAAAGCATGGCACGCTGAACTATAGAGTAGTCATCGGCTTAGCTCCGCCAGACGTTCTTAACGCGTCGTCGGTTACATCTGCGGCAGGCACGGCACCAGCGGTGCTTCGAGACATAACTTTTACGTGCGCAGCAACGAGAATAATCCTCAGGTTACGGACCCAGTCCGTGTAATTTCTACCATCATCTTTCAACTTTGCTTTCTCAAGGAACGCATTAAAATTCAACGGAACAATAGCACGAGCCATCTATCTACAAACAAACATAGACAAGCAAGATACTACCAGGTACTAAGTTCATGATAAATTTAGGTTCAACGAATCATATTACTTAAGAACTCCCACTTAGACAGACATCTCTCTAGTCATCTAAGTGATCACGTGATCCAAATCAACTAAACCATAACCGATCATCACGTGAGATGGAGTAGTTTTCAACGGTGAACATCACTATGTTGATCATATCTACTATATGATTCACGCTCGACCTTCGGTCTCTGTGTTCGAGGCCATATCTGCATATGCTAGGCTCGTCAAGTTTAACTTTGATTATTCTGCGTGTGCAAAACTGGCTTGCACCCGTTGTAGATGGACGTGGAGCTTATCACACCGATCATCACGTGGTGTCTCGGCCTGACGAACTTTGGCAGCGGTGCATACTCGGGAGAACACTTCTTTATAATTTTAGTGAGAGATCATCTTAAAATGCTACCGTCAATCAAAGCAAGATAAGATGCATAAAGGATAAACATCACATGCAATCAATATAAGTGATATGATATGGCCATCATCATCTTGTGCTTGTGATCTCCATCTCCGAAGCTTACCGTCGTGATCACCATCGTCACCGGCGTAGCGACACCTTGATCTCCATCGTAGCATCGTTGTCGTTCGCCATCTATTGCTTCTCGACTATCGCTACCGCTTAGTGATAAAGTAAAGCAATTATAGAGGCGTTTGCATTTCATACAATAAGCGACAACCATATGGCTCTGCCGATTGCCGATAACCGGTTACAAAACATGATCATCTCATACAATAAAATATAGCATCACGTCTTGACCATATCACATCACAACATGCCTGCAAAAACAAGTTATCGTCCTCTACTTTGTTGTTGCAAATTTACGTGGCTGCTACGGGCTTAGCAAGAACTGTTCTTACCTCGCATCAAAAACCACAGCGATAGTTCGTCAAGTTGGTGATGTTTTAACCTTCGCAAGGACGGGCGTAGCCACAATCGATTCAGCTAAAGTGAGAGAGCAGACACCCGCCAGCCACCTTTAAGCATGAGTGCTCAGTAGCGGTGAAACCAGTCTCGCGTAAGCGTATCGTAATGTCGGTCCGGCAGCTTAATCTCACAATACCGCCGAACCAAAGTATGACATGCTGGTAAGCGGTATGACTTGTATCGCCCACAACTCACTTGTGTTCTACTCGTGCATATAATATCAGCGCATAAAACCTAGGCTCGGATGCCACTGTTGGGGAGCGTAGTAATTTCAAAAATTTCCTACGCACACGCAAGATCATGGTGATGGCATAGCGAGAGGGAGAGTGTTAGTCCACGTACCCTCGTGAGACCGTGGCGAAGCATTAGCTGCAACGGTTGATGTAGTCGTGCGTCTTCACGATTCGACCGATCCAAGCACCGAATGTACGGAGCCTCCGAGTTCAGCACACGTTCAGCTCGATGACGATCTCCGGCCTCCGATCCAGCCGAGCTCCGGAGATGAGTTCCGTTAGCACGACGGCGTGGTGGCGATGATGATGTTCTACGGTCGCGCAGGCTTCGCCTAAACTCATGACGATATGACCGAGGTGGAATATGGTGGAAGGGCACCGCACATGGCTAAGGAACGATCCGTAGATCAACTTGTGTGTATATGGGGTGCCCCCCGCCCCCGTATATAAAGGAGGGAGGGGGGAGGTGCGGCCGGACCCCTAGGGGTGCGCCTTGAGGAGTCCTACTCCCACCGGGAGTAGGACTCCCCTCTTCCTTGGTGGAGAAGGAAGGGGGAGGGGAAAGAGGAAAGGGGCACCCCTTCCTTGTCCTATTAGGACTAGGGGGAGGCGCGGCCTGCCTGGCGGCCATCCTCTTCTCCCTCTTGGCCCACTAAGGCCCAATATCCCCGGGAGGTTCATGTAACCCCGGTGTTCGGTAAAATCCCGATTTCACGGAACCATTCCGATGTCAAATATAGGCTTCCAATATATCTATCTTTATGTCTCGACCATTTCGAGACTCCTCGTCATGTCGTGATCACATCAGGGACTCGAACAAACTTCGTACATCAAAACTTAGAAACTCATAATAAAACTGTCATCGTAGCATTAAGCGTGCGGACCCTACGGTTCGAGAACTATCTGAGACATGACCTAGAACCATTCTCGGTCAATAACCAATAGTGGGACACGGATGCCGTATTGGTTCCTACATATTCTACGAAGATCTTTATCGGTCAAACCGCATTACAACATACGTAGTTCCCTTTGTCATCGGTATGTTACTTACCCGAGATTTGATCGTCGGTATCCAATACCTAGTTCAATCTTGTTACCGGCAAGTCTCTTTACTCGTTCTGTAATACATCATCTCATAACTAACTCACTAGTTACATGCTTGCAAGGCTTAGGTGATGAGTATTACTGAGAGGGCCCAGATATACCTCTCCGACAATCGGAGTGACAAAACCTAATCTCGAATTATGCCAACCCAACATGTACCTTCGGAAGCACCTGTAGAGCACCTTTATAATCACCCAATTACGTTGTGACGTTTGGTAGCACACAAAGTGTTCTTCCGGTAAACGGGAGTTGCACAATCTCATAGTTGCAGGAACTTTTGTATAAATCATGAAGAAAGCAATAGCAGTATACTAAACGATCAAGTGCTAGGCTAACGGAGTGGGTCATGTCAATCACATCATTCTCCTAATGATGTGATCCCACTAATCAAATGACAACACATGTCTATGGTTAGGAAACATAACCATCTTTGATTAATGAGCTAGTCAAGTAGAGGCATACTAGTGACTATAGTTTTGTCTACGTATTCACACATGTATCATGTTTCCGGTTAATACAATTCTAGCATGAATAATAAACATTTATCATGATATGAGGAAATAAATAAAAAATTTATTATTGCCTCTAGGGCATATTTCCTTCAGTAGTGTATTGGCGTGGGGGTGCGGGCTGATATTCGGGCTGATACGCTGTTTTATCCCGGCCACGAGGTGGCCGGTCAGCCTTGTCTTGTGCTGGTAGTGTGGGTGTTCGGCTCGATCTTGGGTAGCTTCAACGAATAGGGAGGACTAGGGGGTGTCCGGATAGCCGGGCTATCATCATCGGCCGGACTCCAAGACTATGAAGATACAAGATTGAAGACTTCGTCCCGTGTCCGGATGGGACTTTCCTTGGTGTGGAAGGAAAGCTTGGCGATACGGATATGTAGATCTCCTACCATTGTAACCAACTCTGTGTAACCCTAGCCCTCTCCGGTGTCTATATAAACTGGAGGGTTTTAGTCCGTAGGACGAACAACCATTACAACAATCATACCATAGGCTAGCTTCTAGGGTTTAGCCTCCTTGATCTCGTGGTAGATCCACGTACTACCCATATCATCAATATCAATCAAGCAGGAGTAGGGTTTTACCTCCATCGAGAGGGCCCGAACCTGGGAAAAAACATCGTGTCCCTCGTCTCCTGTTAACATCCGCCTAGACGCACAGTTGGGGACCCCCTACCCGAGATCCACCAGTTTTGACACCGACATTGGTGCTTTCATTGAGAGTTCCTCTGTGTCGTCACCGATAGGCTTGATGTCTTCTTCAATCAACGATGCAGTCCAAGCTGAGACTTTTCTCCCCGGACAGATCTTCGTGTTCGGCGGCTTTGCACTGCGGGCCAATTCGCTTGGCCATCTGGAGCAGATTGAAAGCTACGCCCCTGGCCGTCAGGTCAGGTTTGGAAGCTTAAACTTCACGGCTGACATCCGCGGAGACTTGATCTTCAATGGATTCGAGTCACAACCAAGCGTGCCGCACTATCATGGTGGGCATGATTTAGCTCTGCTACCGGATAGTGCCCTGGAGGCCGCACATGAGTCCGCTCTGACCCATAGTTCGGACCCGACCACGCAGATCGAGGACAGGTGGCTGGACACCGCCTCGGGGGCTGCAATCTCTGGCGATGGGCGAATCTGACCTTGTCCCTTGCAAAGCTTCGTGACTCCGAGTGCGGACTCCTTGCGGACCCGACCTCCTGCGCCCCTGCCAATCGAATCCGATTGGGCGCCGATCATGGAGTTCACCGCTGCGGACATCTTCGGCACTCACCCTTTGGCGACATCTGAATTAGCTAAAGTATCTCTAAATCATCGGAGAGCCTGGCGGGACTGCGGTCAGGATGGTTGGGATTCGGACGACGAAGAAATTCAAAACCCTCGCACCACCCACTTTGTAGCCACTGTCGACGACCTAACCGACATGCTAGACTACGACTCCGAAGACATCGATGGTATGGACGACGATGCCAGAGACAATCAAGAACCAGCGCCTACGGGGCACTAGAAGACCACCTCGTCATACGACATATACATGGTGGACATCCCAAAGGACGGGGACGGCGAAGAAGCAGCGGAGGCAGATTCCTCTAAGAAACAGCCCAAGTGCCGACGTCAGCGGCGTCGCTCTAAATCCCGCCACAGCAAGAATGGAGATTTCGGCACCGGAGATAATAACACCCAAGAGAGTGCCGAAGACAACCCCCTCCAGCAATATTCAGCACAGGAGGACGGAGAAGCCAGCCCTCAAGAGAGGGAGGCAGACGAGGAGATAGAGGATGAGAATTACATGCCTCCCTCCGGAAACGAGGCAAGCCTCGACGACGACGAATTCGTCGTGCCAGAGGATCCCGTCGAACAAGAGCGTTTTAAACGCAGGCTAATGGCCACGGCGAACAGCCTAAAGAAAAAGCAGCAACAGCTTCGAGCTGATCAAGACCTGCTGGCCGACAGATGGACCGAGGTCCTCGCGGCCAAAGAGCATGAACTCGAATGCCCCTCCAAAAGCTACCCAAAATACAAGTTGCTCCCCCGGTTAGAGGAGGAGGCATACAATCCTTCATCACCAGCTCACAATACGGCTGACCGACGACCTCGTGGCTGCGACAGAGAGGCATCTAGGCCCTCCACCAGAACCGTACCCCGGCACCGCTCGAAAAGCGAAGCCCGCGGGGAATCGCCCGACTTGCGAGGCGTATTGGAGGACAAGGCAAAACAATCAAGATCTATCTACGGATCATGTAGGCCCCACGATCCACGCGACTCACCGTCGCGCGGATACAACAACTCGGCGGGGCGAACACTGCAGACAAAGCTCTCTTGAGCTACATCGTGATATTGCCCGATATAGGCGCCAAGCACCCACTATGCTTCACGATGAAGTAATGGATCATCAAATCCCGAAGGGTTTAAGCCCGTGAACATTGAATCCTATGATGGCTGCGGACCCCGCGGTTTAGATCGAAGATTATCTCCTTCATATCCGTATGGCCCGCGGTGATGATCTCCACGCCATCAAGTATCTCCCTCAAGCTTAAAGGACCAGCTCGGCATTGGCTTAACAGCTTGCCGCCGCGAGTCAACTGGGTGTTCGAGGACACGAAGCCGCATTTCGACAACTTCTAGGGCACATATGTGCGACCACGAGCGCCGATGACCAAAGCCACATAATTCAGCAGCCAGACGAATCGGCGAACAGTTCGGACACGGTTCTTAACAAAGAAAAAATCAAATCGCCGATTGTCCGGATCACGAGGCCCTCGCAGCCTTCAAACATAACATCATGACGAGTGGCTGGCCCGGCACCTAGGGCAGAAAAGCCTAAATCCATAGCAGCCCTCACATCACTCATGACCCGCTTCGTGCGGGGAGGACAGCTGGCTAGCCCGAAGTAACAACCTCAACAAAAATTCTGGCAGTCCGGACTACAAGGACCGCAATGGCAGGTCGCGTCGTAACAAAAACAAACGCCGCGTTAACGACAATAACACTGAGGATACGGCAGGTAATGCCGGATTCAGAGGCTCAAAACCTGGCCAGCGAAAAAATCCATTTAAAAGAACTACCCCGGATCCATCCAATTTGGACTGAATACTCGACCGCTCTTGCCAGATACATGGCACCCCTGAAAAGCCAGCTAATCACACCAACATGGATTGTTGGGTATTCAAGCAGGCAGGCAAGTTAATTGCCGAAAACAATGATAAGGGGCCGCATAGCGATGACGAGGAGGAGACCCGGCCGTCGAGCGAGAGGATGAAGGGTTCCCCCACAAGTGCGGACGATAAACATGATATCGCAACCCACATACCCAAGAGGGAGGCGGAAGCGCACTTAGGGACATATATGCGATGGAGCCAATCGCCCTGAAGTTCAATCCATGGTCCTCTTGCCCGATCACTTTCGATCGAAGGGACCACCCCACCAGTATCTGCCATGGCGAGTTCGCCGCATTGGTCTTAGACCCAATCGTCGATGGATTTCACCTCATTCGAGTCCTGATGGATGGCGGCAACAACCTGAACCTGCTTTATCGGGATACGGTCGCAAGATGGGCATAGACCCTCAAGGATTAAACCTACAAAGGCGACCTTCAAAGGCATCATACCAGTGTTGAGGCCAATTCTCTGAGCTCGATCACACTGGAAGTGGTCTTGAATCCCGGATAATTTCGGCGAGGAGTTAATTTTCGACATAGTCCCGTTCTGCAGTGGCTATCACGCTCTGCTCGGACGAACCGCGTTTGCAAAGTTCAACGCGGTGCCGCGTTACGCATACCTTAAGCTCAAGATGCTAGGCCCTCGTGGAGTCATCACAGTCAACGGAAACACTGAACGCTCCCTCCGAACGGAGGAACACACAGCGGCTCTCGTGGCAGAAGTACAAAGCAGTGTTTTAAGGCAATTGTCGGTGTCAAAACCGGCGGATCTCAGGTAGGGGGTCCTGAACTGGGCGTCTAGGCGGATGGTAATAGGAGACGAGGGACACGATGTTTTACCCAGGTTCGGGCCCTCTCGATGGAGGTAAAACCCTACGTCCTGCTTGATTAATATTGATGATATGGGTAGTACAAGAGTGGATCTACCACGAGATCAAGGAGGCTAAACCCTAGAAGCTAGCATATGGTATGATTGTTGTAATGTATGTTGTGTCCTACGGACTAAAGCCCTCCGGTTTATATAGACACCGGAGGAGGCTAGGGTTACACAGAGTCGGTTACAATGGTAGGAGATCTACATATCTGTATCGCCAAGCTTGCCTTCCAGGCCAAGGAAAGTCCCACCCGGACATGGGACGGAGTCTTCAATCTTGTATCTTCGTAGTCTTTGAGTCCGGCGGATAATGATAGTCTGGTTGTCTGGACACCCCCTAGTCCAGGACTCCCTCAGTAGCCCCTGAACCAGGCTTCAATGACAATAAGTCCGGCGCGCATAATGTTCGGCGTTGCAAGGCGGGTTCCTCCCTTGAATAATCCAGAGAAGATCATGAACACCAGGATAGTGTCCGGCTCTGCAAAATAAATTCCACATTGAACCGTAGAGAGAATAAAATGTACACTTAGTTCAATCTGCTGACGTATTATGCGGCGTGACATCACACCGCTACCAAGCCTTTGTTTGAATCATTTTTACTATACCACCTCGTACGTTTAGCGGCGGTTTCAGGCACATCTTGTCGAGCGGATCGTGTTCCCCTTATTCGGGATCCTCATCAATACGGACGTGGGTAACCCAACGCGCCATTGATGGTGGCGCTTGGGAGATAAGCGAGTTTTACCGGGCGATGGGGACACACAGTTTAAATGCGCCTATATATAAGGGATAAGGATTTACCTTCCCACCTACGCCTTCTTCCTCCTTTGCTTATACATCTCCGCGCACTCAAGCTCCAACGCCCAAGCTCGCGCATCTCGCCTCGACCTTCTACGAATATGTCTGGAGGAGGAGGCAAGTGGTTGGCCTCCACCGTTAAGGAGGAGCACATCACCAAGCTGCGCAATGCCGGATACCTCTCCGGCGATATCGCGCATCGGCTGCCCGACGAGGGGCAGCTCGTCCCTACCCCTGGGCCTCACGATAGGGTCATCTTCCTTGCCCACTTCCTCCTCGGACTGGGCTTTCCGCTCCATCCATTCGTCCGGGGCTCATGTTCTATTACGGCCTGGATTTCCATGATCTGGCGCCGAACTTCATCCTCAACATCTCGGCGTTCATCGTCGTGTGTGAGGCCTTCCTTTGCATTCGGCCCCACTTCGGCTTGTGGCTCAAGACCTTCAACGTCAAGCCGAAGCTTGTGAAGGGCACGCAAGCAGAATGCGGAGGCGCCATGTTGGGTAAATTACCCTACGTCCTTTGGCTCGAAGGGGCCTTTGTGGACTCTGTCAAGGGGTGGCAATCGGGGTGGTTCTACATCACCGAGCCGCGCAAGCCCACATGGGCAGCGGCCCCCGAGTTTAGATCTGGCGTCCCCACGTAGCTCACCTCCTGGAAAGAGAAGGGCTTGCTGTGGGGTGATCCATAGGAGGTGACTGGACTCCGAACCTGCATCCAGAAGCTGGTGAGCAATAAGCTCAGGCTCGTCGACGTGGTCCAAGTCATGCTCATCCGCCGGATTCTCCCATGCCAAGAACGGGCATTCAATCTGTGGGAGTTCAATCCGGAACAGCACCAGCGCTGGCGGGCTCTTCGATCGACATATGAAGGCGCTGGAGGTGCTGTTTAAGAAGCTGAAGCCCCGCATCCGCGACGAAGATCGAGGATTCAGCTCGCGATATCAAGCGACGAGGTAAGTGATTCAACCCCATTACGGGACACTTTGTAGTAATCGAATTGATTATAAGAGGTTTCATCCGCTCCTTTCCTTTGAGGAATGGATGGAGAAGGCCAGCAGCTTATCAGCCCGGCTCCCATGCGAGAAGATCCGATGGGCGCCCGCTTAGCGGGGCTGCTGGTTCCGCACCGCCGTGGTGCCGGAGAAGAAAACCAAGAAGGTGGCGCGGGGACTCGAAGAGTTCCCGCAATTAGGCGTCTGACGACGGCGCTGACTCCTCCCGAAGGCGGCGAGGAGGAGGAGTACTCTCCCGGAGGAGGAGAAAGAAGAGGAAGGCTTCCCCAATAGGGGAGGCGAAGGGTCAAGAGGAGGAGAGCTATCTCCCGGACAGTTTCGCCAACACCAGCATTGGCGAGGATGAGTAACCTCAAGGGCCAAAGCGTCCGGCGAGATCGTAAGTATCCGGATCCTTTATATGCAATATCTTTTATGTCACGTAGTGTCCTTCTAATGCCGCATTATGTCCGTAGTCCGGCGATGGCGATCTCCCGACTCATCGGCGGTCGTTAGCCTCGTCGGATGTGAATTCACTTCCGATTGCCTCTACCCCACGCTACCGACGAGGGCGCCAAGGTGGGATCGAGAGGGACCCATCGGAGGAGGTTCAAGGCGCCGTCGAGCAACCTCCGGACTTTGCGCCGACTCTACATCGGAACCCGCATGGTTCGAGTCCGCAAGCGCCCTTCGAAAGAAGGGCAAGACGTGACACGGCGGCCTCCGTCCAACCGGGGCGCCGGATAACTTGTTGGAGGTGCTTAAAGGCGCTTCCATCGAGGAAGAACACCGCACTATCATGAGTGCGGTGATTCAAAAGTTCAGCTTGCCAAAAGCGGGCTGACCGAAGCTCGCGGCAGCCTTCTAACGAGCTTTGAGGTAAGAAGTTAAAATTATGTAATGTAATACCGCATAGACGGTAGCCCTAATGCTCAGCCGATGTTCGGAAAGAAAAGCCGGTGAGGATCTAACAAGATATCTTGCAGGGTTGCTAAAAATATGTCAATATGGGTTTGCGAGGTTGCGCTGGCCTCGCCTCTGCCGCGTGCGGAGGTCGATGTCTGAAGCGAAGGTGAGTAACACCACTTTGAATATGTACCTTCTGAGAAAAGGATTTTGGTTGCAATAAAATTAACAAGGATAATATGTGTATTGCGGGGCCACTAACGAGGTGGCAGCCACAAGGAGGCTTTGTCTGTGGCGAGCAGTCGGACGCTGAACAGGCAGAGAGAGAAAAGCAGGAGGCGGGTGGCGGAAGTATGGCAAGAGCTCCGAGGCTCTCATGGAGAAACATGAGAGGTTGGGCGTGACTCAAGACTCGAGTCCGAGCTTGCCTCGGCTCTCGAAAGTGCCAAGTCCGCCAAGGCGAAGCCCATAAGGCCCTTCAGAGGTGGAAGATGTAAAGAAAATAGCGGCGGGTAAGGCATTTTTCATGCAAAGCAAGCATGTTAATGTAAAATACCTGACACTTACCCGCATTCGGAGCTCTCCAGGGGCGTTTGCAGATCTGCCGCGTAGTGCGTATGATGCCGCCGCATTCTATCATGGCGAAGAGGGGAGCTCGACGGAAAAAGTCTTCGCTCTCGATATCTTTGAGGCGGACACCAGTGTGCCCAGCGACCAGGTGAAGCAGCTGGTCAAACTCCTCAAGGTAGCTGAAGAGGCCATGAAGGGTCATATAGTCCGGCTGTGGCCTGGACAGGCCATGCCTGGGAGCTGCTTTGGCCTCGTGCGGCGGCTGGTGGATGCATGCCCCTGGGTGGATGACATCAAGCGCTCCGCCTGTATTGAAGGCGCTCGTCGGGCCCTCGCCCGCACGAAGGTGCAATGGGGAAGTTGGATGCGGAGAAGCTTCTCACGGACCCACCGCCACCGGGCAAGGAATATCGCACGCCCGAAATGTATTATAAATCTGTCCTGAAGGGAGCCCGCGATATTGTGGATGAGTGCCCCAGAAATGTAATCTTTGAGTGAATTTCCTATGTATTATCCTGTGCGCTGAAACTTTGTTCATGTGCGCTTTGAGCAACACTTTTTTAATTTAAAATATTACCTTCTGTGCGGCCGTTTATAAAATCTGAGAGATGGCAAGTCGTTGGCTTCAGCCCCCAAGCCATGAGTGTTGGGGTGTTCGGGATAAACTTGAGCACTCTTGTTCCCATTGTTGGGTCCATCGAGGGAGGCGCTCAACACAACGAACAAGGCAACCGGACTTATAATGCTTGAACACTCTCACTTAGCCATAGAATTCTATAATTTTAAATTTGGTGAAGCCCACAGGTATTCGAAGACCGAATCCGGGCGCTATCCACGCCGTCGGACATTGTCGAGAACTTCGCAAGCGGCGTGAGTCTTTATGGACCGAAAAACCTCTCGAACAGCGACCGGTCTCGCCTTATCATGCCGGTCAGTTTTAGCTTTCTCCTTTGAGGCGCCGCCTGCTTAACCGGGCATAAGCGCATGGTTCTCCCATGCCACCTTAGCCGACATAGCGGAACGTAAGGCACCAAAACGTGGGGCCGGGCAAACCCAACTATTGACCCAAGACATGATTCGGAGCCGATTCATATAATGCTATAAGTTCGGGGTGCCGCACTTGTGAAAGTGTTCGGACTTATCACACCATAGAGTGGGGAACATAAGCCCCTGGTGTATTAGGCCGTACCAAAATATACGGGCGCAAGATGTCATATAATGAGCATATATATATAAAAGGTAATGCAATTGCACTCAAAAAGGTGCTGCATTATTTATGAAAGAAAGTCTGCTAGTAGAGCGGACTGATACAAATAGTGCAGTAAGCAAGGGATTTGGACTAAGTAAACATGTCTCCCTCCAGGGGTGAGCTGCGGACTTGGTGCATATAATCGAATTTAATGCTCGTAATTGAGACCACCTGAGTGTTCGTCGCAGCCTTCTTGAGTCCCTGACTGTTGCATCATGAGTTCGGCAGGTTCGCCGCCGGGCAGGGCTTCTGGTTAACAGAGTCCTCTGTACGTAAAAGAAGAAAGATAAAAATATAAGAAAAAGGGGGGCACACTTGCGAGCCCCCGGTGTGGTCGAACCGCACTCTGGGTCCGTTGCGATCGTGCCCCCCTGTGCCCATGGTATCTCCAAAGCGTAATGATGCACGCGGAGTGTTATTATTGCGATCATGCGCGGGCGAGGGTTGGGGCTGCATTGCTACACATGCTCTGATCGCGCCAGGTGGTCTTGGTTGGTATTGCTTGGGCGCGCTTTTGTTGTATCCGGCTGTTTAACGGCCGGATCAGAATTGCCTTAAGAGGCTACTCAGATACTTACGCGGGAGCGTGTATGTTCCTCCGTGCGGAGGGAGCGTTCCGTATTCCCATTGACCGTGATAACTCCGCGAGGGCCTGGCATCTTGATCTTTAGGTATGCATAATGCGGCACCGCGTTGAATTTTGCAAACGCGGTTCGTCCGAGCAAAGCGTGATAGCCGCTTCGAAACGGGACTATGTCGAAGATTAATTCTTCGCTCCGGAAATTGTCCGGGGATCCGAAGACCACTTCCAGTGTGACGGAGCCTGTGCAGTTGGCTTCCACTCCTGGTATGACACCTTTAAAGGTTGTCTTTGTAGGTTTAATCCTTGAGGGGTCTATGCCCATTTTGCGCACTATATCCTGATAAAGCAGGTTCAGGCTACTGCCGCCGTCCATCAGGACTCTCGTGAGGTGAAATCCATCGACGATTGGGTCTAAAACCAATGCGGCGAATCCGCCATGGCGTATGCTGGTCGGATGGTCTCTTCGATCGAAAGTGATCGGACAAGAGGACCATGGATTGAACTTCGGGGCGACTGGCTCCATCGCATAGACGTCCCTTAGTGCGCGTTTCCTCTCCCTCTTGGGTATGTGGGTCGCAGATATCATATTCACCGTCCGCACTTGTGGGGAAAACCTTCGTCCTCTATTGTTCGGGTCGGTCTCTTCCTCGTCGTCATTGTTTAACCCTTGTCATTGTTTTCGGCAATTAACTTGCCGGACTGCTTGAACACCCAGCAATCTCTATTAGTGTGGTTAGCTGGCTCTTCAGAGGTGCCATAAGCGGTCGAGTATTCGGTCCAGATTGGACGGACCCGGAGTGGTTCTTTTGAATGGCTTCTTCCGCTGACCGAGTTTAGAGCCTCGGAATCCGGCATTGACTGTCGTATCCTCCTTATCGTCGCCGTTAATGCGGCGTTTGTTTTTGTTTCGATGTGACCTGCCGTTGTTGTCCTTAGTATCCGGACCGCCAGAATTTTTACGGAGATTGTTGCTACGGGCTAGCCAGCTTTCCTCTCACACGCAAAAGCGGGTCATTAACGATGTGAGGGCTGCCATGGATTTCGGCTTTTCCTGCCACAGGTGCCGGGCTAGCCATTCGTCCAGGATGTTATGTTTGAAGGCTGCAAGGGCCTCCGCATCTGGACAGTCGACGATTTGTTTTTTCTTTGTCAAGAACCGTGTCCAGAATTGTCTGGCCGATTCGTCTGGCTGCTGAATAATGTGGCTTAGGTCATCGGCGTCGGTGGTCGCATCGTCGCGTGCCACGAAGTTGTCGAGGAATGCGGCTTCCGTGTCTTCCCAAAGACCCAATTGACTCTGCGGGCAAGCTGTTTAGCCAATGCCGAGCTGGTCCTTTAAGCTTGAGTGGGAGATACTTGATGGCATGGAGATCGTCGCCGTGGACCATATGGATGTGGAGAAGATAGTCTTCGATCCAAACCGCGGGGTCTGTTGTGCCATCATAAGATTCGATGTTTACGGGTTTAAACCCTTCGGGGATCTGATGATCCATTATTTCGTCAGTGAAGCATAGCGGGTGTGCGGCGCCTCTATATTGAGCAATATCACGACGCAGCTCGAGAGAGCGCTGTCTGTTGTGTTCGGCCAGGCCGGGGTTATTGTATCCGGCGCGACGGTATTAAATGCGGGTCGGGGCGCCCACGTGATCCGTAGATGGATCTGGATTGCCTTGCTTTGTCCTCCAATATGTCTCGCAAATCCGGCGCGTTCCCTCTTGGCTTCGTACTTTTGGAGCGATGCCGGGGTACGGTCTTGCCTGGAGGCCTGGATGCCTCTCTGTCACGACCACGGGGTGGTCGGTCAGCCATATCGTGCGCTGGTGATGAAGGTATGTATGCTTCCTCCTCTAATCGGGGGAGCAGCTTGCGTCTTGGGTAACTTTTGGAGGGGCGTTCGAGTTTATACTCTTCTGCCACAAGGACCTCGGTCCATCGATCGGCCAGCAGGTCCTGATCAACTTGAAGTTGTTGCTGCTTTTTCTTTAGGCTGTTTGCTGCGGCGATAAGCCTGCGCTTGAAGCGCTCTTGTTCGACGGGGTCCCTGTGCACGATTTAATTCATCATCGTTGAGGCTTACCTCGTCTTCGAGGGAGGCATATAGTTATGATCCTCAACCTCTTCGTCGCCGCCCTCTCATGAAGGCTTGCTTCGCATCCTCCCGTCTGAGTCTTCTTTGGAGGGGATTGTCTTGGCATTCTCTCGGGTATTATTATCTCCTGTGCCGAATCTCCATTCTTGCTGTGGCGGATTTAGAGCGGCGCCCGACGCCGGGCGCTTGGGCTGCTTCTTTAGAGAGTCTCGCCTCCGCTGTTTCTTCGCCGTCCCGTCTTTTTGGGTGTCCACCATATATATGTCGATGACGAGGTGGTCTTCCAAAGCCCTATAAGCGCTGGTTCTGTTCGCTCTCCGGCATCGCCGTCCATAGCGTCGATGTCGTCGGAGTCGTAGTCTAACATGTCGGTTAGATCATCGACACTGGCTACAAAGTGGGTGGTGGGTGGGCTCTGAATTTCTTCGTCATCCGTACCCCAACCATCCTGGCCATAGTCCGGCCAAGACTCTCCTGATAACGAGAGATGCTTTAGTGAATTCAGGATATCGCCAAAAGGCGAGTATTGGAAGATGTTCGTGGCGGTGAATTCCATAACCGGCGCCCAATCCGGATCGATTGGTAGGGGCGCGGGAGGTTCGGAGTCCGGCAAGGAGTCCAGCGCCTCGGAATCACGAGTTTCGCAGGGGACAAGATTAGTGTTCGGCTCCATCGCCGTGGATGTAGAAGCCCCCGGGGCGGCGTCAATCCACCGGCCCTCGATCTGGGCGATCGGCTCCGGACTAGTGGCCGAAGCGGATTCGTGTGCAGCCACCAAGGCACTGTTCGGTGGCAGAGCTAAATCATGCCCGTCGTCGCAGTGTGGCGCGCTCGGCTGTGGCTCGAGTCCGTCGAAGATCAAGTCTTCGCGGACATCGGCCGTGAAGTTTAGGCTTCCGAATCTGACCTGACGGCTAGGGGCGTAGCTTTCGATCTGCTCCATATGGCCAAGTGAATTAGCCCGCAGTGCAAAGCCGCAGAATACGAAGATCTGTCCGGGGAGAAAAGTCTCACCCTGGACAGCGTTGTTGGTTGAAGATGCCATCAAGCCTATCGGTGACGACACAGAGGAACTCTCAATGAAAGCACCAATGTCGGTGTCAAAACCGACGGATCTCGGTAGGGGTCCCGAACTGTGCGTCTAGGCGGATGGTAACAGGAGACGAGGACACGATGTTTTACCTGTGTTCGGGCCCTCTCGATGGAGGTAAAACCCTACGCCCCGCTTGATTAATATTGATGATATGGGTAGTACAAGAGTGGATCTACCACGAGATCAAGGAGGCTAAACCCTAGAAGCTAGCCTATGGTATGATTGTTGTAATGTATGTTTTGTCCCTACGGACTAAAGCCCTCCGGTTTATATAGACACCGGAGCAGGCTAGGGTTACATGTAGTCGGTTACAATGGTAGGAGATCTACATATCCGTGACGCCAAGCTTGCCTTCCATGCCAAGGAAAGTCCCATCCGGACACGGGACGGAGTCTTCAATCTTGTATCTTCGTAGTCTTGGAGTCCGCGGATAATGATAGTCCGGCTGTCCGGACACCCCTAGTCCAGACTCCTCAAGAATTTTAGTCCGCCGTTAAACGACCGGACATGGCCAAACGCGCCCGGAGCAACATACATCAAGACCACCTGGCACGTTCCGAGCACGCGTAGCAATGCGGCCCCAACCCCAGCCCTTGCATGATTGCAAGACCAGCTCTTCATGTACATCATTACGCTCTGGAGATACCATGGGCATAGGGGGAGGGGCACGACAACGACAGGCCCAGAGTGCGGCTCAACCACACCAGGGGCTCCCAAGTGAGTCGCTCTTTTTCATTTCCTGCTTTTCTATTTATCCACAGGACTCCGTTCACCAGAGACCCTGTCCGGCGGTGAATCTTCCGAACTCACGATGCAACAGCCAGGGAAGGACAAAGGCTATGACGAACACTCAGGTGGTCTCCTTTATGAGCATTAAATCTGTTAAATACACCATTCCGCAGCCTACCCCTGGAGGGGGACATGTCTAATAGTCCAATCCCTTGCTTACCGCACTATTTGTATCATTCTGCACTCATGGCAGAATTCCTTGAATAAACAATGCATCACTTTTCGCTTATAATTGCATTCCTTTTTTACATATATGTTCATTTATGACGTTTTGCATCCGTACACTTTGGTATGGCCGAATACACCAGGGGCTTATGTTCCCCGCATTATGGTGTGATAAGTCCGAACACTTTCACAAGTGCGGCACCCCGAACTTATAGCACTATATGCATCGGCTTTGAATCATGTCTTGGGTCAATAGTTGGGTTTGCCCGGCTCCCATGTTTTGGTACCTTACGTTCCGTTCTATCGGCTAAGGTAGCAGTGGGAGAACCACTGCGATTGCGCCCCGATTGAGCTGGGCGAGCGCCTTAGTGGAGAAAGCTAAAACTGACCGTCATGATAAGGCGAGAGCTGGTCGCTGTTCGAGAAGTCTTTTCGAGTCCCTAAAGACTTATGCCGCTTAGAGCGAGGAACCGCTTGCTCGCCCAGCGTGATAGCGCCCGAACTCGCTCTTCGAACACTAGGGCTTCACCGAAATTTAAAATTATAGAATTCTATGGCTAAGTGAGAGTGTTCAAGCATTATAAGTCCGGTTGCCTCGTTACGTTGTGTTGGCGCCTCCCAGACGGACCCAACAATGGGAACAAGAGCGCAAGTTTATCCCTAACACGCCAAAGACTGTGGCATGGGGGCTGGGCCGACGACTTGCCATCTCTCGATTTGATAAACGGCCACATAGAAGGTAATATTTTAAATTAATAAACGTTGCATAGCGCATATGAACAAGTTTTTAGCGCACAGGATAACACATTGTGAGTCTACTCAAATATTACATCTTTGGGGCACTCATCCGCAATCTTGCGGGCACCCTTCCACTACTAGGGAAAAGCCTATACACAGAATCTTACTAGCAGCGCTCTTCAAAATACCACGCTACTGCTACTTAGCAGCAGCGCGTGTCCGCCAAACGTGCTGCTGACATGGAAGTAGCAGTAGCGCGTGTATCGCATACAGCGCTACTGCTATAGTTGCCATGACCTTGGCCCCCCACGCTAGCTATAGCAGTGGCGCGACTTTATCAGTAAGCGCCATCACTACTAAGGTTAGCTGTAGCTGCTTTTGGCAAACGTGATACAACTATCCCTACCTTATCCCCACGCACGACCGGCCCTCTCACTCACACTCTCACTCTCCACGTCAACCATCGCCGCCCATCGCCGCCGCCTTTCGTCCGTCCGTCCGCCGAGGTACTCCTCCTTCCGTCCCTCCTCCATCCTCCTCACACATCCTCCTCCGCCTCGACCGCCCTCCTCCTCCGCCACCGCCTCCTCCCTCCACTGCAGCGCCCCTCCTCCCTCCTCCGCCGCAGCCTCCTCCCACCGCCTCGACCTCCGCCCCTAGCTACCTCTCGTCGCCCCACCCCCGCCACTAGTTAGTACTAGATTTAGTAGTAGTAGATGTTAATTTAGGTTAGCTAGTACTAGTTGTTGCTTAGTTAGTACTAGATTTTTAGCAGTAGTAGTGGTAGTTGAACTACTTTAGTTGTAGTTGAACTAGTTATTAAGTAAATTAATAAATTGTTGAACTAGTTGAATTAACAGAACTAATCTATTTTTAGTAAGATAATTAATATAACTAGTTGAACTAATCTATTTTAGAAAGAACTGGTTTTTTTATTTATAGTAAGTTTATATTTAGTAAGAACTAGTTGAATTAATAAAACTAGTTGAACATGTCATGTTTGTTGTTAGTGATAACTTATATTGTTTCAGTGACCTCCGCTGTCCCGTCACCGACCCTCCGACATCCCCGCCGCCGTCCCACCACCGACCCTCCGACATCGAGGTGAGACCAGCCAAGTATCCTTGTATATCTTGTGTTGTTGCTCAAATTGGATATGTGGTTGCCCAAGTGGCCGTTCATGTTCAGTTTACATCTCCGAGTGGCCTAAGTTTTGCAGGAGTGTTGATTAATTTCCGTTCCGGCAAATTTCAGGCACTCGATATGTCCTTTTTTAGCAAAGGTCATGCCGGATTTTGTCGTGAATTCTGGCATGACTTGTGCTAGAATATGTACAAGTTTAATCTGTGAATTATGATTGTAGGAAATGTCGTACTCGGACGACGACGGTCTCCCGGGGGAGTGTAGCTGGTGCCACGATGATCGAGGAATGTGCGACATGTTCGTTCGGCTGGACGAATATCGGCGCTTCAGCATTAAGCTCGAGGAGACCTTCGATTGTGAAACGGTATGCAACAACGACAAGTGTTTTTTTCTCCATTAGCATGACTTCAACTATTTCAATGTCTAATTTTCATATTTTACAATTCGACTAGCTTATCCCATGCCATGCAAGACGCTATGTCTTGGAGAGGATGGGATTTGAAGACCATGAAAATTTCGAAACAAAGAAAATACACCTAAGGACCCATCATGATATGGATTTTGAAGTAAACCTGTACAATGCTCAGAGCATAACCCATTTTGGTTGCCAAAATTGGGAAGCACTTTGCAAAATGTATGGTTTTTATGAGGGTATGATTGTCACCATGGATCTTGGTGATCCTGACAGCGAGGAAGACAATATGGACATTTGGGTCCTTGTTGATACGCTTCCGATTATACCGCTATGTGAGTTTCTCAAACATAGTTATTAACTAATTTATATTGTTTATTTCAAAATAGTTGATAGCTTATTTCCATTGACAGCTTATTTTGATTCTTCAAAGACTGTGCGGAAGATGGTAGATAAAACCCACTACAATCAAGGCACCCAATTAACGATAAGGAGAAAAATCATCGATCGCATTTTGTACTCGCCTTGAGAGTTACAATGACTATTATCGAACTCCTCCAAATTATGGTGAATACGCGCCACTAGTGCATGTGTTGAACAACGATAACTTCTCCGGAGATACCCTCGTAAGATTTTTTAGTATTACGACATCCGTGCATTTTTGCATACTTCTAAAACTAGTACATCATTGCTAACTACGGTTATTATTATGTTTTTCAACGTAAACTCCCGATGGATTGTGTTCCTCATCCGATGTCTCGCATGGTCGCCTCTTAGTTCTGAACATACCGCCAGTAAATCTACGGAGCTCACTGTGCATATCGGATTTCTAAAACCCGTGAACACATGATCATCGAGAATGGAAGAAATGTATGGACATTCGCAAGGAGGTTCTTGGAAGTAACATTCAGCTTAAAGGCAAGAATGGGAGACAGGCTAATCTCCATTCTCCATAATGGAGACTCAGGGGCTATCTTGTTTTTTGCTATTTTACCTTAGAAAATGTAGTAGGTCTTAATCGAATGTAATAGGTCCTATGAGGTACAATATGTTTATTATGTGGTAATGTGTTAGAGTTGATAATGATGATCTTGAGGAGGTGTTATGTGATGTCAATGATGAAAACAATGATATTGAGGAGGTGTTATATGACAATGATGTATTATGATGCTAAGTTGTTAATGATATGATGATGATGATGATGATGATATTATTATATCCTTGGGTGAAAGCACCGCGGATTAATTTCAAGTGGATGGACATCCACTTGAAACTAGTCCACGGTTCTTTCACCCCATGATGTAATAACTCATTATGATGTAAAAACAATCTCTAAATTCCTGTTGTATGAAAACTTGTGTAAAGGTGTATGAATACAACATGAAAAAGAAAAGAAATAAAATACTAAATAATAGTAGTAGCGCGGGTAAGGAGAAGCGCTACTACTAATTACCGATAGTGATGTTCTAAAGAACCGCTGCGACTAAGTCAATTTAGCAAGAGCGCTGTCAAGACGCCGCTATTGCTAAGCATTAGTCTGTAGCCTTATCGATGGCGCCCTCCTCGCCGCTTACTTATAGGCCCAAACCCAGCGCTGCTGCTAGGCTTTTCCTAGTAGAGTTCAGACACTCTTATAATACATTTCAGCGTCACGATACTCCTTGCCACGGGCGGCGCGTCTGTCAAGCCTCTCAAATCCAGCCTGCCCCAAAGGCACCTTTTGCGGGCAAGGTCCCGACGGAACCTTCAATGCAAAGCGAGTGCTTGATGACTTCCACCCAAGGGCACGATCCACTAGCCGCCGACGAGGCCGAAGTAGCTCCTGTGCATGGCCTCTTCAGCCACAAATGGACTATGAGGCCCTTCATGGCCTGCTCGGCTACCTTGTGAAGCTCGACCAACCGCTTCAAATGCTCGCTAAGGGCACCGATGTCCGCCTCAAAGATACCGAGACCGAAGACCTTCTCCGCTGAGCTCCCTCCTCGGCCCGGTATAATGCGGCGGCATCGGACACGCTGCGAGGTAGATCTCGCAAACGCCCTAGAGAGCTCCGAATTCGGGTAAGTAATGTAATTCACATTCACATGCTTGCTTTGCATGAAAAATGCCTTACCCGCCGCTATTTTCTTCACCGCCTCAATCTCCCCTGGAGGGCCCTATGGGCCTCGGCCTTAGCGGCTTTGGCACTCTCAAGAGCCGAGGCAAGCTCGGACTCGAAGTCTTGAGTCGCGCTCCAAACTCTCATGCTTTTCCATGAGAGCTTGGAGCTCTTGCCGCACCTCCGCCACCCGCGCTCCTGCTTCTCTCGCTCCACTGCTCGGGGCCGCATGCGCTCGACGCGGACACGGCCTCCTTCAGGTCGCCACCTCGTCGCGGTGGCCCTGCAGGCTCCACGCTATCCTTGTTATTTATATTGCAACCAAAATCATTTTCTGTAAGGTACAAATTTAATACGGTGTTACTCACCTTCTTTGTCCTCGAGCTGCTTCTTGGCAAGGCCGAGCTCGTTCTCGGTCCTGCTTCAAAGCACCGACCTCCGCAGTCAATGCGGCAGAGGTCAGCAGCGCAGCCTACAATCCCATATTGACATAATTTTTAGAACTCTTGCGTATATCTTTTTAGATCCTCAGTCTGGCTTTTCTTTCCGAACACCGAACCGAGCATCAGGGGCTACTGTCTATGCGGTATTACATTACCTATTTTAAAACTACTTACCTCAAAGCCTGTTAGAAGGCTGCTGCAGGCTTCGGTCAGCCCGCTCTTGGCGAGTTGAACCTTCTGAATCACCGCACTCATGATAGTGTGGTGTTCTTCCTCGATGGAAGCGCCTTTGAGCGCCTCCAACAAGTTGTCCGGCGCCTCCGGTTGGACGGAGGCCGCCGGTGCCACGGTCTTGCCCTTCTTACGAAGGGGCCGCCCGCCGGACTCCGGAACCACTTCGGGTTCCGGGGCGGAGTCCGGTGCGAAGTCCGGGAGGTTGCCCTGTGGCACCTCCGGAGCCTCACCCTCCTGGCGGGTCCCCCCTGGGATCCCACCTCGGCGTCCCCGGCGTCGCGAGGGGTGGAGGCGGTCGGAATGGAATCCACATCCGATGGAGCCAAGGACCCGCTCGAAGATGCGGGAAAATCGTCCTCGGCCGGACTACAGGTTGTATGCGGCATTAGAAGGACACTATGTGGCGAAAAAGAGAAATTATAAATCATTCAGGAATCCGGATACTTACGATCTTGCCGGGGGCTTGGCCCTTGAGGGCCACCCCTCGTCGCTGTCGTCGGCGTTGGCGGAGCTGTCCGGAGGAAGGGTCCTTTCCCTCTTGGACCCTTCAGCCTCCCCCGTTGGGGAAGCCTTCCTCTTCCTCTCTCCACCCTCTTGGGGAGAGTCCTCTCTCTCCTCCTCGTCTTCGGGGGAGGAGTCCGCCTCGGAGCCATCGGATGATGAGTCCGATACCACCTGGCGCCGGGTACTCCTTCGGGTTCCCGTGGCCGCCTTCTTGGCCTTCTTCTCCGGCACCACGTAAGGGGCCGGAACCAGCAGCCCCGTCAAACGGGTATCCGCTGGGTCTTCGGGAAGGGGAGCCGGACAATCAACCTGTCCGGACGTCCTCTGCCAGTCCTGTTAAAGGCATTGGGAGTTTTAGATCCCACGTAGAGTCAAACTATGAAAAACTAAGTGTCCCATAAAGGATAGCAAAGCTTACCTCGCCGACCGGGCGCTTTGTGCTGAATCCGCGATCTTCAGTTGCGGATGCGGGGGCTTCTCCGCCCTTGAACAGCACCTTCTAGGCAGCTTCGTACGTCGTGTCGAAGAGCCCGCTCAGGGTCTGGTGCTGTGCCGGATCAAACTCCCACAAATTGAAGGCCCGTTGCTGGCAGGGGAGAATCCGGCGGACGAGCATGACCTGGATCACGTTGACAAGCTTAAGCTTCTTGTTCACGAGGTCAGAGACAGATCGAGTCCTCGGCTCCTCCGAACTACCCCATAACAAGTCCTTCTCTTTCCAGGTGGTGAGCTGCATGGGGATACCAGATCTGAACTCGGGGGCCGCTGCCCATTTAGGGTCACGCGGCTCGGTGATATAGAACCACCCCGATTGCCACCCTTTGATGGAGTCCATGAAGGCACCCTCGAGCCAGAGGATGTTGGGCATTTTGCCCGCCATGGCGCCTCCGCACTCCGCTTGGACGCCCTTCACCACCTTCTGCTTGACATTGAAGGTCTTTAGCCACAAGCCGAAGTGGGGCTGGATGCAGAGGAAGGCCTCACACACGACGATAAATGCCGAGATGTTGAGGATGAAGTTTGGCGCCAGATCGTGGAAGTCCAGGCCTTAGTAGTACATGAGCCCCCGGACGAAGGGATGAAGTGGGAAGCCCAGTCCGTGGAGGAAGTGGGGAAGGAATACGACCCTCTCATGGGGCCCGGAGTGGGATGAGCTGCCTTGTCGGGTAGCCGGTCTTGCTGATGTCATTGGACAAGTATCCGCGCCACAGTAGCCTCTCGATGTGTCCCTCCGTAACGGAGGAGGCCATCAATTTGCCTCCCGCTCCGGACATGGCTGGAGAAGGTTGAGACGAGATGTGCGGACTTGGGCGCTGGAGCTCGAGTGCGCGGAGATGGATAAGCAAAAGGAGAAAGAAGGCGTAGGTAAAGAGGGTGGATTCTTATCCCCTTATATATGGGCGGACAAAGATTATGCGTCCCCACCAGCCTAGTAAAACTCGCTTATCTCCCAAGCGCCACAATCAATGGCGTGGTTAGGTTACCCACGTCTGTATTGATGGGAATCCCAGAATAAAGGGGAACACGATCTCTGCTTCGACAAGACGTGCCAAGGAAACCACTTCGCTAAACGCGCTAAGGTGGTATAATAAAAATGATTCAATTAAAGGCTTGGTAGTGGCTTGACGTCATGCCACGAAATACGTTAGCAGATTGAAGTTGTGTACATATTATTCTCTCTACGGTGCTATGTGGAATTTATTTTGCAGAGCCAGACACTATCCTGGTGTTCGCAATCTTCTATGGATTATTCGAGGAGGAACCCGCCTTGCAATGCAAGATTGAATATGCACGCCGGGACTCGCCGTGAGATCTAAAGCTCCTGTATCGGAGTTTGTAACCAACAACCAATCATACCATATCTGCTCGAGTTTAGCCTCCTGATCTGGTAGATCCACTTGCATTACCCATATCATAAATATCAATCAAGCAGAGTAGGGTTTTACCTCCATCGAGAGGGTCTAAACCGTAAAAACATCGTGTCCTCGCCTCCTGTTACCATCCGCCTCGACGCGACAGCCGGGACCCCTACCCGAGATCCACCGGTTTTGACACTCCTGCTTGATTGATATTGATGATATGGGTAGTACAAGAGTGGATCTACCACGAGATCAAGGAGGCTAAACCCTAGAAGCTAGCCTATGGTATGATTGTTGTAATGGTTGTTCGCCCCATTGTCTAAAAACCCTCCGGTTTATATAGACACCGGAGAGGGCTAGGGTTACAGTTGTCGGTTACAATGGTAGGAGATCTACATATCCAGACGCCAAGCTTGCCTTCCACGCCAAGGAAAGTCACATCCGGACACGGACGAAGTCTTCAATCTTGTATCTTCATAGTCTTGAGTCCGCCGATGATGATAGTCCGCTATCCGACACCCCTAGTCCAAGATTCCATCAAGAGTCTCTTAACCAGCTTCAATGACGATTTAGTCCAAATACAGATATTGTCTTCGGCGCTCCAAGGCGGTTCTCTTCAAATTCTCGCATTCCGCTAATAGTGTCCGGCGCCTTAGAAATGTTGCGCCCTTGGCTTCCACACCCAATAATGGCCCTTCTTCCACGCTGCCGCATTAATGCGAAAAGCCAGGTATCTTTTATGTTTTACCCCTAGCTGCGCAAATAATCTGCCTATAAGAGAGGCAAGAATCCAGATCCAAATCACACCATCCTCCTTCCGCGACACTCATCGGAGCACTTCGACCAAAAACCCATTCCATCATGGACCGCCGACGTGGCTCCTCCTCTCAAGGCCCCAGCCTCCGCCAGAGATTGGATGAGGTGTTCAGTTCCGACAACGAGCTGGTGACGCCCAAGCGGAGGGATATCTTCCCTGCCTTTATGGTCCCGCCGAAGCCGGCTGGCCACCTACAAAGGTGGGAAGCAAGCGGAGGCCACCCGTAGTCCCTCTAAAGGAGCGGGTATGATTTGTCCCCATCTAATAAGGGGGCTTGATTTCAGACATCCGCTCTCCGCTGGGCTTCGGAGTTCTACGGACTCCAGCTCCATCACCTCATGCCCGCCTCTATTCTCGCACATCGCTGGGTTTCGAGCTCTTTTGCGAGCTATTCCTGGGCATCGAGCACCAGTTTGCTATGTGGAAGAGGCTATTCGCCTCGCACTCGCTCTCACGAGGGGTCAATATATCAAGTGGCGGTGCCGAAATATGGTGCATCGCCGACCGGATATCCATCCGAACCCCTAAGAAGGCGCCCAAGACTGGCCTTCGAATGGTTTTATGTAGAAGACGCCCACTGCCGACCCAGCTCGATCAGCCTCGAGTTCAGCAATGCTCCTTTGAAGAAACGCCTGTTGGCACCATGAGCCCTCAACCGAGGAAGACAAGAGCGCCCATTATTTGATGGGCCGGATAAGGTTGTCGCCCATTCGGATTGACCATGATTGGAGTCATGGCCAAGTGCATTATGTGGGTGCAGCCGCTGCAATACAGGCCACCCCATGTGGGATTTCAACGGGAGAATGATGCCACCCGCCATGGCCGCAGTTATCGTAGATCGGTCAAGATCCGTGAAGATTCTGTCCGCCTGCATAAGGGGAGAAGGAGGACTTCTCCAGATGAGCCCATTGAATGGGTTCTCCATGAATAACCTCGGCGCCGTAAGCGGGTCGCTTTATTTATCCAACCCATGCTTTCAAGGTTAAGTACTTATTTTTTCAATTTCGACGCAGAACTGCGCCGGATGTGGACGGCATGCATAGTCCGCTCCACAACCCGAGGATCCAGGAAGATCCCTTGATCCGGCCTCCGAAGAGGATCCGGACATAAAGGTGGAGCTAATCGACAGGGTGTTCCACCAGCTCAGCATGGACAATGCTCTAGTCGCCATTACGGCTGACTATCCTAGCTTGTCACCGGCTTCCCAGGTAATTATGACCAAAGTCCTGGCACCATTATTTCATCCTTGCGCATTCCTGACCACCGTATACAATGGTGTCTTGCGGGAGGAGCCTTCCAGCGGAAGTCGAACTCATGACGGCCGACCAACCAGGGTCATCCGACTTCAAGAGCGGAAGAGGGTGCGTGCGAATCAAACGTCACCGCAACGGTATAGCTCGCGACCGTTATTTAGGAAAAGATTCCTAGGGGGTGTATTAATGCTCATGACTTTTTGAGGAGAAAGAGCACTCGCTGGACTGTGTCCGGAGAGGTTGCCAACCAAGCCTCCACCCGCCATGTTCCAACACCTGGTCCGGAGGGGGAGGCGAGCGCAAGGCGCGAGCCGGATACTCCTCCAGCGGAGGATGCTGACGGACTGTCCACCACCAGGTCTGAGGTGGAGAGCACCATGAATCATAGGTGTCGCCGGACAGTTCTGCGTGACGCGTGTTTCTCCCCAGAGGCGCTAAATGCCTTTAACGCAGGAGACGCGCACTCCGTAAGCGCCAAGATGGCTTAACCAGAGCTACTTGAGCAGATGTAAAAGACATACGGTAAGAGATTTTAATAGTTGTATATGCCAGTAGCCCCCGAGACTTAAAGTAGTTAGAGTAACTGATTTAAGGATCATTTGATATGCAGGATCTTACGGAGAAGAATACCCAATTGTCCCAGAGCTACAACAAAGGTAAGGCCCAACTTGAGGTCACGCACTAGCCGCCAAAGGAGGCATAGAGATCCCCTCTGGTAACACATTATTTCAAAAGATAAGCGTAAAGCGGCGACGATAAGTTTGACAGTGATATTGCAGATGTTGCCGGACTTGATCCGGCCAAGCAACAACTACTACTCCAGCTAAAGGCCAGCGAGAGGGTGCTTACGAAGGTGCAGCAGGAGAGGAACAAACTCCAGGATGCCCACACCCATCTAGGAGAAGAGCTAAAGGGTGTTCGGGCCGAGCTGTCTGGCTTCGTGAAGGAGAATCAACGAATTTGTCGCGGCATCTATAGTAAGTGCTTGAGCGAACTCCTTTGAAAGAAGAGTTCGGGGAGGAAGTCAGTTGACAAAAATATGTCTGTAGGTGTGCTCACAAGTCGCCCTGCGGAGGAAATGCCCAGTTCAACGGGTGACCAACCTCCTGAGCTAGTGCAACTACTCGAACGTGTTCGGCAGGCGATGAGCGGCGTTGTCCAGGCCTTATGGCCTTCCCTCTCCCTACCCGAGGGCCTTGGAGAGCTTGCGGAGAAGCTTCAGGGAGCGCGGCAGCGCTTCCGTTTATGGAAGATATATGCTTGCCGTCAAGGTGCCAGGGAGGCCTGGGCCATGGTGAAGACGCGATACAAGAAGGCGGATCCAAACCACATGGCCGAGGTCGGACCTGTGGGGCCCGATGGGAAGGAGGTCCCTGTGAGCTTAGTGTATGACCAAGTAGAGTTGGCCGCTAAGTATTCCCAATGGGACTGTAAATTAGACAGCCTGTTAGACGGGATTGAGGAGGAGTATAGTCAATCAATTTGACGATGTATTTTAAAATGACATGTAAAATGCCTTCTAGCTGGATTGTAGATCGTTTGTCTTTGCCGACCTTTTCGCTTCGACCTCGGGACCCTAGAGTCCGGAGGTGTCCGACACCTTCTCGGTTTTGACAAAACCGGGCATGCATGGAGACCAAAGCGAGGGGTCATTAGTGCTTTATCGCATAAGTGCCCAACTAGTTATGTTATATTACATGGTTAGTAAGAAACATCTTCCAGGAGAATAGTTCCGCTAAGGGTTCTTTTTCCTCGGGAGGCATGCCCTAAAGTGCATGTCCTGATCAAGTAAAAAGCAGGAAAAATCTGGGGCAGATAGATAAATGTAAAAAATCATCTTTCAATTCACCGACCGAATATTCTCTTAAGAACGCTTAGCTTTCGCTTCACCTACCGAGGTACACATCCGTCGACCCGCAAGAATAATCGAGAGGTGCTCCTTTACCTCCTAGCCGAACAATCGAACGAGGGGTAAGCACAGGAGCCAGGCAATCCATCTTGGCCAAAACTTAAGTCATATCGATGCATATAATGGTGAATAAAAGGTACATGTGGAAGTTTGACACATGTGCTGGGCGTGAAGCCCTAATAAGTAAGCTTCTGCTAAAGAAGCCCCCAGGTATAATGAGTGCGGGTAGCACATCAGGTGTGGGCGAACAATGCACGAATAGGCCCTCAAGGGCTTTTATGAAAAAGGTAGGAGAAGAGAGAGAAACAAAAGACAGCTGAAGTGTGAAAATGTGGAGGGAGGAAACGAACTCTTAGTCCAGCGCTAGGCGTAGAATCTTTGGAGGCGGGCTGTGTTCCATGGGTTCGGCTCGAGTCGGTTGTCCGATGCATTCCGCAGATGGTATGCTCTGCCGGTCAGGACTTGGTCGATGATGAAGGGACCTTCCCATTTGGGCTTGAGTTTGTCCTTTTTCTTGTCCGGCAGGCGTAGAACTAGTTCGCCAACATTGTAAGTTTTAGCCCGCATTTCTCGCTTTTGATATCTTCGAGCCTCGCCGCCGATAGAATGCGGAATGGGCCTTTGCCACATCGGTTCCTCCTCCAATGCGTCCAAGTTGTCCTACCGATCCAGCTCGGGTTCTCTTTCTTCGTACGTGCGCACTCGAGGTGAGTCATGAATTATGTCGCAGGCAAACTGCTCGCTACCAGATACCATAAAGAATGGTGTGAATCGATAGTACGCTTTGGCGTGGTCCGCAGCCCCCAGAGTACGGAGTCGAGCTCTCTACCCAAAGGCGTGTTAGATTCCGTAAGGGACCGCACTACCGGGCTTGATGCCGCCATTATCGCACCATTTGCTCGCTCAACTTGACCGTTGGTTTGAGGATGATAGACTGAAGCGTAATCGAGCTTAATGCCCATATTTTTGCACCAGAGTTTGACCTCGTCGGCCGTAAAGTTCATGCCGTTATCGGTAATGATGCTATGGGGGACGCCATAATGGTGTACTACCCCGGATATGAAGTCTATCACTGGTCCGGATTCTGCCGTTTTAACTGGCTTGGCCTCTATCCATTTGGTGAATTTGTCCACCATGACCAATAGGTACTTTTGCTTGTGGGTTCCTCCTTTAAGGGGTCCAACCATCTCAAGCCCCTAGACCATGAACTGCCAGGTAATGGGTATAGGTTTGAGGGCGGTGGGTGGCATATGGCTCTGATTAGCAAAGAGCTGACAACCACCACATCTTTGGACTAAGTCCTTAGCATCTGCCCGGGCCGTCGGCCAATAAAATCCTGTACGGAAGGCCTTACCTACAAGGGCCTGGGCTGCAGCATGTTGTCCGCCTAGTCCAGCGTGAATTTCACCCAGAAGATTTCGCCCTTCCTCTTCCGAGATGCACCTTTGAAGGACTCCGGTTGTGCTTTTCTTATAAAGTTCTCCCTCGTGGACCTTGTAGGCTTTAGATCACGAACTATGCAAATGGGCCTCATTTTGGTCTTCAGGAGTTCCCGCCTAATTAAGTAGGCTAGGAATGGTTCTGCCCACGGGCACTACCGCCATTATTTCGTGGGCTGAAGATGTTATTTCATCGGCTGTACCACCGATTATGTCGATTGTTCCGTGTTGGGTGGCGAGTTGTTTCGGGTTCTTATTTCCGACTCCTCTTCCCATAGTACGGATGGCTTAAAGAGCCGCTCCAGAAGATGTTTGAGGACAGCGCCACGCTTTCACGCTAATGCGCGCAACACGCTTGCTGCTTGGTTATTATCTCGGCTACGGTGGAATTCGAGTCCTTCGAACCGAAGCTGACATTTTAGGACAGCGCTACGATAGGCTGCCATTTTCGGATCCTTGGCGCCAAAGTCTCCATTTACTTGGGATATTGCAAGGTTTGAATCCTCAAGCACCTCTAGGCGTTGATACCCATGGAGATTGCCATCCGGAGACCATGTAGGAGGGCCTCAGATTTGGCTGCATTGTTGGAGTCCGTACATTATTTGAAGTACGATTGGACTGTGTTCCGGTTGGGGACGCCAAGACGGCCAGCCCCTCAAGCCGCCAACATTTTGAGTCATTTAAATGCATAATCCAAATGGAGTATGCGCTGCATTATTTAGGAGTTCGCCGTCCATTCAGCGATGAAGTCAGCCAAGACTTGCGATTTTATAGCTCGCCGAGGTTTATAAGTTATATCGAATGGTAAGAGCTCAATGGCCCATTTTGCAATCATGCCCGCCGCTGCATGTTGTTGATAATGTCGCTTGAGGGGCACTTCGAGGCCATCAGTATCGAACACTCTTGAAAGTAGTGCCGAGATTCCGGATGCTATGAACACCGCTGACGCTTATCTTTTGATAATGCGGTACCGACTTGTAGGAGTTAAGACAAGGATACGTGAGTACAATCGGTTTTTGAAGAGGGAATTTATGCCCTTCTGCTTTCTCGCTCGACGACGAGCATCGCGCTTATAACTTGATGTGTTGCCATGATATATAACAACATTGGTTCGCCCAGTTAGGCGCGCCAGACCGGATTTGTTGCCAATATGGCTTTTATTTCTTCGAAAAGCGGCAGGGCAGCATCCGCCCACTGGTTTTCGTGCTACCGAGGAGGCGATAGAGGGCAATGCCTTTTCTCCCAAACGGGAGATGAAGCGGTTTAGAGCCGCCACGCATCCAGTCAGTTTTTGTATTTGTTTGAGGTCTTTTGGAATATCCAGCTGTGACAGAGCTCGGATCTTGGCTGGGTTTGCTTCAATTCCTCTACCGGATACAATGAAGTTTAGGAGCTCCGCCTGGTACCCAAAACGCATTTTTCTGGATTCAGCTTAATGTCATATGCTCGGAGGTAGTCGAATGTGAGCCTCAAATTGTCTACTAGAGTTTCGACGTGTTTGGTTTTGATGACTACATCGTCTACGTATGCCTCTACTATTTTGCCGATCTGGGTAGCCAGACATGTCTGAATCATGCGCTGATATGTTGCGCCGGTGTTTTTGAGTCCGAAGGGCATCGTGTTGAAGCAGAATGGTCCATATGAAGTAATGAATGCCGTTGTGGCTTGGTCCGCCTGCGCCATCTTGATTTGATGTTAGCCGAAGTATGCTTCAAGGAAGCACAATGAATCGTGCCCTGCAGTTGCATCGATTATTTGGTCGATGCGGGGAAGGGGGAAGGGATAATTTGGGCAGGCCTTGTTGAGGTCTTTAAAATTGACACATAGGCGCCAGGATTTGTCCTTCTTTGGTACCATTACCAGGTTTGCTAGCCAGTCCGGATGTTTGATGTCTCTGATGAATCCGCTTCCAGAGTTTGGCTAGCTCTTCTCCCATTGCCTGTCTTTTGGGTTCGGAAAATCGCCGAAGAGCCTGTTTGACTGGCTTGAATCCTTTTAGGATGTTTAGGCTGTGTTCTGCCAATCTGCATGGGATTCCTGGCATATCTGAAGGGTGCTAGGCGAAGATATCCCAATTTTCCCAAAGGAATTCTCGTAGTGCGGCGTCTACGTCAGGGTTCAATTGTGCCCCGATGGAGGCCATCTTTGTTGGGTCCATTGGGTGGACCTAGAATTTGACTATTTCATCCGCTGGTTTAAAGGAGGTGGACTTGGATCTCTTATCGAGTATCACATCGTCCCTATTCACCGTAGAGCGCAGCGCAGTGAGTTCGTCCGCCGCTAGGGCTTCGGATAGTGCCTCCGGCTAATGCGCTGTCTTGTTTTTCGGCGCGAGTGCAGGTCCGGATCACTAACGAGAGTGATTATTCCGCCGCGTTCGGCATCTTAAGCTTCATGTACCCGTAATGGGGTATGGCTTGAAAATTGTGAATGCCTCTCGTCCTAATATAGCGTGATATCCGCTGAACGGGCCACTTGGAACGTGACTCTTCGACTCAGTAATTGTCCGGCGAGCCAACACCACATCAAGTGTGATTTACCTGCAGCGATTTCCGCTAGGGATTATTCCTCTAAAGGTTGTGCTTCTTCGCCAATGCGGCTCCAAATACTATTTCCATTTTTTGAAGAGTTTCGAGATGAGGTTTAACTGGCTGCCGCCATCCATGAGTACCTTGGTAAGACGAAAGCCGCCCACTATTGGACCGAGGACCAATGCGGCTGGTGCTCGGCTGTTCGAATTTAGGTTCGCTGGGCGTTGAAGGTGATGGCCGTGTCGCCCATGGATTTGTTGTTGCTACTTGGTAGACTTCAAGTAGGCTGCGGATTGTTCGCTTCGATATTATTTGATGCGAAGTCTCAAGACTCGCTGACACCGCATCGGTACTGTTGGAGTGGTTCTCCGGCTAGAAGCACTATGCCACTTTTGGCCACTCGCCGAAAGATTCAACATACTCAAGGCTATGTGTTGGAGTGGCGCCTTCAGATCAGGAATTTTATAGGGTCCGCCGAGCCATCCCTCCAAGACGGTTCCGCGTCTTTATGGGGTTTTTGCTTTTTGGTTTTTGTACCTGGTGCCTGAGTGTGATGCACCCTTTTGTTTCGGACTAGGGTTGTATTCGGGGCCGGATTGTCCCAAAACTTAGTTTCGGTTTTCCGGAAACTTTCCATCGCATAGTACTTTCATACTATGGACGCCAGATCGGAGAAGCGTGTAAGTTCACGACGACTGATGGCGTTCAAGATTCCCTCGTCCATGCAATTATTGCAGAAAATTGAAATTGCATTTTCCTCATGGCAGTCCTTTATCCTGTCCATGACCAGGAGGAATCTGGCCCAGTAATGATGTACTGTTTCAGCGGGCTCTTGCCGGATTTGAGATAGATCGCATATGTCTGGTTGGGTGGGTGGAATTGAGTCCGGAACCCTACCCATCTCGAGGCTCAAGGGCCGAAAAGTTTCCGAATTTGGAAGCTTGGATTGCTGGACGTTGTCCAACGAGTCTGGTCTGATGCCTGACTTTAGGTTCAGTGCTTGATCGACGTTCGTCCCTCCGCGAGAATCTGGCATGGAGGGTTCGGGAGTCCGGACATAACTAGTTTTTAGTACAGAAGAAGAATCGCCGCTTTGTTCCTCTACCACCGCAACATGGTGGGTAACCTGGGGGGAGTTAATCTCTCTCAAATCGGTTTTAAGCCCAATCTGATTGTAGTCTCGTGGGCGACCCTGTATGGCATGCGTCCAAGAGCTCGCTCACGAAGAGAGCTCCATTGGATCCAACTACTCGGCGAATTCCGAGCTGACGTGAAGATTGCTTCTGATGACCTGAGAGGTCATCGTCGACGCGGTGGCCAAACAGGCGGTCATGAGAAAACCACCTAGGCGGATAGTTTGGCCGGCGGCCCAAGCTCCTTTGGTGACGGTTCCCTCTTTAAAGACGGGAAGAGGCATCCTTCCCGATTGCGACGACACATAGGAACTCTCAATGAAAGCACCAATGTCGTGTCAAACCGCGGATTCGGTAGGGGGTCCCGAATCAAGGCCCAGCGGATGGTAACAGGAGACGAGGGACACGATAGTTTTTACCCAGGTTCGCCCTCTCGATGGAGGTAAAACCCTACTCCCGCTTGATTGATATTGATGATATGGGTAGTACAAGAGTGGATCTACCACGAGATCAAGGAGGCTAAACCCTAGAAGCTAGCCTATGGTATGATTGTTGTAATGGTTGTTCGTCCTACGGTCTAAAACCCTCCGTTTATATAGACATCAAAGAGGGCTAGGGTTACACAGAGTCGGTTACAATGGTAGGAGATCTACATATCCAGTATTGCTGCTTGCCTTCCACGCCAAGGAAAGTCCCATCCGACACGGGACTAAGTCTTCAATCTTGGATCTTCATAGTCTTGGAGTCCGCGATGATGATAGTCCGCTATCCGACACCCCCTAGTCCAGACTCCTCAATGATCATCGCTATGTGTTGGGCTACCATGATCCGTGAGATCGATCTTTGCTGTCCTGCCTTGTTTTCCAGTGTGTCTCGCAGGTCCTGCCTATTGCCCCGGGTCGTAGTGTATTGGCGTGGGGGTGCGGGCTGATATTCGGGCAGATACACCGTTTTATCCCAGCCACGAGGTGGCCGGTCAGCCTTGTCTTGTGCTGGTAGTGTGGGCTTTAGGGCCTCCTCCTCGAGTTGAGCTAGCAACTTGTATTTTGGGTAACCTTTGTGTCGTGGGAAACGAACACCTATGGGGCAGGGCCCCTTTCGGTCCGGCAAGGGAGCGGAGATCGCACAAAGAGCGGATCGAGGCGAAGCGCGCGAGCGATTTTTACCCAGCTTCGGAGCTCTCCGGAGAGATAATACTCCTACTGCTGCTTTGTGGTTTTATTATGTTCTTGCTTGAGAGCATGAGAGTGTTGTAGTTTCGAATGAGTTGAACCCCTTCTACGTTGCGCATGGGCCTCCTTTTATAGGCTCAAGGGGTCACCAACAGGTGGCAATGCATGCGGGGGTAAAAGTGTAAAAAGGGTGGTTGGTACAACCGCTTTACAAAGGATCCTACCTAACTCGACGCAGGGGACAAAGTCATTAAATGCCCGTCCGCCCGCCCAAACAAAGGCAGTAAAGCCACCGCTAGAGGCGCCACCACTTGCCACGATGACCTTCTCGCCATCTCCACTCGCCACCTCGCACCGCTTGGCTGCACAGCTTCGCCACGCGGCGCTCGAACGGTCCTGCGGCGACACGCGGGATGGATGCGCTGGAGCGGGCACAGAGAGTGGCTTGTCGCTGCAAGCGCCTTGCCGCGCTGTCGCCTTTGTCGCTACCGAAGCTTGTCGCCGCTGGTCTTGCCGACGCGCGCTGTCAGCGGCAAGTTCCTTGAATGCTTTTGTTAGCCTTCCCGCAAGCTCCTCTTGCCGACCTTGACCTTCCCGCAAGCCCCTGTTGTCGGGCCTTCTTCTCGCTAAAACACTTTGTTCTTGAATGACTCAATAGGAACTACGGGGATCTTGGCGGGCACCCGGCAAGCCTTGCCGCGGGGTGCTGCGACTGCCCGTGCACAAGTTCGGGATACTAAGCTACCCCCTACTTTAGTACACCGACAGGAGCCCCCGGGCCTGGGCCATACACGGTGCAGAGCGCTGTTGGGCCAGGCCCAAAACAGGGCACGGGCACGCGCGGCCTGGGTCCACACCATATCTAACTCCATATCCACCGTGCCCTCCCGTAACGGCACGCGTCGAATGCAGCGTCGTGGGAGAGATCGTGGGTGATTCTTTATTCGGAGAAAGCGTAACATTCGCCTCCTCCTCTTTATAAGCAGGGGAAACAAGGGTCGTTCCCCCACTTTCGCCACTTGCGGTTCCTTCCTCGGAAATCTCCGCCGCCCTCCGCCTCCCAAAGCCGAAAGAGAGCGGCGCCCACCTCCGCCGCCGCCGCCGCTAATGCCCTCGCCTCCCCAGCCCCCGCCATGGCTCAAGACCGTGAAGGGCGCTGGTCGGCCGAGGCGCTGCGGCTTGAGGCGCCAGGAAGGAGCGGTCACTCTTCCCCGAGCTCCGCCAAGGAGCTGAGGGAATGGTTCTACTTCTTCGTCGACGGAGACGCGATGATCCGCAAGACGCAGTACTCTCCGCCAAGCTTCTACTCAAATGGTGTCCAAAAGATACCCTTCTTCCCATCTGTTTCATTAGGGCTCTCGCCTCACTTTTTCCGATTTCTTCGCGGACATCATGAACACATACGGGCTCCATCTCCTCGATTTCACCCCAACGCCATTCTGACCATGGCAGTTTTCGCACATCTCTGCGAGAACTTCATCGGAATCCACCCAAACGTAGCCCTTTTCCGCCACTACTTCATGCCCCGGGTCGAGAAAGGAGAGCCCTTATCTGGCGGGATCGCCTGGATCTCGAGAGCTGGTATGAAGGAGAGGGGGAGCTCCATAGCAAATGGGAGGAGTGGAGAGCGGAATGGTGTTGGATTGTTGATGAGAACCCGCAGCCATTCACCAACTTGCACCAAGCCCGAGTAGTGCGCGGCGGCGATTGAGCGCTTCGGGCGACGATGCTAGATCAAGATCGCCACCACTGGATCTTGCGGCTCAGCTTGCCGGGCTCATCAGGTGCTGTTGGCGCTGACTTTCTTCGCCACAGACGCTTCTCCGCAGAGAGGGGAGACCCGCCTCGCTGTTCGTGGGTCCGGCGGATATCTGCGAGGCTGCGCCAGGCCTCAATTTCAATTTTACCGCCTTGAGTTGGATGGGACGCCAAGGAGCTATTCAAGCACGCACCCCAACCATCCCGAGTGGTTCTGGCTGCCGCAGGGCGTCGTCCCATTATGCAACAACTCCTCGCTCGATCGCATCCGTGCAATGATGCCGGAGTGCGACTCGCATGGGATTATCCCAACTTGGTAGGAGCCCGCTGACGACGTCGTGCAGCAGTTCTTCGACAGCTTGGCGGAGGTAGCGGTCCGCGCCGACGAACAGAGGCTCCTCACCCGCGACACCACTGATGATGAGATGCGGCGCATCGCCACCAGGGCGGAGGAGGCGGCGGCAGCTGCCGCCGCGGGCGAGTTCGGGTTTACTGTGGAGGAGGCAGAGGCAGCCGAGGCGGCAAGCCTTGCCGACCGAGACGAGGTTGTCGGGGAGGTCATTGGTGAGGGGGAGCCCGAAGCCGAATCGAGCGAGCCTGTCGAGGGCGCAAGCGGCCAGCCGTCTTCAAGTAACTTGCCGCAAGCGGAGCTCCCAGGGCAGCCCCCAGCTCCACCAAGAAGGTGCCTCCGCAGGACCGGAGACATAGCAGGGCGGCAGACAGGCCAACAGCCGCTGCGCCAAACACGCCCATCATGACAAGCACCGCTGCTGGAGCATCTCACACCGCTGCTGTAATCGAGCGGGTCCTCTGGCCGCTGATCTCGCCAGCAGTTTCCCGCCAAGCGCCAAGGGAGCCTACTTCCTCCGCCTGTCGCTACCGAAGAGTACTGATTCGACCTCTTCAAGGCCAGCTCCGACGAGGAGGAAGAAGAGGAGTAAGTTTTTCTGTTGCATTTGTATTCCTTCAATTCTTGTTGATTCTTGTCTTGTATCTTGATCTGCTTTCTTCTGAACCTTGTTCCTTTCCACCACTCTGGCCCAGAGAGCGCCGAAGAGGGCCAAGGTCCCCGTGGTTGTCATCTAGGACGATCCTGCCAGGATAACAGAGGGCGCTGCCCAAGACCACCTTGTCGGACCCGCAACTACTCTCAAGAGCTCCTCAAGCAGCAGCCCCCAACAGAAGTATTTGTTCACTTCTCGCTGTGGGGCGCGATGGGTGCTCTTTCCTTGCTGATATCTTGATTGTTGGTTTGGCTGTGTAGGAGCAGAACAGGTTCACCAGAACAACCGTGCCGCCCCGAGGTGCTATCTGCTTCGACTACGCCGCCAAGGGATGATTCCCCGGCAAGGGAGCGCTCTCCGGCAAGGGGCAGTTCTCCGGCAAGGGACGGGACCAGCGATCCCTCGGTGGTGGAGCCCATGATTACAGAGCCCAGCACATGTAATCCTTCTTGCCAGAAAACTTCCCTTGGGTTTTTCTTCTTCTGATCTTCTTTTTTGGATATTTGCTTGACTTTTTCTCCCTCTTCCTATCTTCAGACCCACCTTCCCCGGAGCCAATGGAGACCGAAGCCACCGGCGAGGAGAACGCGCGCGGCAACACTGATGATGCCACCACCACCGAGGAGGAGGCCGGCGCTGATGATCCCGCCGACGAAGAGGCCGCCAAGGCTGCCGGCGCTGGCACTGGCGAGGGATCCGACGATCGCACTGACAACCCTGGGGCCGCAGGAGCGCAAGGCGCTACGCCGACCGCCGATCCCTCCGCCGCTGACACAACAAAAGGCTCTGAAGAGCCCCAACCCGGTGCCTACTTGAAGGCCGGCAACGGTATCTTCATCAAGCTCCCCTGGGCTTCAAGCTCCAGGGTGCCGGTTGAGGGAGAGGTTTTTGACGGAGAAGTGCTTGCCTCCGCTGGGTTGACAATGGTCGACGCGCCAAGCAGCAGCGGCAGCAAGCCTGAGGAGGAACAGCTGCTGCGGAGGCTGTTGTCGCTCTACCGCACCCGGCAAGCCAAACTGAGTCTCGAAGCGCTTTGTCGCAGCAGCGGAGTTGACATTGAGAAGCATGCGGAGGAGCTTCAGAGTCGCAACCAAGAGGCCCTCCGGTCCATTGCGGAGGAGAGGGCGCAACTTGTCGAGGCGCGAAAGGCTTTCCTCCTCGAGAAGGCAGAAGCCGAAGAGCAACAGTGGCTTGCCGCCGAGGAGCAGTCCGCGCGGGAATGCGAATTGACGTAGAGGAAGGTCAATCTGGACAGCTATGAGGAGGAGCTCGCTGGGCGCGAGGAGACACTTGTTGGGGCCCTCAAGGAAGCGAAAAATGCTGCTGCAGCTGCCGAGGCCGCCAAGAAGGAGCTGGAGGAGAAGGTGACGCAACTAGAAGCCAGCCTCAAGGAGAAGAATGAAGAGCTTGCCGTGCTCCAGCGCGAGCGCGAGAAGGACACCCTTGCCCATGGTGAGCTACAGGGTCGTCTCCTCGAGAGGGGCAAAGAGCTGACTGCTACCAAAGACTCAAATGCTGATCTGGAGCTGAAGCTGGCCACGTTGACTGTCGGTGTCAAAACCGGAGGATCTTGGGTAGGGGGTCCCGAACTGTGCGTCTAGGCGGATGGTAACACGAGACGAGGGACACAATGTTTTTACCCAGGTTCGGGCCCTCTCGATGGAGGTAAAACCCTACGTGCTGCTTGATTAATATTGATGATATGGGTAGTACAAGAGTAGATCTACCACGAGATCAAGGAGGCTAAACCCTAGAAGCTATCCTATGGTATGATTGTTTAGATGTATGTTGTCCTACGGACTAAAGCCCTCCGGTTTATATAGACACCGGAGAGGGATAGGGTTATACAAAGTCGGTTACAATGGTAGGAGATCTACATATCCAGACGCCAAGCTTGCCTTCCACGCCAAGGAAAGTACCATCCGACACGAGCCGAGTCTTCAATCTTGTATCTTCGTAGTCTTGGAGTCCGCGGACATTGATATCCGCTATCCGACACCCCTAGTCCAGACTCCTCGTAGCCCCGAACCAGTCTTCAATGACGATAAGTCCGCGTGCACAATGTTTGGTATTGCAAGGCGGGTTCCTCCCTTGAATAATCCAGAGAAGATCATGAACACCAGGATAGTGTCCGGCTCTGCAAAATAAATTCCACATTCCACCGTAGAGAGAATAAAATGCACACTTAGCTCAACCTTCTGACGTATTATGCGGCGTGACATCACACCGCAACCAAGCCTTTGTTTGAATCGTTTTTTACTATACCACCTCAAAGACGCTTAGCTTAAGCGTTTTTGGCACGCCTTGTCGAAGCAGAGATCGTGTTCCCCTTATGCCAGGATTCTCATCAATACGTGCGTGGGTAACCCAACCGCGCCATTGATGGTGGCGCTTGGAAGATAAGCGAGTTTTACCAGGCTGGTTGGGGACGCATAGTTTTGTCCGCCTATATATAAGGGATAAGGATTCACCTTCTCACCTATGCCTTCTTCCTCCTTTGCCTATCCATCCCGCTAACTCAAGCTCCAACGCCCGAAGCTTATGATCTCGCTCGACCTTCTCCGAATATGTCCGGAGCGGAGGTAAATGGTTGGCCTCCACCGCTAAGGAGGAGGATATCACCAAGCTGCGAACGCCGATACCTTTCGGGCGATATCGCAGATCGGCTGGCCGACGAGGGGCAGCTCATCCCTACCCTCGGCCTCATGAGAGGGTCGCCTTCCTCCCCACTTCCTCCGCTGGACGGGCTTTCCGCCCATCCATTTGTCCGGGGCCTCATGTTCTACTACGGCCTGGATTTCCACGATCCGCGCCAACTTCATCCTCAACATCTCGGCGTTATCGCCGGTGTGCAGGCCTTCCTCTACATCCAACCCCACTTCAGCTGCAGGGCTCAAGACCTTCAACGCTGTCAAGGTTGTGAAGGGCACGCAAGCGAATGCGGAGGCGCCATGTTGGGCAAATTGCCCAACGCCCCTTGGCTCAAGGGACCTTCGTGGATTCCGCTAAGGTGGCAATCGGGTGGTTCTACATCACCGAGCCGCCAAGAACCCACATGGGCGGCGGCCCCGAAGTTCAGATCTGTATCCCCACGCAGCTCACCTCCCGAAAGAGAAGGCCTTGCAAGGGGGCAATCCGTGGAGGTGACGGACTCGAGCCTGCATCAAGAAGATGGTGAGCAATAAGCTCAGCTCGCTGATGTGGTCCAGTCATGCTCATCCGGCGGATCCTCCCATGCCAAGAACGGGCATTTAATTTGTGGAGTTCAATCCGAACAGCACCAGCGCTAAGCGGCTCTTCGATACAACATACAAGGCGCCTGGAGGGTGCTGTTCAAGGGCGCTGGCCCTCGTGATCCGCAACGGAAGATCATGATTCAGCTCGCAGTGTCCAACTGACGAGGTAAGTGATTCAACCCCATTACGGGACACTTGTGATAATTAGATTGACTCTAGTGAGGTTTCATTCTGCCTCTTCCTTTGACAGGAATGGATGGAGAAGGCCAAGCTGCTCATCAGCCCGACTCCCATGCCAGAAGACCCAGTGGACGCCCGCTTATCAGGGCTGCTGGTTCCCGCACCGCACGTGGTGCCGAGAAGAAGGCCAAGAAGTAGCCGGGACTCGAAAGAGTTCTCAGAATCAAAGGCCTCGACGACGACGAGGACTCCTCCTCAAGACGAGGAGGAGTATTCTTCCCGGAGGAGGGAGAGAAGAAGAGGAAGGCTTCCCAATCGGGAGGCCAAGGGTCCATGAGGGGAGAACTATCCCCGATAGTTTTGCCAACATCAGCGCTATGCGAGATGAGTGGCCCCAAGGGCCAAGCGTCCGCGAGATCGTAAGTATCCGGATCCTGATGTGTAATTTCTTTTATGTCGCGTAGTATCCTTCTAACGCCGCATTCTGTCCGTAGTCCGCCAAGGATAATCTCCCCGACTCATCGAAGCGGTCATCGCCTCGCCGGATGTGAATTCCATCCCGATCGCATCTACCCCACGCCACGACGAGGACGCCGAGGTGGGATCCCAAAGAGGGACCCATCAGAGGAGGCTCGGAGGCGCCATGCGACCTCCTCAGACTTCGTGCCGACTCTACATCGGAACCCGCAGTGGTTCCAGAGTCCGCAAGCGCCCTTCAAAGAAGGGCAGGATCAGGACGCCGGGCGGCCTCCGGCCCAACCGAGGCGCCGGATAACCTGTTGGAGGCGCTTAAAGGCGCTTCCATTAAGGAAGAACACAGCACTATCATGAGTGCGGTGATTGAGAAGGTCCAGCTCGCTAAGAGCGGGCTGACTGAAGCCTGCAGCAGCCTTCTAACAGGCTTTGAGGTAAGAAGTTAAATTTATATAATGTAATACCGCATAGACAGTAGCCCCTGATGCTTAGTTCGGTGTTCGGCAAGAAAAGCCGGACTAAGGATCTAACAAGATGTACGCAGGGTTGCTTAAAATATGTCAATATGGGTTTACAGGCTGCGCTGCTGACCTCTGCCGCACTAACGGCGGAGGTCGACATGCTGAAGAAGAATCTCGAGCGGTCCGAGCAAGAGCTCGGCCATGCAAAGAAGCAGCTCGAGGAAAAAGAAGGTGAGTAACACCTCCTTGAATAAGTACCTTATAGAAAAGGATTTTGGTTGCAAATAAAATTAACAAGGATAATATGTATATTGTAGGGGCCACTAACGAGGTGGCAACCCTAAAGGATGCCGTGTCCGCGGCCGAACGCAATGCGGCCATGGAACGGGCTGAGCGAGAAAAGCAAGAGGCACGGGTGGCGGAAGTTCGGCAAGAGCTCCAGGCTCTCATGGAAAAACATGAGAGTTTGGAGCGTGACTCCAAGACTCGAGAGTCCGAGCTTGCCTCGGCTCTCGAAAGTGCCAAGTCCACCAAGGCCGAGGCCCGTAAGGCCCTTCAGGAGGTTGAGGACATAAAGAAGATTGCAGCGGGTAAGACATTTTTCATGCAAAGCAGGCATGTTAATGTAAACTACCTGACACTTACCCGAATTCGGAGCTCTATAGGTGCGTTTGCAGATCTGCCGCCAGAGGCGCCTCGATGCCGCCAAGATTCTATGTGGCGAGGAGGGAGCTCGACGGAGAAGGTCTTCTGGTCTCAGATTCGAGGCCGCCATCCGTGCTTTAAGCCACCAGCTGAAGCAGCTGGTCGAACTCCACAAGGTAGATGAGGAGGCCATGAAGGGCCTCATAGTCCGGCTGTGGCCTGGACAGGCCATGCCTGGAAGCTACTTTCACTTAGTGCGGCGGTTGGTGGATGCATGCCCCAGGCTGGATGTAGTCAAGCGCTCCGCCTGTATTGAAGGCGCTCGTCGGGCCCTTGCCCGCATAAAGGTGCAATGGGGCAAATTGGATGCGGAGAATCTTCTCCCGGACCCACCGCCGCCGGGCAAGGAGTATCGCACGCCGGAGAAGTATTATAAAATTGTCCTGAAGGGAGCCTGCGATATTGCAGATGAGTGCTCCCGAAATGTAATTTTTGAGTGAACTTGCTTTATATTTATCCTGTGCGCTGAAAACTTCGTTCATATGCGCCATGAGCAACGCTTGTTTAATTTAAAATATTACCTTCTGTGCAGCCGTTTATAAAATCTGAGAGATGGCAAGTCGTTGGCTTCAGCCCCCAAGCCACAAGTGCTGGGGTGTTCGGGATAAACTTCAGCACTCTTGTTCCCATTTTTGGGTCCATCTAGGGAGGCGCTCAACACGACGTAACAAGGCAACCGGACTTATAATGCTTGAACACTCTCACTTAGCCATAGAATTCTATAATTTTAATTTCAAGGAAGCCCCGGTATTCGAAGACCGAACTGGGCGCTTATCCACGCCTTCGCCGGACATTATCCAAACTTCGCTCGAAGCGGCGTGAGTCTTTAAGGACCCGAAAAAACCTCTCGAACAGCGACCAGTCTCTCGCCTTATCATGCCAGTCAGTTTTAGCTTTCTCCACTGAGGCGTTAACCCGGCTCAACCGGGGCGCAATCGCAGTGGTTCTCCCAGTGCCACCTTAGCCGACAGAACGGAACGTAAGGCACCAAAACGTGGGAGCCGGGCAAACCCAACTATTGACCCAAGACATGATTCGGAGCGGATCTATCTATCTATCTATCTATTATATATATATTAGAGAAGACAAATAAGCCATCACGTTCATCCACATATACTAATATTATTTACACCGTCGGATTAGAACAATAATGGTTGAGATTTAAAGTTTTTACGTAACGCGCTAAACATGTATGCAGTATGCACCAACGTATTGAACGCTCATGTTTTGTCACGTATATGCATAGATGGGTAGCTGAAGTGATGACCACGTACAGGATTTTGGGTTTCACGGATCTTTACAAGCTAGGAAAGGAAATAGCGATAGAAAAAGTAAGGAGAAACGTGATAAAAGCAACCACGTCAATATTCCAAAAAGAAAAACATGACTAGAAGGAAAGAGAGATAGAGAAGGAAAGAGAAACGTAATCAAAACAACCACGTCAATATTCCAAAATAAAAACACGTCTATAACATGTACTCCAATAACTCACGGGACATAATATCGGTCTTCAGCGTTCTCTGACATAGGCTGACGCAGGCTTGCAGTTTTCTCTCTCAAAATAGCGAGCAGAATCGGATAGGTCGAAGAATTCTCTGCCACATGCCCCCGTATGCTAAGGAAGGCAAAGGGCCGGCGATCTGGCACCGCCACATACAGAACCAGCGAAGGTCTCCAGTTTCCACGCCTATGGTTAGGTCACGCCTCCTGTCAGGACATGAGGGCTGATCTGAACAAAAACCACCAGGGCGGCAAAAATAGGAGGAGCACACGCGATAAAACATCATGAGCACATGCATCAAGTCCTACAAGCTTCAAGAGTATTGCCTGCACTGGACTATGATTTGCACCTTACATGCCTTATATATGTCGATGACTTTGACGGTAAGAATTAACAATTAAGATTACCTCTAATGTTCACTATCCATTAGCTTGCATTCACTACACACTGCTTACGGAGCTCAGGTTTTGTATATGCATGCTGGAAATATGGGTTGAGATAAGCTGGTAATTAAGATTCTGCATCCATGGAAGGACTAGATAGAGAGTACAAGAACAAAAAATATCTCCCATTTGCTGAACCCCTGAGTTACTATCCCATGATAATTCTAAATTTCAAAGTCTGGCGAGTCAACAGAGCTGTAGAATATGTGTTAAGGTAACCCGCTTTTCAGCACTAAGTGCACTCTCCATCGGTGTAACAATTTGGTAGCTGATCAGCTGAATACTTGGATGAGATGGCAGCTAGAGGTAAGCGCCGGAGAAAAGACAGTGTTCTTTTATAACACACAGATTTTTACCTTCCTGATATTTGTTGTAAGCGCTATGATGAGTCTCAGTTGCAATTGGTGCACCGTCACATTATGGTGGCTGTCCGGGAGTATGCATCTACTTCTTTTTGGCGGAATAAGTAGGCATCCTAAGTAAAGCATTGGAATTTTGACTTATCAAAAAATGAAAACATCGACACTACCAAATCAATATGATGAGAGTATGCAATGTGTTCTGTTATTTAGAAATTATCCAATAACACGACCATTGAGTTTCCTAACATTTACAGGTTTTTTTTGTATGTTGCACAAATAAATTTCTTAATTAAAGATGGCTAAATTGCAACTACCGGTATTTTCTTAGAAAAGCAAAATACTGCTGCAGTTTATCATGTCCATTTATATTGGAAAAAACAACTAAATAATGCTTACAGTGTCGATTCATGTTAAACAACAGTCTTTTCCCAGAGAAGAACTTTAGTCATATTGTATATATTTCTTATTTTCTTTTCTTTATAAAGTGTCAGATCCTTTTGGGTCAAGGTTTGCAGAATACATGACAACAGATTTTGATGAATTTTTTTGGTTGGATGCCTCAATTAGCTTTTATTTCTTTGTCTTTTTGGCCTGCTCAAACCATTAAATCCACTATTTATCTATATTTTATAAAAATAACATACTGGTACTGAGATTAGACAAAAAGAATCTCCTGTTTTGACCCATTACAAAAAAATGTAATATACATCAAAATTTGAAAGAATCTACTGTTTTGACCTATTAGGGTTGTGCTGATTTTATACAAAGAAGTAGTTCCAACAGGGGTGGTAAAGATATTCACAAATTATAGATAGAGAAAAAAGAGATGCATTTTGGAAAACGCTTTGAAGCTTATGATGACCGTGTAAGTGCTCCGGGTTAAGTAGTGGATAAGTTAGGCTAAGATTTAAATTGTTTTATTATGGTACATATACACCAACGTTTCAAGAGTGTACACACATATTTGGATACAAAGTCAGGTATGCTAGACAATATAGAGGCATGATAATAGAAATATTATGAAGGGGATCCCAAAACACAAATTGTCGGGGGAAACTGCCCGCCACGAACACCTACGGGACCGGAGCCCCTTGTCTGTGCGGTACGAGGGCGGAGGGAGCACGGAGAGCAGATCGTAGCGAGCACGCGGGCAGTTTTTACCCAGGTTCGGGCCGCGGTGAACGCGTAAAACCCTACTCCTGCTCGCTGTTATCCTCATCCTCCATGTCTTCGTCGTCGTCTTCTTCATCCTTGTCGCGGCCCCGGGGAGGTCGATCACCTTGCCGCCGCTATGGCCTCGCCACAAGGCCCTCCCCGCCATTGAACGGCCGCTTGCTCGCTTCTCCTCCGCCACCTTGGGCCTTCTCCTTGTCGCGCCTCTCAGATTAGCTTTTTGCTGCTCGACGAGATACTCGACGCTTTGCAGTTGGAGAGATCGTGGCCCTTGGTGCGTGAATTTTGCAAAGATTGCTTGTCGGAGCCGCCCCGCTTGTCGGCTGCCGCCACAGGGCAGGCTCTTGCCGCAGCCGCCAGCCTGTGTTTGCTTGGCGGAGCCTCCTTGCCGGACTTCTCGACGGCAAGCACCTCTTTCTCTTGCTCTTCTTTCGTTGTTCCGCCGCTCTTCTTTGCCGGGCGGCGCTGTCATTGCCGCTTTCTCCGCGCCAAAGATCCTCCCCGGGAGTCTTCTCCTTCTTTTCAGGCGGCGACTTATCAGCCAGAGCATAGAGCTCGCGACACCTTAATCTTGGTCATCGCCATCTCTTTCAAGATATGCGTTACGCGACGCTCGTGGAACGCTACTGATAATCGCGCAGGTGGACATCGTGGATGTTGTGCTGTACACGGCTGAAGCGTTGGATATACTTGCGCAGGGATTCTCCTTCCTTCGGCCAAAATGTGGAGATCGCTTCTCGGCGGGGTTTGTGGCCGCCAAAGTGAAGGCGCCAACAAACCGATGGCAAAGGTCTGCCCAAGAAGAAATGGAGTTTTCGCAAGTGCATAAGCCAAGAACGAACGCTCGCTTAAGCACGCAGCAGGAAGTAGTTCGCCAGAATCTTCTCGTCGCGCCGGCAGCCTGCACCGCGATGGTGTAGACACCGAGGAATTCCGAGGATGCGCCTTGCCGCCGTATTTCTCCGCACGCCAGCTTGAAATTCTTCATGCTGGGCCATCGACGCCGCCGCAGCTCGCGGGTGAACGCAGGCAGCTCGCCGCGCACGCAAGTCGCCTGTTCACCGGGCGCTGCGGCGGCGTTGCCAGCTCGGGGTCTGATTGTCGCCAAGCTTCGGCGGCGCCGATTGTGGTCCGAAGCGTTTTCTTGTCGCCGGTCGCCGAGGACTCGGCGTTGATCCTGCCGAGCTCGCGCGGATCCGACGATGCCATGGAGCCGCTGCTGGTGTTGTTCCGCGGGCGGTGTCTTTTGCTTCGCGGCGGGGAGTGCACGGAGGTTGCACCCCGGCGGTCTTGTCGCTGCTTCCTTCGCTTTCAGCTTGCCGCGCCGCGAGGTCGCCGGCTGCTGTGAAGAGTCGTTGTTGGCGGCGATCAGGCTCGATGGTAGCCTTCCGCCGCGGCCTTGTCCGCCGAGGGAAGTCGAGGAGCAGTTGCGCCTTTGCGAGCGCTTCGCCGGAGTGGAGGGAGCGGGCGAAGCGGTGCGAGGAGCGGATATGCTCGGACTCCTAACAGCGTAGAAGGAGCAGGGTCCTGCCCGGCGCTTTCGCTTGCTTGTGTCCGGACGGTGGTCCGAGCATCCCGCGAGCTCCGGTAGCCTTGCCCTGAAGAAGCGGATACCACCTCCCGTGGTATGGCGCTGCTGGGTTGTCGGTGCTGAGATGGACGCGCGTGTCCACGGAGACCGAGGCGCGTCATCCGTCCCTGCTCTGATTCGTGGCGCCGCGAGTGTCTCGCCGGGCGACCACTTTTCCGACGGCGTTTCCTCCGCCCACCGCTGGCTCCGTGGCGGCGGATGAGACGCAGACGGCCTGCAACCCCCGCCCTTCTTCGGGCCATGGCGCAATTGTTGATGAAGTTGTTGATGAAACCGAGAGGTTGATGAAGAACGCGCCGCGGAATGCCGGATCAGGTCCGCACAACCTCGACGCCTCTACCGGGCGCGCCAAAGATGTCGGGGAAACTGCCCGCCACGAACACCTATGGGACCGGAGCCCTTGTCTCAGGCGGGTACGAGGGTGGAGGGAGCACGGAGAGCAGATCGAAGCGAGCACGCTGGCAGTTTTTACCCAGTTCGGGCCGCGTGAACGCAGAAACCCTACTCCTCGCTTGATTGTATTGAGCTCGGAGCTTGAAGAGCTACAGAGCAGCTACACCGAGCGCGAGTTATGGCGTTTCAATCAACCCTCCACGCCAGCATGGGCCTCCTTTATAGTGCAAGGGTCACCGACAGTGTCAACGAGGAGAAAGGGGTAAAATGTAAAAGAGGTGGTAGTTGGAACAGCAGGGAACAAAGTGGAGCTACAAAGGCGTGAACAGTGGTCGCCACCTACTTTGACAAGGGGGGACAAGGGCATGACGTCTCGCCGCCGGCCGACCCCAAAAGCTCCCGCCTTGCGTCTCCGCTCGCCACGCGCGATGGATCCACCACTGAAGTGCCACCGTGTCCCCAGTTGCACAGCCATCCGCCACGCTGCCCCTCGAAAGGCCCTGTATGCACGCGGGCTGATGAGCCGGAGCGCGGGCACACAACAGAACTCTCCCGGCAAGCACCTTGCCGGGTCTCGACTTGCCGGGCCCGGAGCTTGCCGGCTCAGAATTTGTCGCCCCGGCCCTCGCCGAACGCATATAGCGCCGAGGCGGTCTTCTATGATGTAATCTTCTAGTCTTCTCGGCGAGCCTTCCTCGCCAGACCTTGCGTGAGTGATGTAACCTCGAGCTCGATCAAGAAGCTCCGCTTGCCGGGTCTCGATCTTCTGTCTTGTACACTTCGTCTTTGAATGATTTGGCATGGAGCAGGAAGGTCTTTGGCGAGCACGTGGTAAACCCTGCCGCGGGAAGCTGCCACCGCCCGTGCACCAGTTGGGGTACTGAGGTACCCCTACCTTAGTACACCGACACAAATATTCATCATTATGTATTGTGTTTAAAACTTTAAATAATATTCACAAATTCAAAACTTATTAAATGAATTCATCAATTATTCATCATCATGTATGGTTTAAAACTTTAGATAATTTTCAACATGTACGATGTAAATATTCACAAGACACCACTGATTGATCATAATATAGTTTTCCTTCACAAATTGATCAAGAAATATCATAATCTGTATGGAATGCCATTATGCATCCAGCTTGTTACATCGTAAATCTTTCTTAATGTACCTAAGATGACAAAATCACCTGGGAGTGACAAGGCACCACTAATTCCAGAGTTTGAAGAAAGGATACAAGTTGAATTGTAGAGCCCACTACTACGTAGTGAAGTTACTCGGTTTTGCACCACATGTCTAAATGTTTTATCACCTCAATGGTAATGTGGCAAGAAATTTAGACTATAGCTGAAGATTTTGGGAGTAGCAGGAAGCTGAAATGGACCATCATAATCAGCAATACATTAGATATCAACACTCAAATTATTTGAATGCCAGCCGCGCAATTGCGCGGGCCACCACGCTAGTTCATATAATGCTATAAGTTCGGGGTGCCACACTTGTGAAAGTGTTCGGACTTTATCACACCATAATTTGGGGAATGTATTCTCGGCGATTCGGCCGCACTAAAATATACGGTGCAAGATGTCATGTAATGAACATATATATAAAAGATAATACAATTGCAATAAAGAGGTGTTGCATTATTTATGAAAGAAAATCTGCTAGTAGAGCGGACTGATACAAATAGTGCGGTAAGGAAGGGATTTGGACTAAATGAAAATGTCCCCCTCCAGGGATGAGCTGCGGACTTGGTGTATATAATCGAATTTAATGCTCGAATTGAGACCACCAATGTTCATGCGCCTCTTTAGTCCCCCGATCGTTGCATCATGAGTTCGGCAGGTTCGCCACCGACAGGCCTCAGTTAACAGTGGTCCTGTGTACATAAAAGAAGAAGAAAAATAAAATAAAAAGAAGGGGGCGACTTCTAGAGCCCATGGTGTGGTCGAGCCGCACTGGGTCCATTGTGATCGTGCCCTTTCCCTCGCACCCATGGTAGCTCCAAAGCGTAATGATGTACGCGAGTGTTATTCTTGCGATTATGCGCGTGAGGGTTGGGGTCGATTGCTACGCTGCGTTCGATCGCGCCTGTGGTCTTGGTTGGTGTTGTTCCCGCACGCTTGGTCAGATCCGCTTTTTAACTCGCGGACTTGAGAATTGCCCGAGAAGGCTTGAGGGAGTCTCAGATTAGGTGGTGTCCGATAGCCGGACTATCAATATACGCCGGACTCCTGCATCACGAAGATAGAAGATTGAAGACTCGCTCGTGTCCTAAGGTACTTTACTTGGCGTGAAGGCAAGCTTGGCAATACGGATATGTAGATCTCCTACCATTGTAACCGACTCAGTAATCCCTAGCCTCTCCGTGTCTATATAAACCGAGGGCTTTAGTCCGTAGGGACACAACATTACATATCAACAATCATACCATGGGCTAGCTTCTAGGTTTAGCCTCATTGATCTCGTGGTAGATCTACTTGTACTACCCATATCATCTATATTAATCAAGCAGACGAGGGAATTACCTCCATCGAGAGGGCTCTGAACTCGGGTAAAACATTGTGTCCTCGCCCTGTTACCATCCGCCTAGACGCACAGTTCGGGACCCCTACCCGAGATCCGCCGGTTTTGACACCGACATTGGTGCTTTCATTGAGAGTTCCTCCGTCGCCACCAATAGGCTCGATGGCATCTTCAACCTTCAACGCTGTCCAGTGGGACTTTTCTCCCGGACAGATCTTCATATTCGCGGTTTTGCATCGCGGGCCAACTCTCTCGCCATCCGAGCAGATCGAAGCTACGCCCTGGCCGCCAGGTCGATTCGAAGTTTAAACTTCACGGCCGACGATCGGAGACTTGATCTTCGACGGACTCGAGCCACAGCCAAGCACGCCAGACCGCGACGATGGCATGATCTAGCTCGCCACGACAAAGGCTTTGGTGGTCAAGATTTGAATCCGCCTGCCATTTACCCGAGCCGATTGCCCATGACGAGGGTCGGCGGATAGACGCCACTCGGGCTTCAACATCTACGGCGATGGAGCCGAATACCGATTTTGTCCCTTGTAAACTCATGATCCCGAGGCGCCGGACCAGCCTCCCGCGCCCCGCCAATTGTTCAGATTGGGCGCCGTTATGGAATTCACCGCCGACATCTTTCAACACTCGCTTTTGGCGATATCCTGAATTCTCAAGCATCTCTCGCTATCGAGAATCTCGCCGGACTATGGCCAAGACGGTTGGAGTTCCGACGACGAAGAAATTCGGAGCCCACCCACCACCCACTTTGTAGCCACTGTCGAGGATCTAACCGACATGCTAGACTACGACTCCAAGGACATCGACGCTTATGGACGATGATGTCGAGACGATCAGACCCAAATACCACGGACACCTGAAGGCCACCTCACACACGACGCCTACATGGTGGATACCCCAAAGGAAGGGATGGCGAAAAGCAGCGGAGGAAGATTCTTTGAAGGAGCAGCCTAAACGCCAAGGCCGGGCGCCGCCTAAATCCCGCCATAACAAGAATGGAGAATCCGCACGGAGACAATAATACTCAAGAGTGCGGAAGACGATCCTCCCCGCAAGACTCCAGCCAGAGGACGCAGGCAAGCCCTCACGATAGGGCGGCGCATTTAAGGGGTTGAGGAGGATAACTATATGCCTCCTCCAAGACGGCGGAGCCTCAACGATGACGAATTCGCCATACCCGAGGATCCCGTCAACAAGAGCGCTTCAGCGCAGCTCATAGCCACGGCAAATAACCTAAAGAAAAAGCAGCAACAGCTTCAAGCTGATCAAGATCTGCTAGCCGATCGATGGACCGAGGTCCTCGCGTCAAGAGTATAAACTCGAACTCCCTCCAAAAGTTACCTAAGACGCAAGCTGCTTCCCCGATTAGAGGAGGAAGCATACATACCTTTATCACCAGCGCACACATGGCTGACCGACCGCCTGTGGTCGCGACAGAGAGGCATTCAAGGCTCCCAGCTAAGACTGCACTCGACATCGATCCAGAGTACGGAAGTCGAAAGGGAACGCGCCGGACTTGCGAGACATCTTGAGGACAAAGCAAGGCAATCCAGATCCATCTATGGATCACGGGCGCCTCTACGACCCACGCACTTAATACCGTCGGGCCGACATAACGCCGTCGAGCTTAACACAGCAGATAGCGCCCTCGAGCTGCGCCGCGATATTGCTCAATACAGGCACCGACACCGCTATGCTTCATCGATGAAGTAATGGATCACCAGATCCCCGGGGTTCAAACCTGAACATCGAATCTACGATGGTACAACAGACCCCGCGTGTGGATCAAGATTATCTTCTACATCCATATGGCCCGCGCCACGATCTCGCACGCCATCAAATATCTCCCGCCTGCTTAAAGGACCAGCTCGGCACTCGCTTAACAGCCTGCCCGCAGAGTCGATTGGTGTTGGGAAGACTCGAGGCCGCGTTCCTTGATAACTTCCAAGGTACATACGCATGACCACCGACGCCGGCGACCTAAGCCACATTATTCAGCAGCTGTAATAATCGCCGACAGTTCGACGCGCGTTCTTGACGAAGAAAAATCAAATCGCCGACCGTCCGGATGCGGAGGCCTCGCAGCCTTCAAACACAACATCCGGGACGAAGGCTAGCCCGCACCTGGGCAGGAGAAGCCAAATCCATGGCAGCCCTCACATCATTAATGACCCGCTGCGCTGGAGAGGATAGCTGGCTAGCCCGCAGCAATAATCTCCGCAAAATTCTCGCAGCCCGGACTCCAAGGACAATCACGCAGGTCACGCCGGATCGAAAACAAACGCCGCATTAACGGCGATTTATAAAGAGGATACGGCAGTCAATGCCGGATTCCGAGGCTCCAAACCCACCAACGGAAGAAGCCATTTAAAAGAACAACTCCGCCCATCCAACCTGGATGTAATACTCGACCGCCATGCCGATACATGGCACCCCAAAAGCCAGCTAATCACACCAATAGAGATTGTTGGGTGTTCAGCAGGCTGCAAGTAATTGTCGAACACAATGACAAGGGGATAAATAGCGCAACGAGGAAGAGACCCGCCGCCGAACAACAGAGGACGAGAAGGGTTTCGCGCGGACGGTGAATATGATTTACGCGACAAATATACCCAAGAGGGAGAGGAAGCGCGACTACGGACGCCTATGCGATGGAGCGAAGTCGCCTCAAGTTCAATCCATGGTCCTCCCGTCCGATCACTTTCGATCGACGAGACCATCCGACTAGCATACGCCATGGCGGATTCGCCGCATTGCTCCTAGACCCAATCATCGATGGATTTCACCTCGTAAGAGTCCCGATGGATTCGCGGCAGCAGAAATTGAACCCGCTTTATCGTGACACAGGCGAAAATGGGCATAGACCCATCCAGATCAAACCTACTAAGACAACCTTTAAAGGTGTCATTCTGTATGGAAGCCAACTGACAGTGCTCACACATCGAAGTGGTCTTCGATCCCGGATAATTTCTCAAGCGGCGAGTTAATCTTCGATATAGTCCTGCTCAGAAGCGGCTATCATGCCTTGCTCGGACGCACCGCGCTTGCAAAATTCAACGCGTGCCGCATTATGCGCATTCTAAATCTCAAGATGTCGGGCCTCGTGGAGTCATTACGGCCAATGGGAATACGGAATGCTCCTCCGAACGGAGGAACATACAATGCTCTCACGGCGGAAGTACGAGCAGCCTTCACGGTATTCTCTAGTCCGCAACCAAAAAGCCGACACATTAAAGCGCCGCCCGAGCAACACTAACTAAGACCACTCTGGCGCGATCGGAGCATCGCCAGAGTAATGCGGCCCCACCTCGTCCGCCAGATGATCACAAGAATAACACTCCGCTGCACATCATTACGCTTTGGAGATACCATGGGCGCAGGGAGGGGCTTAACCTCAAGGATTGAAGAGTGCGGTTTCGATCAAGCACAGGGGCTCGTGCTAGCGCCCCCTTGGTGTTATTTTTATCTTTTCTTTTTATATATGCAGGACTCTACCAAATAGAAGTTCCTGCCCGACGGCAAACTTGCCGAACTCACGTATACAACAGTCGTGGATTAAAGAAGGTTGCGTATTAACACTCAGTGTGGTCTCCATTACGAGCATTAAATTCAATTACATACACCAAATCTGCAGCTTATCCTCGAGGGGGCCATGTTAATTTAGTTTGAATCCCTTGCTTATCAAGACTATTCGTGATCAGTCCGCTTTTATTAGCAGATCTTCTCATTCATAAATAACGCAGCACTTCCCTTTTTGCAAGTTTATTACCTTTTCATGGCAATTATGTATCCTTACAAATGTTCACTATATGACATATTGCACCTGTGACACTTTGGTACGGCCGTAATACACCAGGGCTTCGCTTCCCATATTACGGTGATTAAGTCCTAACACTTTCACAAGTGCGGCACCTCAACTTATAGCATTATATGAATCAGCTTCAATCATGTCTTGGGTCAATAGTTGGGTTGGCCTGCCCTATGTTTTGGTGCCTTACGCCCGCTCACGGCGGCTAAGGTAGCACTAGGAGAACCATCGCGATTGCGCGCCGGTTCACCCGGTTAACGCCCAGTGGAGAAAGCTAAACCGACCGGCATGATAAGGCGAGAGACTGGTCGCTGTTCGAGAGGTCTTTTCGGGTCCCTAAAGACTCATGCCGCCGAGCTAAGTTCGGATGATGTCCCACGTATAGGTGGATAGCGCCTGGATTCGGCCTTCCGAATACCAGTGGGCTTCACCAAAATTTAAAATTTAAAATTATAGAATTCTATGGCTAAGTGAGAGTGTTCAAGCATTATAAGTCCGTCGCTTTGTTCCTCATGTTGAGCGCCCCCAGATGGACCTAAAGATGGGAACAAGAGTGCTCAAGTTTATCATCGAACACCCAAGACTGTGGGTTTGGGGGGTGAAGCCAACGACTTGCCATCTCTCGATTTAATAAACGGCCACACAGAAGGTAATATTTTAAATTAAACAAAGCGTTGCTCATAGCGCATATAAACGGTTTTCAAGCACAGTGATAAACACACAGCGAAGTTCACTCAAGGATTACATTATGGACACTCATCCGCTGATATCGCGGGTCTTTCAGACAACTTTATAATATCGCCCGCACAGACGGTGCTTTTGCCCGGCAAGCGGCGGATCCGTAAGAAGCTTCTCCGCATCCAGCTTGCCCCATTGCACTTTTATGCGGGCAAGGGCTCGACGAAGCGCTTTCAATGCAAAGCGGATCGCTGATCACATCGAGCCTTGGGCATGCATCAACTAGCGTCACGACTAGGCCAAAGCTGCTGTGCATGGCCTACCCAAAGCCATACCGACTGTGGAGGCCCTTCATGGCCTCCTCACTACTTTGTGGAGTTCGACCACTGCTTCAGCTGGTCGCTTGGGGGCATCTGGATGGTCGGCCTCAACAGATCGAGACCGTAAGACCTTCTCCGCTGAGCCCTCCTCGCCACGATAGAACGCAGCGGCATTAGACGACCACTACGCAGAGTCTCAGCAAATGCCCCCGGAGAGCTCCGATTCGGGTAAGTATCCGAAATTTACATTAACATGCTTGCTCGCATGAAAACGCCTTTACCTGGCCGCTATCTTCTTCATGTCCTCTATTTCCATATGGGCCCTCCGAGCCTCGGCCTTGGCGGACTCAGCTCTCTATCGAGAGCCGAGGCAAGCTCGGACTCTCGAGTCTTGGAGTCATGCCCAAACCTCATTCTTTTCATGAGACCTCGGAGCTCTTGCCGAACTTCCGCCACCAAATACGCTTGCTTTTCTCGCCACCGTTCGTGGACGATTATGCTCGCCACGGACACGCATCCTTAAGGGCTGCCACCTCGTTAGTGGCCCCGTGACGCATTATATTATCCTTGTTAATCTTGTTTGCAACCAAAACCCTTTCTCAGTAAGGTATATTTAAAGTGGTGTTATTCACCTTCTTTGTCCTTGAGCTGCCTCTGGCATAGCCGAGCTCTTGCTCCATCGCTCAAGGTCTTCAATACCGACTCCGGGCAAGCACGCGGCAGAGGTCAACAGCCAAGCCTCGCAAACTCATATTGACATATTTTAGAAACCTCACAGCACATCTTGTTAAAGATCCTTAGTCCGGCTTTTCTTCCAACACCGACCAAGCATCAGGCTACTGCTCTATGCGGTATCATATTACTTAATTTTAACCTTCTTACCTCAAAGCCCGTTAGAAGGTTGTTACATAGTTTCGGCCAGCCCGCTCATGGCGAGCTGGATCTTTCAATCACCGCGACTCATGAGAGTGCGGTGTTTCTCGATGGAGGCGCTTTGAGCGCCCAGCAGCGTTGTCCGTGCCTCCGTTGACGGAGGCCGCCGGCGCCATGGTCCTGCCTCCTTCGAGGTAGCTGCTTGCCGGACTCGAACTGCTTACATGTTCGGAGCAGAGTCCCACAAAGTTCGGGGTTGCCTCGACGGCGCGCCCGAGCCTCCTCCGCTCCCCTCAGGATTCCATTGCCATTGCCCTTGCAGGCGGTAGAGGCAGTCGATGGAATTTACATCCGACGCCGCCAACGACTCCGCCATCGAGTCCGGAAAGTCGCCACCGCCGGACTAAAGGAATAATGCGGCATTAGAAGGACATCGCGACACTCTATAGTACGACGAGTAATGATCCGGACATTTCACGATCTTGTCGGACGCCGCCCTTGAGGTTATTTCCTTCGCCAACACCGATGTTACGAACTGTCCGGGGATAGTTCTCCCCTCTGACCTTCGCCGCCTGATTGGGGAGGCTTCCTTCTTCTCTCCTCCTCCGGAGAGAGTATTCCTCCTCCTCGCCTTCGGGAGGAGTCCTCGCTGCCGTTGTCGACGCTTGATTGCGGAACTCTTTCGAGTCCTCACGGCCACCTTCTTGGTTTTCTTCTCCAAGCACCACGACGGTGCCGAACCAGCAACCTCGCTAAACGGGCATCCATCGTTCTTATGGCATGGGAGCCGGTTGATAAGCAGCTCGGCCTTCTCCATCCATTCCTATCAAAGGAAGAGGCTGATTAAAACCTCGCTAGAGTCAATCTAATTACTACAAGTGTCCCGTGAAGGGTCAATCACTTACCTCGTCCGACGGAGACCGCAGCTGAATCATGGGTCTTCGTCATGACGCTGGCGCTGCCGGGCGCTCTTGAACAGCACCTCCGTGCACCTTTCAGATGTTGTGTCAGAGCCCGCCAACGCCCGGTGTTGTTCCGATTAAACTCCCATGATTAAATGCCCTTTCTTGGCATGGGAGAATCTCACGGAGGAGCATGACTGACCGAATCGACGAGCCGGAGCCCATTGCTCACCAGCTTCTTGATGCAGGTTCAAGTCCGTCACTTCCACCGGTCACCCCACCGCAAGCCCTTCTTTCCTGGAGGTAAGCTGCGTGGGATTCCAGATCTAAATTGCGGTCATTACCGCCATGTAGGCTCGCGCGCTGCTCGGTGATATAGAACCACCCCGATTGCCACCCCTTGACGGAGTCCACAAGGTCCTTCTAGCCAAGGGACATTGGGCAACAACATAGCGCCCAAGATTCCGCTTATGCCCCTTCACAACCTTCGCTTGACGTTGAAGGTCTTGAGCCACAGGCCGGTGGGGCCGGATGCAGAGAAAGGTTTCGCATTACCGACGATAAACGCCGAGATGTTGAGGACGAAATTGCGCCAGATCGTGGAAATCCAGGCCGAGGTAGAACATGATCCCTGGACGAATGGATGGAGCGGAAGCCCAGTCCGCGGAGGAAGTGGGGAAGGAAACAACCTCTCGTGGAGGTCCTGGGGTCGAACGAGCTGCCCCTCGAAGGCCGGGCAGCTGGCGCGCGGCAGTTTCCGTAGAAGGTATCCTGCGTCAGAAGCTTGGGATGTCCTCCTCTTGGCGGTGGAGGCCATCCACTTGCGCCCCTCCGACATGTTCGAGAAGGGTCGAGGCGGAATGCACGAAGCTTGAGCGATGGAGCTTGGGTTCGGGATGGATGAGCAAAGGAGGAAGAAGGCGAGGTGAGAAGGTAAACCTTATCCCTTATATA